>JAQMCX010000011.1:22576365-22590079 GCA_029814765.1 Acanthurus leucopareius | reverse complement strand
TGAGATTCATGTTCAACATACTGCTCACTTTATTCAGTCATTCACTAGAGTTGAAAAATCTGAATTTCAGTGAATTTGACATGGCAAATGGAGCAAGTTACTTGCCCAAATGAAGCAAAAGCAAGTAAATTCAAAATATTCTTGCGCAAATAATTCAAGCATTGGTGCCCAGTGTAAACACAAAGTTACAGTAAATTTGTTTGTTTGTTGAAAGTTTGTATTATGTATTTGATCCTGCATGTTCTATTTGTTTCATACAACATTTAAATGATGCTTTAATGGCATGAAAATATCTACATAGTCATTCATTTTATTAGTACTAAGTTGAATAGTTTAATTTTTGTGTTTTGTTTTTTTTGTTAATTCGGATCCTAATTGTGTATACTGCTCTTCTGTTTAAAATTACAACAATTTTAACTTTTTTCATCATGTCATCATGTTTTACTCTTCAGTAATTGTGCACAACTAGCTTTTTTTGCATTCCAGCAAAAAAAAAAAAAAAGAATGAGGACTATGCAATAGTTTTTGATTAAATGTACTGTAACATTAGCATGAATGAATTTGTTTACAGTTTGATGGAAAATGTGCACAAGTTGTTATTCTCTTATATATCATTGTAGCTGTTTGTAAACTTTTCCAATGTAAAGATTATATTGGATGCAAGTTCTTGCTTGGGCCACCCGAATGACGCAAATTGTCTGAATGGAGCGAGTTACTCGCACGAATAACATGAGATTCATGTTCAACATACTGCTCACTTTATTCAGTCATTCACTAGAGTTGAAAAATCTGAATTTCAGTGAATTTTGAAAATATCTACACAGTCATTTATGTTTTAGAACTAAGTTGAATAGTTTAATTTTTTGTGTTTTGATTTTTTTTTTAAATTCTGATCCTAATTGTGTATACTGATCTTCTGTTTAAAATTACAACAGTTTTAACTTTTTTCATCATGTCATCATGTTTTATGTTTCAGTGATTGTGCACAACTAGCTTTTTTGCATTCCAGAAAAAAAAAAAAACAATGATAAATGTGGACTCTGCAATAGTTTTTAATAAAATGAACAACAACATTAGCATGTACAAATTTATTTACAGTTTGATGGAAAATGTGCACAAGTTGTTATTCTCTTACATATCATTGTAGCTGTTGGTAAGCTTTTTCATTTTGTTTAAAAATCATAGCTACTAATGTAGTACTACAAAAATAACCAAGCAAAGAAACACATAAAATGAATTCAGCTGGAACCACAGTAAGTAAGCTAACAAGTCATACTGTCTGTTTGGGGCACTTCTTACCAATATGATACACTGGATGGCGCCACAAGCTCAAAATTGATAAAACTATTGAATACTCCATGTTGGTCTTTTTTGGCCAGTAATGCCATTTAAGAGAAACAATATTTAATTTTCTTTATTTAATTTAGTAGTTTCTTGTGAAATCCTGTTCCCTGTAATAATTACTCTGTTACCCTTTTTATAATTAAAAGTCATGCATGCATATTTATTAGGCAGAAGAACTGAAATGTTAGCATCAAAAGTAAAAGTGTTCATGCAAAATTGCACTTTTCAGAATAATGTATATTATTTAATTATAATTAGTCAGGAAAAATACAAAATGTATTTGGTGAAGGTGGGTCTTATTGTGTACTGTATACTTATAAGTCTGTGAATTTCACTAAGAGATCATTAAAATTAGGTTTAGGGCTGGCTCTATCTGTAAAACCTTTGTTTTTATTACAAGTAAATATAAGCAGTTAAAGTACAATATTTCCTCCCTCTGAATTGTAGTAAAACATAAGTATAAGTGGCATAAATGGAAGTATATGAGTAAAAAACAAGTACCTCAAAATTATACTTGCTTGAATTATTATAATTATTTACTTTCCTCTACTGTAAAATGGCCTACAATGAGCTTATTTGGTTGTGAAGTACTTCTTTCTTTCTGCAGTGTCATTCAAGACGGATTGTGTCAGATGTCAGCCCTTATTTATGTGAGACTGCAGCTCTCAGCTGAAAGCAATCTTAAAGGTCATTCTGTGTCCACCCTCAACATATTGTAATAAAAGAGAGCTGTAGATACCCAACATAGGTGTAGATTCAGGAAAAGGCTGCATTGTTATGTTTTTCTTTTATTATGTCATGAATGGCTTTGGTCAATGAAAAATATAACAGAGGTGTATTTGGAAAAGTCATGCCATCCCAGTGATGCGGTTTCCAGCCATCCACACAAAAGTCAAAGTCCCACCTTTGGCATAGAGGGCCAGAAAGGTCCTGGTGCATAAGAGAAACATTACACACCTGCTTCTCTCTGTCAGAGAACTAAGCTACTAAATCTTCATTACACACAGGTTGGAAAATGAAAGCAAGCATGTCACTGTGTCATGCATTTTCAGTGAAGAAAATATATACATGTATATATACATATATACAAATACATGTTAAAGAAAATATAGAGTGGAATTTGTAATTTGTTGACTGTAACAAAAATCAAAGTACTGGCAGACAAACTTTTACATGAAAGAATGATCAAAAAGTCAAACATAATGCATAGTTCGGTTACAAACAGACAGACAGACAGACAGACAGACAGACAGACAGACAGACAGGCAGGCAGGCAGGCAATTCTGGGAGCGATATTAAAGTTGTAACAGCAGCTGAGCACATATAGTTAAAAAATGAGGACATGAAACACAACAAATATGAATAAATTGAAATGACTGAGTTTGATATAAAAAATGTTACATAATCTGTTTGTGATAATTCGTTCCACCTTCAGAATAATTTATAAACCAGCCAGTTCTAACTTTGAGATATTAGTTATAGGTCGAATTTACTCTTTGAAAAGTCTTTAACTTAAGACTAAGCTAATATGCTAAGCTACTAATATGCTATAAGACAATTTTAGTTGTTTCACTCAAAAACTTTCCATGAACTCTATAAAATGTGGCTAGGGTGTGTGTGTGTCAGAGTGGTCTTAACACATTACTTCTTACCTAGTGGCAATTCTAGAGTGTGCTGGGGCCCGAGGCAAAAATTCCCAAGGGGCCTCTCTGACAGTGTTAAACATATTAATAAATAATCTGAAACTGAAATATTATTGTCATAAAAATCTTTAGAAGACATGGTATTAGTTATCAATGACAGTGAAAGTTATTGAACTCACAGATATCGGCATCAGGACTCTGAAAAGACACTTGTTCAGCCCATTTTGATGCTCCTTCCTGCTCATGACAGGCAGAAGGTGTGGTGGATGTGGTCCCACTGGTGGTGGATTTTGACTGAACTGATGAAACAAAAAACAAATTAAAAGAAAAAAAATTGTGTATTGTCACAAAAATCTTTATAAGACATGGTGTATGTTATCAATTAAAGTGAAATTTTTCTTAACTCACAGATATTAGCATCACCACCCTGAAAGGATCCTGCTGTTGTATCTTCCTGTCCCTGAGAGGCAGGAGGTGGCATGACACTTATCCCACTGGAGGTGGATGACGACAGAACTAATAAAAGATTAAATTAAGTGAAACACAAAAAATAAAAATAGAACATATAATGCCAAAGAATTTTTTAGAAGATATGTCATTTGTAGTATCAATTAAAGCATAATACTGAACTTACTGTTAACATTATCGGCATTTGGAAAGGGCAATTTTTCCTTCTCTTCACCTCGTACCAGAAATCGTAATAACGATCCTGAGGAGAGATAAGAAAGTGACTTAGTATAGTAGCATTTTACAAATGCGTTCATATTATAGAATAGGAATTCTTCAAATTCAACTTAAATTTTTTAAATGTTCTCCTTGGACATAACTTTCATTATGTATAGCTTTCATTTGACTTACATTAGATAGGGATGATTCAATTTAATGTAATTCCCATACAGAGTATAAAGCTAAGTGCTGCATAAAGACCTGCTATGGCTAATTTTCAACTCTTGTCCCCAGCTGAGCTTCTACATTTACAGTATGATGAATTCAGCTTCTATTATTATAAAACCACAATACACTACAGCTATATAAAATACAATACAATATACATACAATATGCTCCAAAGTTGACAGTCTTTCATGCAGAAAGCACATTGGCAAAATTTAGATCTAAATTTCAAAGCATTAATAGTTTAAGAGTTTGCTGAGACACAACTTTCAAATTTCAGTATTGTACCTTACAAGCATATTCACTTTCTCTCTGTCAGCTAACGTTAGCCGCTAGCCAAGCTCGCAAGACAGTTGCATGCCAGTTTGTCAACAAGCTCTGTAACGGTGAGCTGACGGAGCGGGATCCCCAGGCTGATGTCTCTTGCTCCGTTAACAAGGCTAACTAACTATTAAATAATTAACAGTCAGCCCTACACCTAACACTAGTTTAAGTATTTACTACACGTCATTATCCGCTCCACTTACCGCTGTCTTACTTTCTCTTTTCTTCTTCCTCCGTTCTTCTCTTTCTTTTCCCGCTCCCTGACAGGTAGCTCCTCTTCATTTTGCATGGTTGACTTTCACGTTACTTCGATTGACACATTGCAGTAAAGTTACTGGATGTAGTGGTGCGACAGGGATGACATGGGCCCCTTTAGGGACGTATCCATCAAAGATGTCATTGCAGTTTGACCACTGGCTGTTTGATGGGGTTATGGGGTAGATCACTGCAGTTGCTACATTTTAAGACATTACTGTGGAGTAAAGTGTGTCAGCCCTTAGGGGCCCCCTAGTGGCTTGGGGCGCAAAGCAGCTGCCTACCTTGTCTGTTGACAAGCTCCTGCTCTGTTCTTCCCCTGTAGGGAGCGCATGAGAGCTGTTTAACACTGATCTCAGCTCACTATGGAGTCTGGCTAAGCCCTTTGTTACCAAAAAAAAAAAACTCTTTACTCTCCCTCTTTTCTCTGGCAGTCTGATGGAGTTTTTATTTTTGATGAACTGAAAAGCATGTGTGTTCCTTCAGTGGTCAGAGGGGATGAAAATGATCCTGATCATCTTGCACCATTCTGCCATAAAGTGCAGCTGTCCGCCCTACATTAACACATCTGTGAAAAGCTGAGCCTGCTGAAAATTGGAAGAAAAACTCATGCCATCAGAGATTTTACCCTCACAAATGTTGTTCCCACTGCAATAATGCATCCCATTCATGATACATTAATGCTGTAATTGTAAACTCAGTTTAGGGGATTGCAATAAACATTTATAAGACTCTTTGGCAGAAATAATGTGCCACAGATTGTACTGTCAAGTTTCCTTTTGAGGACAATGTCATGCCTTTTCAGCTAATCCCAAAATTTAATTATTTAGACCTGTCGGACAGTTTCCCACAACCCCCTGAGCATCAGTACTCACTGAGCCTAAAATACACGACCTTGTTGACCTTCCTCCCAAAAGTCCACTATCACCCAACCCAACCTTCCAGCTCTGTCTGCCAACTTTGAATTATAACCTTTGCACACTGGCGGGAGCACAATGTGACGATTGTGATTGTATTTTAATTCTGATGGCAAGTGAAAAAAGATAGCTTCCTCTGAGAATGGGCTAGATTTATGGGCCCTGTCCTGGCCGCCGGCCCCACATCCTCTCTGATCTGCTTTTACTCCGACGACCTCTCGACCCGGGGGGGTCATTAGAGAGCCCCCGAATGGTCCGGTTGGCTGCCAGCCCATCTCACACTGCTTGTTTTCCAATCAAATCACTATATTTAATGGGGACACGAGCCCAGGGCCAAGTCCAAACAGACATCTGTTTGAAATTGTTCCTCGCAATTATTTCACACAGAAGTTCTCCCTCTGCACCCCCGTCCGCACTGCTCGCCCCACTTTGGTCTTTTGTTTGTTGTTGTTTGTTTTCAGCAAATCCTCCCCCTCTGGATTGCTAATGGACAGAACTGAGGGGAGGGGGCGGCGGTGGTGGTGAGGGTCTGGCTCCTGGAACCGCTGTCACAGAGATATGCAGCCAGAGGAGAAAGGAAAAACCAGCGAGAGCTTTTTGATTTAGCACAAAGCAGGTTTTTCACTCTGAACACAGGGAACAGCTTTTACAATCAGAGGCCCTGTACTGCTGCCAGTTCACATGACGTCTCCATCAAGTCTGTCAGTCAGTGGCTATCACACCCTGGTGGCAGAATAGATTTATGAACGAGGCAAATCTGAAAGAGGGCAACACATTTCTAATTATTATTACTGGTTATTGTTTTGTTATGTTTTAATTTTTTTGTGAGGAATAAAATAAATAAGAAATATGCAAGCGCCAAGCGTTTTTTTTGTGTGTGTCGCAGTTGCAGTGCTCACGAGTGTTCATAACGTTCTCTACAACAAAGATAGTATTTGTTTTTGTTAAACACGTTATTATGCACCTATCATGCTCATTAAGTCAGGAGAAATCTACTCAGCCAAAACTGTCACAGAATGTCATGATAACTTTTGAGTTATTATTATTATTACCTTTCTGAACCCCAAAAAATAAATATCTATTATTTACAATTATTTCCAGCAACAGTCTAAAACAACATGAGAGACAGAAAATAAAAGAAAGCAATTAATTAAAACCAGTATTAAATAGAACACATGTACTATAAAAAACAGAAGCTGGATGGTTTATGATCATGGATCATGTCAGTGCAGGACAATGATGGATTTACCATAACATGATAACTAAGTGCTTTTGCATGAGTTATTCATGCTTAGATCACAGTTCTCTGATCCACATTCAAGGCTATAAAGGGCGACAGTCGGCTCAGAATTGCCGTGCAGCTGTGTATGTTGGATATTTGAGCATTTAGCAGGAGTTTCCTGTTATCAGTCAAAATGATGCTCTCAGTCACCCCCACCCATGTAGCCGAAGATTAGATGTGTGATAATGCATTGTCACCTAAAATGGGACGTTTTGACACTTTGGAGTGCTAAAAGCAGGGATATCAGTGAGGACTTTAGTGCTGTACCTGAGTCACACTAAAAGCCAAGCAGTGAGCAGTTTTGCTTCGGTCATTTGGTAAAGATGCAACTCAGGGCAAAATACATGGATGGTACTATGGGGGTTCAGTTCTTAAACTATGCTTTCTTATTTTAATGAGTAAATATTTTTTTGGTGCAGAGACACCAAAGCACAACCCGATGTTGCAATGAAAAACTGGTCTTTTAAATTAGTTGCATAACCATACAGGTGCTGAACAAAATAATAACATTAAGCATGCTCTATGTGCATAAATATGTAAATTAGCATCAAAAAGAAGTTGTATTATTACATGGTCAAATGATCCCTCACATTTTTAACTCAACAACTTAAAATGTCTTGTGGACCAGTGTAACTGATCAAGAGTACATGTTCACATTTAAATTTGTCAATTTACCTTGTGTTGTCTTGAGTTTAGACTTATCTGACTTATCTGGAAAGTTCAAGTGCAACAGTGTCACACACTTTTTTATTTTGATATGGATTTGTGCTATGATGATGTCAAAATGCCTGATTTTAATCTGCTGACATAAAATACGTATGCATTTGAAGGTGAAGTTAGCATATCACGTCAACCACAACTTTGCACAGTCACTAGAGATCGAAGCACCCAGCAGGAGGAAGGAGTCCGTCTACTGATCAACACCAGACAAAACACGTTTGATGGTAGACATGTAAGACAAACAACAACCCTCCTTTTAAAGATGATAGTTAAAAACATGCTTTACTGTCCTTCAAGAAAGTAACAATACTGCAACACTAAGGAAACTATATGACGATAATTCAAATGATTCACATTCTCAGTTGACAGTGTTAGAAACTGTGTCAGCCCTTACTACTGCATCATCTGTTACAGTCACCTGCCAATAAAAGCACAATTTATACAGAATTCTGTCTTTCAGACCAAAACAATGTGGCATATTGCTAAACACTTGTCAAATTTACTCTGTCTGTCTGTTTTTCTATGAGTATGTAAGGGTAGGGTTTGAAAAAGTTCACAGAAGTATACTAGTATTTTGGCTTGATATCCCCATCCCCTGAAATTGGTAGTTCATCCAAATTCAAGTGGTCTAAAAGATGCAAGAAGATGATAGAGAACGAGGGACACAGAAGCTCCTCAAAATAGACTTCAACATCCCACATGCTGGCATTATGTCCAGGATATATGCTACAGTTGTTCCTTCCTTCTAACAGCGCCACAGTGGTTTACCATTCTACACAGACCTGCTGTGTGTGCTAAAAAGAGGAACTTTATTTGGCAAGTGGACTATTGTTCATTGTATGGATGGAAACAATCTGTGTTTTGTCTGGGTGGATTTTTTTTTCTTCATTAAACCCCCTCTCCTGCCCTCAGCCCTGGGGAAAAGAAGGGGGAATATATGATACTTGTGAGATGGCCAGAACTAAACTCAAGTCAGCAGCTCTTGTGGCATTTTAAGGTAAGTGACCTCAGAGCCTTCGAGCTGTGGTTGGCCTCTTTAAAATGTTTAGTAGCACCAACATCCTCTTTGTTCCTTTGATTTATGGTGGTACGAAGATCATCTCAGTGCCGCGTTCTTTTAAGTGATTCCAGGCCTGTATGATTAAGGACAACAGAGACACTAAAATATCTGTTTGCAATGTTGTACAGGTAAATCCTACTGTAGAGTGCTTTTTTTGAAGCTGTCTCTTGGCTTTGCTCAGTTATTCTAAGTGTAGTTCTAGTTGGCATTTACACTACATAATTGCAGTGTTGTGGAAGTGAAAATACTAGTCCATCCAGAGGAGCTTTTATGTAGCAACATCAGCCCAGGTCTTCAAACCCCTAAACAAGGTCAAGGGTTCAGGTTTAGGGTGGGAAACCTCCTTTGGCCTATTAGTTTGTTTGCTTCAGGAGAAGCAAAAAAAAAGCAACGATGAGAGGGTTTCCACAGCACTGGGGAGGTGCTTGGGTCAATGTGGCCTGAAGAAAATGTGAGTGAGCCAAACCAAAGGAACATTAGTAAAAACGAAACTGCTCATACTCCCTGTGGTCTTTACCCTGAACATTTTTCTTTGCCACAATAACAGATGTAACTTTGCCTTTTTAAATACATACAAGAATGTTGAAAAACTTTTAATGTTTTATTCCAGTGGCAATGGTAACCATCAGTGAAAGTGATACACAACTATGCAATTAGGCTTCAATAGTCAGAATAACTGGCCATTTATTTCAAAGGGAAAGTGCACAGGATGAGAGAGATGTGGGGGCATACACACCATGTGCCAGCTACAACAGGAAATGGAAAAGGCAAAAAAGCATTAAAAAGAAGCTTAAAATGTTGCTGACCAAGACCCAAGACAAGGTCATCCACTCCCTACACTGAATTTTTCTCACATACGCCTTTAATCACAAGATTCCCCTGACTTCAATCAAACGATGGCATTCCTCAGCAGCCTACTCATGACGAAGCTCTCAGAGTATCTGACCTCAAGTCTGGCAGGCAACAGAGGATAACCTAAGAGAGGTCATGATCTGGAGTAGGGACTGACCCTGGACTCCTACAACCCAGAGGAGGGCCACAATGCTGGCCTTCATCACAGACATCCCCTCGGCTTTGTGCGAGTTGATCATAATTCTTGCACTTTCAGAGTTAAGAGGGGCACGTTCTGCCCTTGGGCCAGCAGCAGCAGCTCCAGTGGAGCAGTAGGTAACCCTGACTCAGACACGGGTCACATCCCTCTGATCTCAGAGCTCAATGCAGGAAGCCTTTGATGAGATACTGAGCCAAGCCTGGGGAGAAAGGCACAGCAGCCTGGGCCAGTGAATCACTTTATTATGATGACCTGACCTCAAAGGCCAAAGAGCAAAATGTGACACACTCCGATACTTCTTCCAATACCACAGCAGCAACATCCAATCAAATATTCAAGGAGTGAAAAGTAGGTAACAGTAGAATTACTAGGTAGCCTTAGTAGTAAGCAACCTAAATTAATGTTGTATATAGCCTCTATAGCTGCCTGTGTAATGAAACAATGAGCCACTGTTCAAGTCACACACCACTGGGAGCTGCTAAGTAACCCAATTCTGCCTCAGATAGGAAAGAGGACTAAGGGGATCCAATGGATATGGGTGATTAAAGAAATAGATAAAGGAGTGAAGATACAAAAAATATCTTTAGAAAACCTTGCAAGAACTGCAAAAAAAAATCAACTAAAGTAAGTAAAGCAAGGTTGCCTCAAGGCTAATTCAGCTGGTCATTAATCACATCTTCAACAATTTTTGGGCAACCACATGGCCCACATATCATACATGAAATGCAAAGAGGACTAAAAGTACACAGTCTTGTCGGTGCTTTTGTGTAGCTGTGAGTAAAAACATCAGCTTTAGGTAAAATGCTGACATCAACAAACCAACATGCTCACGGTAACAATGTCAGAATGGCGATCCAGGAAATACTAGTTTTCATCATTTTAGCTTAGCATTACAGCAAGCTAAAAAACATGATGTGTTCACTGCTAACTAGCATTAACACAAACAGCTGAGGCTGATTGGAATTTTATTGCCTTTTAAAAAGTAGATTCAGTCATAAACAAAGTCTTGGATAAATTAAAAGAGCCATGCAGCTTAAGTTGCCAAAGAGAAACAAGAGAGTTGGATAATCAATGCAGGAATCTGTCATGTGATAAGGTTATGATAAATAACACAGTTACACTAGTCATTTTCAAGAAAGTTACATTCCTAAAGGGTCATAAAATGCAAAGCTATCATTTTAAGAGAAATCATTTAAATTTTCCCTCCATAACTTTTTTAGACCAATGTAAATTGTTTGGTTTTGTGGCCCCACAAAAATTCCTCACAGCAAGTTAAAGACATGAGCGCTTTACTGCCAATGAGAATCTATTTTCAAGCTCTGCAGTTCACATTTGTTCCTTAGTGGGTCAGCTGAGGAAAGCAAATCTTTCATCCATCTGTCCCTCTGCTCCTCTGACGTGTGCTGTTTTGTCTGGTAGCAGCAATGGTACAGGGTGCGAATGTCACCAGGCAACAGCTGACTTCCTCCAAATACCTCCCTCTCAATAAGTAGCAGCATTTTAGAGGCCTACAGAGAGATAACTGCCAGGTCAAGGACAGCTGAACAGCTAGCAAGGGGATTCCATGGATAGAAATGGGATGCTGCCCTTTCCCCTCCTCACTACATCTCACACAGCTTGGATAACAATGAGACCAGCATGTTTTACAGTTTTACATGGGAAGTACGTTCATGGGGATGATAGGGTTTTTGTTTTATTTGGATGTAAAATGAGGTCAGAGCATGGTCAGCAATAGTTAAAGATCAGACAGGGTCATTGAAGGGTTTTGCTCCTGATATTCTTTGTATAGCACGTGATATTTGTTTAAAATTGTTTGAACAGCTGAGTGTTGTGGGGACAGATAGCTTAATGAGTAAGATCTCGAAGCAGCTCTGATCAATTTATTTTTATAGGAGCAAATGGTGAAAGGTGTCACTAGAATCACAAACCCACAGAGGATTGTCAACTCACTCTACACCTTGCCTCAGCTCTACAGGGCTTTTTAGTCTCTATCAGCTTACTATTTTGGTTTTTCTGTTTTGGTTTTCATTGCTAATTTGTTTTTTAGTTTAAGTGATACAAACCACTGTCATTTGCTTAAATGTTAATGACATCAAGAGGCCATAAAATGCATAGGATCATAGGTCTCCAGGTGGAAGAAAAGCTCTCCTCAGCTTTAAGAATAACTGTCTGAAACAGCTAAAATCTCACTTTCTCTTAACTTTAAAGTCATGTCAAGGTTGATTTCTTTACTTTCAGCTGTGGATGGACTGTACTGTATGCCTGTGCCCTGTTTACAGTTTGATGCTGTGTGCTTCAGAGCACACCATCTTTCCTCATCTGTGTGCTTTGTCTAATCATCCATTTCTGCCTCACTAACCTCTTGTTCTCCTCTCTGATGAGACTCTTTACCCTGGGGCTATTTTTCTCCCATCCTCTCTCTAAGAGAATAAGGAATTGCAATGGCAAAAGCAATCAGTGGGCTCCACTTCTAACCAGTCCCCAGCTGAATTTGCTGTCAAATTAAAAGTGATTTGTTCTCCTTTTTTAAGCAATCTTATGCATCTTTTCATATACCCTCTTCCCTTCCTCTATTCTCTGTCCAGCTCCCTCTTTCTCTCCTGATTTTTACACTCCTCTTTTTTTCTTGCACCACATTTTCTCCTCTCTTCTTTCCTGCTTTATGTTGCTTTCAGACCCATTTTTTCAGGGCCAGCCTGCCACTGTTAATTTTGGACAACATGCTGTCTAACTTTAGAAACTGCTCTGTATGCATTTTGTGTGAATGGAGTATCTTTTTCACCTGGGTTTTTGGACCAGAGCTTGTTTCTTCTGTCTCTCCTCTCAGATTGAAGTGAATAATCATGGACTAAGAGCACAACTACTAAAAGTAACATTATTTTTTCATTAGCATCAAGAAGGATGCACAAATGTATGCAGAGGAAAGACAGGACATGAAAGCAAAACAAATGTTACTCCTTTATTCTTCAAGCATATGCACTGCAGATACTGTTGAACAATCTAGAGACCTTACTTTAAGACAGGAGAGAGGACTGTAAAAGATTAGTTTAATTTGACACTAGACATTATTGTTATATACTTGTTATAAGAAATATAACCGTAGTTGTTTTTTACCTGCCACTGACACAGATTTTTGCAAAAAGGAAAGGGTAATTACAACAGACAGCGAAAAATAATGCTAAAATCTCACTGTTAACCTCCAATTAAGTGTTTTAAATAAGTGAGGGTAAGGCATGGTTTGCTTGTTTACAACCTCTCTCCTTGACTTTCTAATGCTACTCTGCTCAACAAGATTCAAAATGTAAGGTATTTTTATCAATATTGTCTATTTGTGATGACTTGTAATATGACCACAGCTATTAGACATGGTTTGGCACAGTTATACTCCTTTAAAAGACACACAGGACATTTTGAAAAATTCCTTTTGCTGTCTTGTCAAGGCCTTTTTTAGCTCTAGTCTAGAGCAAATAAGGGTACCATTATTTAGTTCACTAAAGAAGTACATTTTTGTCTATTCTGTGTAAGTGTTAAAAAATCATTTATATATCATATTAGTAGCAGTTCAATAGTTGTAAAAAATATGACTGTACTTTTATGTATGCTAGTACAAGCAATTATAAGGTGATGTCTCACGCTAAAGATTAGTGATCACACAATGTGTACTTAAGGTATGTGTTTCCAATATTGTGCTTGATGTATGTGTTTTTTGGTTTTAATTTGCTTAACAGTTTAGAATTTTATTCTATTCATCGTATTACAAGTGTTCAACATTACAACCACTGCAAATACTTGATAAAAAAGCTTATGTAATAAAAAAGTATTTACAATTGTCATATTCCATGAGGGATGGGAAAACTGTTTGTTTGTTTGTTTTCTGCAGTTTTTGTTGTTTTGTTTTGTTAAAAACTGTCCTTGTGGCTTCCACTTAGAACAGCAAGGTAAGAGTTAAATTCTTCTCAATACCTATGAGGTAATGGCAATCAAATATTTTTACTCAACTGTATTTATTCCAGTAAATAATCACTTTTTCAGAAGATTACTGTGATTTTTTTTCCTCTTAATAATTGTGCACTGTTACATTTGGTAAAAGATGTTTGAACCAATCTTCACCACATGTTCTTCCTCATATTTTAGTGCAGAACATTCACACAACATACACTATATTACCAAAAGTATTTGCTCACCTGCCTTTACTCATACTATGAACTGAAGTGCCATCCCATTCC
>JAQMCX010000011.1:22508795-22576265 GCA_029814765.1 Acanthurus leucopareius | reverse complement strand
AGTATCCGCTGCCGTACCACCAGACTACAGAGCAGCTTCTTCCCTCAGGCTGTGAGACTACTTAATGCACCATCTGCTCTCCTCCATGTTTAATAATTTTATCTTTTTTTTTTACAATCAATTAATCAATCAAGAGGGAATCACATTTTAATTTCATTATACAACTTGTTGTATAATGACAAATAAACTTCCTTGTATCCTTGTATCCTAGGTAATGAGGCACCTCTAGCCTGTAGACCCAAAACAGATATTTGATGTTTTCCCGTGACCAAAACTGATTCAGATACATGAACATTTCAGACTCTTCCATCATTAATACAATGTTAAAAAATACACTATCTAATTGCCTATCCCACATTAGGAACAAGCTGCACAATTTCAGAGTGGGAATTGTGGCTATCGAGATAATGCCACTGAACACAACTTATACTATGGAACATGCGAGTGGTAACCAACTAACAGACACCCCAACAATTCAAATACTTAACAAACATTTACATGTCTGTCTTATTTCACCACTGTCAAAATACTCAGACACTGCATTTGAAATTCCTTCTACTAGCCTGAATACTGAGATTGACTGATTAAAACAATGTTTGTCCAATTTGGTCATGTAATACTGTCAATACCGAGCCCTTTCCCACAAAAGTAAAAAGTAAAATTATGGCATTCGCTCTCTATTTTAAAATGGCTTTGGTGGATTCAACTTCCAAACAAATTCCCAACAAACTGTTCCCTGCATTTTAAAGACCAGGCAGAGTAAAGGAATCAAATAAGTCACAGTCAACTTGATCTCTGCCAAAGAAAGCAAGACACCTGCTGATACAAAGCACCTGAGCTGAACCGAACAACAGTTAGCAAAGAGTAATTGGCAGCTAACAGGATGAATACACTGCTCTCTTCCTGTTTACAACATAAAAACAAGCGACGTTCAAACACGACTGTTAGTTTGTTAAATGTTAATACTTGTAGAATAAATCTGTTGTGTGTTTACACTGACGAAAAACAAAACACATTAACAAATCTTACATGTTCTCTCCGTTTTTAAACAACCGTCGTAGCTATGGCAACCACGGAAGCAAACGGCTAACGGTCGCCAGTTAGCTAGCACCAACCGTCGTTAGCTTAGCACAACTACCCATTCATTTAAATATTTGTGTAAATTCCACCGGACTGCTGTTTTACATGCATATCCATTCAAGGCTTAACTTATCGCGATCCGATTGATGAAGACCCTTTAAAAATTACAATCAATACTGCAAACTTAATCTACTTCTTTGTCAGACGAACAACAAAATGAAGACACAAACGCAGCTGAACTCACCAAAGCTTGTTAGTATTCCGATTGATGGCAACCTCCAGTAAAAAGGGGGAAAAAAACACATTCAAACATCCTTTTACAGCCAAAAATTGGTGTGTCCTTCCATTTGTTGTGTTCCAATTTCCCT
Organism: Acanthurus leucopareius; assembly: GCA_029814765.1. NCBI lineage: Eukaryota > Metazoa > Chordata > Actinopteri > Acanthuriformes > Acanthuridae > Acanthurus > Acanthurus leucopareius. Next base: position 22,574,817 of record JAQMCX010000011.1, on the reverse strand, counting down.
CCATCACATTCAAGCCTTTTAACACTGTTGACATGTGCTAAAAAAACGTAAGTTAGCTGTTGCGTTGATGGGCTTTGACGTTACACTTTGGGATACCGCAGCAATAATAGCCAATAAGATTAAAGAAAGGGCCTCACCTTCTTCCTTGACCAATGAGCTTCGGAGGGCGGGGCTACCTGACAGCCGGAGAGTGAGACACGTCTAATCTTTTCTGCTTGTTGTTAATGACCTTGTATTAATTTATATGGATATTGATGTCTCATCATAAATATATAAACAGACAAACTGAAAGCTTCCCTAAACCATCAATATCTTTGTAAATACAGTAAATGCCCACACACACAGAAAAATATGTGGAAATTATTAATTCTCAAGGTTTATTTGTTATTTTTATTGATTTTGGCCCAAATATGGCTATATGCTGCAGTAGTATTGTGTACATCCTACTCCTAACTTTAACTCTGATAACTGAATAAGAGAAACACTCATAATCATTCTGACTTCTGGGAACTGAATTTAAAATTCTGCCTTTCAAAAGAGACAAAGACCATGCACATTCCTGAAATGGTTCAAGAAGATCTTCCAGTTGACCTTGACTGATATTGCACAATAAAACTTAATTAAAAGACTCCTCTACACTGTAAATGTTCTTTTTTTTAATTTGTCTTTTGCCGTAGAAGTACTTTTTTTTTTTTTCCAAATCAAGGTTGTTTTCATGGTGCTCAACAGATTCTTTTTGTTTCTACAGTGAGTTCAATGATGTTCACCATTCGAGCCGTACTTAGCAGTCTGAGAACATGCCAAATGTGGTCTTACTTGTAGCACACTAGCCCTGCTTTCATGTGGCCTCCGGGGACGACAGAGCATGTTATATCAAAGACGACACAACGCTGGGATTTAAACAGAAAAAAAAAAGGAGATAGTTTATTTTAAATGTACAAAAGCTATATACACACACTCACACAAACCCACACACACTGAGCATAGTAAAAGTGAATGGTAGCATACACACAAACATTTTAAAGGCGACTTAGAAATTCAGCAAACATAATAAAACTGAGGAATTTGCAGGGCTAGTTTCCCAATCCTGTCTGAAACAGGATTTCATTATCAAAGTCAGTGTCCCTTCCTGAACTCTCTGCAGTCCATCCAGAGCCCAGGGGAAGTGTGGGATGCAGCGATGGGGGGGTGGTATGAATGTGTTAATTAGGATTGGATCTCTTCTGAGGACACACAGAGGTACTTGTATATTCTTTTAGAGAATGCTCCTCATCAGACACAGGGGTTCATGTGCTCTGATAGACTAACACAGAGGCACATCCTTGTCCTTTTCAATCATTTACCCTTGTGAGACGAGACCATGGAGAGTTAATGCTTCTGATCCAGAGGGCAGAGAAAGAAATGTGATTTTACAGTGCTATCCCCAAGAGCTCAGACCATGATCAAAAAGCACGTAATATCTGTGGATCAAAATGTCATACAACCAACCACATGTTCAAACTAGGGCTGTCAAACTCTTAGTTTTGTAAACTACAGTTATCCACATAAGTCTGGTTGAATGGTATTAGGTGCATATAAATTTGCATGAAAATTCATAAAAACATGTATTCTCACTATGTATAATGTAAGTAAAAATATCTCAGATTCTCGAGTAACCTTCACTCCAAAATCTGTCACTGAATGCAGCACAAAGCAGACTTTGCACATGACATGCTACTATGATAGTACTTCTTTGTGCAGTCCTCATACTGCAAGATCATCTTATCAAGTGCATACATTGATGTATGCATGTGTCAGTTTCTACATTCATGGGCTGTAGTAGAGCTCAGTCTGTGTTCATCAGCTTACCTGCATGTTTTGTGGTAAAGTAAAACGCTTAAATCACAGTTGTTCTGTGACAATTTCCATGTAAATAATTATATACAAAGATAATTCTGTTATTGTGGACCATGCAACAGAATTTTTTAACAAAAATGTCATTGATACCATTAGAAAATTAAATTTGAACAATTTAAAAAATTCTTCTTTGTATTAATAGTATCTGTTTTTATGTTAGAATACCTTTGACAGCCCTAGTTTAAACATAAAACATTTATAGCATAACTTAAAGCAAGTACCAAACAGTATAATCTATACACATAAAGGTCTTCATGAGAAAATATCATCTGTCATCTACATATCTTGTCCATTTCCTGGTTACTCTGTTCTTTATGTCATACTCAGTTGCTCAACCTTGATGTCCTCGGCAAGGTAGGCCTACCATGTGAACTGCTTTCAGTGCACAACTTTGTAAAGGGCTATTACACCAGCAAATACTGAATGGCAATTGTTTGTAAATGCATTTATATACCCTGGGCTATCATATATTTGTAGGTGAAGTGTATGGCTTTTTAACAAATAATGATAGAAATCGTTCTTGAACCTAGCTATACTCACTATTAAATTTTAATGTAACATATTATAATCTCAAGCAAATATTACAAGATAAGCATACTCCTATTGACAATGAAGAAACAAATGTATGCACTAGCCAGTTTTGCATTGTTCAATCAGTGCTTCCTTGTGTCGTCCATGTATTCCTGATGTAGAAATGATTAAGACTGGATGGATGATAAGGTATTTGATTGCTCTCAGCTTATCATGTTGAGGAACTTGCTTTCTTCAGCCAAGGCTGTTAGCATAGAGTTCATGTCACCGATGGCCATGTTGCCAATCCCTGCCGGTACGGATGCAAGGGTGACAGAGTTGCGGGGGGTGGTGAGACGCGACGAGTTCTGGGAGAGGCTCTGCAGAAGACCAGGACTCAGAGTGCCTGACATCAGGCTGGAATGGTCCCCATCATCTAGCATGGTGTCAAAATCAATCTGGGCATGCTCCGTGCCTCCAGATCCACTCGTGGAAGAATCCACCGTGCTGCTGGAGACCAGGTTGACTCCAGGTGACTCCATGTTGGCTGCAGCAGTGGTGTTGCTGGAAGGAGCCTGGCTTGTACAGGGGGACATCGGGGCATCAAACATGACAGAAGACGGCTCAAACATATGAATCTGACCTGTATAGAACACAGCAGAGTTTGGATTTTCAGCACTGTTGTTGTGGGCTGCTGACCCACTGGGCCTTTTTGGGCTCGCCTCTGAGGTGTTGTTACCATGATTGGGGCTCAGATCAGACGACTTGGGTATTCGACTCTGCTGTGTCATATTAGACGCTGTTTGTTGTCTGGCACTGGATTTGGGTTCTGTGGGAGGCCTGGGTTGTAACATTCCTCTCCCTCCATTATGGATACTGTGCTGCTGCTGCTGGGAAAGAACGCTGTAATTTTGGTGTGGATCCATTTGGTTCACATGAGAATACCCATCAGCTTGTGTCCTTGCTCTGTAACTTTGCAGTTCTGGATCTACCATGCTGTTCCGGTTAGGTCTCACGCTAGTGCTTCCAGATATAGAATTTGGGAATGCCTCCTGACCAAACCCTTGCTGAGGACTCATTTGCTCACTAAAGTTCACATTGTTGCATTGCCTCTGTTGCTGCTGGTGGGAGATGTTCATCAGCCTCTGGCTGTTGTGGCTCAAATACCCCTGCATAGACATATTCTGACTCATAGGCACAACCTGCTGGTTGCTGCCCAGGCCTTGTCCTTGACCCTGCAAGGATCCAAAATTATGCCTTTGCTGAAAAACAGCTAGGTTCCCCCTGAGAGGAAGCTGCTGCTGTTTGGAGAGCTTGGATGTGGTGTCTACAGTCCCTGAGCTCACCTCGTTCCACTGCACCGGCATGTTGTTCTTGTTCATGTTGTTTGATGGTGGAGAAAATGGCTGCTGGGAGCCACTGGGACCCATCTGGCAGGGATGCATGTCCTGACCAGACTGAGCCATTGTTGCATCCACCATGGCCATTCTCCTCTGTGCATAAAGTGATGCTGGTGGGCCCATGCCTGTCTGGTAGCCCTGAGTCTGATTGTTCGAATGGTAGTCCACTTGTCCCGAGTTGTGACCTGAGGGTCCAGAATTCTGGGACCTGAGGTACTGCACCACATCATCTGGAAGCACCATCTCATCCTCCCCACTTTGCTCCCCCCCAGTCATCATCCCGTCGACTGCCATGTTCTCCATGGCTACATTCTCAGAAATACTTGGCGGTCTTGGAGCGAATGGGTAGCGTTGCAGGCTGCCATCAGAGCGAGTGTATCCCTGCATACCCAGTGCCTGGTGACGTTCAGCTGAAGAACCATTCATGGGGTTCACACTGTTCATGCTGTTATAGCGCTGAACCCTCGGGAAGGAGAGAGGGTCCAGTGTGGGACGACGCACTGGGTCACTGGCACGGCGAGGAAGGCTGTTGGGCACCTCATGGGGCATCATACTCTGTGTGCCATATCCAATATCACTGCATCGCCGAGGCACAGTTCCAGAGAGTGGCTGATGAAACGGGTGCGATGAGCCTTCCTGGGAGTCACTGTAGAGAGCCATGCGGGTCCTCAGGCTCATTCGATCCATGTTGGGGAGAGGAGTAGGAGGAGCTCCACCAATGGCAGCTGCGTACTTTGCCTTGAGTCTGTAATGCTGAGCTGGTGTCAGACTGAGGAGGCTTGGGAGACCTCCTCCAGTTCCTCCACCAACCCCACTGCCTCCACACTGGCTGGCCTCGCTGGAGCGGCGAGACAGATCAGTGGAGATTGGGTCGTAGGAGTCAGCGGAGCTAATGTTGTTGTGGCGGTTTGCACCAAACTGGGACGCCTCACTGGAGCGGCGACTGGAATAGCAGGGTGAAATACCAGAGGAGCGCCGGCTCATGGTGTAGGCTGAGCTGATGGTGCTGGTGGTGCTGTCACGGCGCTCGTTCAGCTGGTTTAGCAGCGTTACTTCACATGAAGACAGGTCACCCATGCGCTGGCCAGGATTCAAACCACTTAAGTTGCTCATCATGTTGGGGCTCTCCAGCAGAGAACCTGCAAGGAAAGAAGGATATTATTGCATATTTATTTTAACTTATTTACAATTATATTATATTATAAAATAAGCAGTATTGTAAATTGTGTTAGACTTTGAACTCAACCCACAAAAAAACAACAGAGGCCAACCTGCATCCTGAAGACAGCAAAGACTTTTCTCAACCTTTTCACACTTACCAACTGCAGGTATGGGAGGCAGCTTCATGCTGTTGCGTTGGCCCTGCAGTGGCTGCGGTGCAGAGTTGACCCAGGGGCAGGAGTCCCTCACTGTCTTCAGCCTTTCCTTCTTGATGTTCTCCAACTTGATGGTGACCACGCCACCATGACCCACAGCTTTCCTCAACTGAAGCCCCATGCCAGCCTGCTGTCCCCCAGCAGGAACAGTGGAGTCAACGATGGGGCACTCGTCCTGAGCACTGAGGTCCCCGAAGCTGCCCCCGCTGTGCATGGCCATCTCCACCCCACTGTCGTTGTTGTTGGCGCTGCTGAGAGGCGACGGCTCACTGCTGCATGACGAGTGGCCACCAGGGCTGGACTGATATGTCTACAGAAGAAGAGCAGGAAGAAACTTGATGTAAGTGTAATGAATCAAGCTATAAAATCTTCATTATGAATAATAATGTTACATTGTTTTAATTTTCACTAGTAAATAAATATTCCACTAAACAGGCAAAAATGGGAGAGAGAATTTGTAAAACTGAAAAATAGAAATTAATAAATAACAAAAAACAATAAAAGCTATCATCTCATGCCAAGTTCAGACGACTTCATTATGTATTCTTCGATGTTAAATAATTACCACTGTTAAAAAATTCTGATTGTAATGGTGTTTTGTAATAACTAATGTTGGTCTATAGTTCCATAATCTTTTAAATTATAAATGAGTTTGATTTATTTACAACAAGAAAACAAGTAGATAATAGATGAGTTCTGTGAGCAACAATCCAGCACAGCAGGGACAGTAATCTAAACTGGCCGAAATGAACCGAAGTCTTGATCACAGCTCCCTGCTGGCACCATTTGTTCCGCCTCAGCCTTTGAATATTAATGTGACAATGACTTTTATCATCAGCCGACAGCAGTGATCTTGTGGGCAGAAAGATCTAGTTAAATGGCAGTGTGTGCGTCTCCACACATGTATATATGTGCATCCCATTTGAAAAGAAGCATGTCCTAAATTTAATGGAAATGGAAAATCATGCACGAGGTTCAGTTTTCATCATGCAAGATGCAGTGATGCAGCATGAAACACAAGGACAAAATTGCATATCACCGGCGCTGAGTTGCAAGAAGGCACAGAGACAGTTTGAGCGCTCACCTCAGTGAAGTCTGTCCATTAAGAAGGTTAACTTGAGAGAAACAAGTTCAAGCAACAACCAGAGAGGTGAGTTAGAAAAGGATGCAGGCAGTGCCGGCAGTGATCATTTCACGTCAGAGCAATGTTAGTGAAGTGGGAAAAAAGTAGGATTAGTTTGTCCTTCTCTTTGTTGTTTTGTAAACACACAAAGTCATGCAATTATATCATCCCTCTATATCACCAGATGGCACTGATAAAAGCTCTTTAAGTGGTACTTTTAGTTAAAAATGTGGTTAATCAAATGCCAAAGTTTTGATAAAAAATAAAAAAAACAATTTCCTACACACAAATAAGAACAAATATAAACTACAGTGTGGAATAATTCTTATTTTATGTGGTTGCTACCCACCATAGAGTTCTCAGTCTTAATAGATTTGACTTGTAGGCAGTCCTCCACTCCTTTAGAGGTGCTGTTGGCCTCAATCTTGCCGTCCACACCTCTCGCACCGTGCTTGAAATTCGCCTCATTCTCGCCGTTGCCTTTGGGCGGCTGCAGTCTTGGAGGAGCATCACTGCGTTGTTTCTTGGTGACGTGAGCCTCAGGTCCGTGGACTGTCTTCACATGCTTCCTGAGAGAGCTGGGGTCCGTGTAGCGCTTTGTGCAGCCGGGGATCTTACACACATATGGTTTCTGCCAAAAAAGGGATTTGAAACTCAAATGAAATTAAACTTAGCTTCTTGTTTGCCTCAGAAAAATCTGCTCTTTAAATCTGTGAAAAGTCTGATTTAAAAAGGAAGAATTGTTAAATATTTTCTAATTTCATGGTGTTGCCACAAGCTTTTGCATGAAATGACTGTTTCATTATCAGTCTATTCAGATATAGACCTTAAAACTGATAAAGTAACTGATAAAACTGATGAAGTAAAGCAGATTGCCACACAACACATGAACCACAGACACTGAAAAACCCGCTTTAGCTTTCCTCCTTCTTATCTAACGTGAACACATTTCTTGTCCTGCATCTTAACTTCTTGGGCAAACAAACATTTACTGAGAAAAAGTGCTCTGCTGACACCAGTTTACATACTAATTAGCTGTTCAGCTGCAGCACGTTTAGCAGCATGTAAACAAACCTGCAAATGTCACTGAGGTTCAGTTGGAAGCTGGTCTTTACTCTTTGATACCATGAACACACCATGACATGTTGGCTACACAGCAAGCTTCTTTACTTTGTATCTAAGAGCTTCAAATTTATGAATGTGACAAAGTTCTCTTACATCAATGGTACATGCCTTTGAGGTACAAATATGTTCATTCAAGTGGTTTTTCATGAGGTCGACTTGATTACATTACAGGGTAACATGAACACCAAGCTGACGGTGGCTGAAATGCATCACAAAGCCCACCAAAGGAGTCAGCTGATCGATGTGTGATGATACCTCGTTGGAGTGTGTGCGGTTCTGGTGCTTGGCGCGGTCCGAGGCGTTGGAAAAGGCCTTGTTGCAGCCTTCATGTTCACACACATACGGCTTCTCCCCGGTGTGGGACCTGAGGTGGGTTTTAAGGTTCTCCAGGCGAGAGTAAGCTTTCGAGCAACCTTCAAACTGCAGAGAGAGAGAGAGACAGAGACAGAGAGACAGACAGGCAGTTAGACTGACAGCCTGAGTGCTGCCTTGTTTTGTCAGCAGCTGGGTAGAGAAAAGAGCCGGGACACAAAAAAAAAAAAAAAGGCTCTGCATGTTTCAGTTTTCAAATGTAATCTACTCTTGGACTGATGCCCACCTACTGTGGTGTGCCACACAAAAGCAGAGCAGTGCTACACTTTGGTAAAAAGGGCTATTATGCGAAATATCTAAACTAAGTGTGAGGTGTGGTAGAGCTCTTTGTCTGGTGTGCTTTGTTGAGACAAAGAGAAGTCTGTGTTTAGCCTTTGTATTCACTTGTACTGTACAAGCTATAATTTGGTATTCCTTGTGAGCCGTCATTGTGAATGTAATTGACTTTGAAATTAAAAGAGAATCAAACAAGACTAGTTCAGGAATTGGATATATAAGTCTGAAGATTTTTTTCCCTTAAAAGACGAGAGTGAAGGGGAGCCGGAGTGTTATGAGAAGATGCACGAGGGATTTGCGCAGAGAATATACAGCGTGGTCTTAATAAAACTTAATAAGGACCCATGGCCCCCTGCTTGTGTGTGGATTTTAATTACACACTCACACTGTCAATCAGCTTTCTTAACTCCCTCTTTCAAAAGTCATCTGTTTTAATGCATTCACAAGAGCCTGTGAGCGAGCTTTGAAGCCCAGCAAACAGGCCCTCAATTTGATCTTCACACAGCAAATGAAGGCTTCGAAAAAAGAAAAAAAAAACATGATTCACCAACACGGGAAACATCTCTGGTGTTCAGCACAAAGAAAATTACATGGACATTTTTTAAAATATTCTTTTTTTCTGAGGCAAAAGGGAGGAGTGTTAGAGCAGAGATTTTGGCTGCTAATGTGGCCGAAAACATCCAAGTTTGAGTTCCAGCAGTGGGTTAACTTATCAACCTGGGCCTCAGGTCTTACAGGCTGCTGGTGTTTTTGTCCACAGACATGGACATGCAGACAGAAATATGGTTTTCATGGCATTATGGGAAATGTAGGACCCAGTGTTTTTGACAAAAAGTCAATTTTTATTTAATCTTTCTCCCAAAATGTCATTGATAAGCAAAGCTAACTTGCTGTAATTCCACTTTACATGCACTCTTATCACATTTGACTAAAAAACTCACAAACACCAGCTAACATCTGGCTTTTGTCTTCAGTGGGAACAGGAACAGTGAATTCTGGGTAAAATGGCTGCAGTAGTTACAAAGGCTTATTAGCTGCAGCATCAATAGGAAGTGATGTACACAGAGCAACCAGTGTGTATATGCGTTAATTTTGGTGTAAAAAAATGTCCACAAAGAAGCCCATCAGTCAGTCAGTCAGTCAGTCAGTCAGTCAGTCAGTCAGGTGATGTCGCCCTCAGTCATTTTACCAGCTAGTCACCAACAGTTCAGCTCAGTGCTTTGCAGGTTCTTACTGTGCATTTATGCGGCTTCTCTCCTGTGTGGCGCCTCATGTGGACCACCAGCATGTACTGCGCCTTGAAGGGCTTCTGCTCCCGCGAACACTCCTCCCAGCGACACACAAACTCCTTCTTCTCACCGTGGATGTGGTCGTTGTTGATGTGCTGGGGGGACAGTTCAGTTCAAGTCAACCATCGCAACGTAACATGACACACATCTGGGATACAGCCAAAGAGAGGAAAACGCTAAAACGGTGACCAGACACCCACTGAGTGTGTGTGTGAATGTGTGTGTGTGTGTTGCTAAAATGAGTCAGCAAATTCTTTTCTTTTTCCTCCAGAAGATTCTCCCTCTTTCATGTGTCCACACACACACATTCACACACACACAAACACACACACACATTGTGAGTGGCGGTCCCATCCATTATGGCTGACAGTTATTATGCATCTGTCGACAGGAGATAAAAACTATGAAAGCACTGTGTCTGTTTTTTCAGGCTTTCTGCGAGTCTCTCTGTGATTTAGTTTCTCAAGGAAGAGGAACTTCCCCACATGCCAGTAAAAGTGATCAGGAAGACTATTTATCTTCTATTCTTCTTACTTTTATTGGATCAGGAAGTCAGAGGGGGAGGGGCATAAGGTTTCCTGTGTGATGCCTAAACTACAAAGAATTAAAAAATGTATTAACTAGTCTGATAGTTTCAGACAAACCGAAGCTTTACGTCAAATCTCAGAGAATTCTCTCTTAAATTTTCTGTTTACACTTCAAAATTACGCATCTTAGTGTAATTCCAGAGTGTATTGTAATGTTTATATATTTTTTAGTCCTTTTAAAACAAATAACTGGCACTGCCGGATCCTGACGCCACAGGTTTACTCAGACTCAAATGACTTACGCTGCAGACAAACACACACACACACACACACACACACACACACACCACACAATGTGACTGAACAGACACTTAGAAAACTCTCATCCCGTGCACCACATGCAAATATCCACACACCCAGAGGAACCACTTCATTTCCTGAGGACATCCAGGCCCACAGTGCTCCACTTATGTGGCCACTTCTCCACCAGCAAAAGAGCTCGGTGGTTGACGATTCTGCTGAGATCTATTTCGGGTGAAGGAGGAGGAATGGAAACAAGCGGAGGCCTCTATTTTCAGGCTACACACTGCTTTGAATCCACGATTTGGGGGGGCTCTTGAAACAGGATTACTTTGGTTTGGCTGGAGCCAGAAAAACCCGCAGGTGTGTGTTTCCCTGCTGATGTTTAGAAAACCTTGTGTGAAACCCTGCATGTGCTCTGGGAGATGCTGTCAAGAGTTTTTTGGAAAATATAGCTCTTACACTCCTGTATTCCTGGACTCAACAGACAACAGAAATATTTAAAAAACCTTCTTGTCCTTAGAGGATCGGAGAATGTCTCAGCCTCACACTGTGATCGAACCACTGATCCTCTGTCTGCTCATTCACTGATTCTGGCAAACTCTCACACAGTTTTTGGCTCAAGGGCACAAGTTTTCAAAGGTGACTCTGGTCCTGAGACCCCGTTCACCACCACCTCCCATCAGTGTCCGGGTGTGTGGACCCCAGACATGCTGACTGACAGCCAGTCAGAAAGCAGAAAGCAGAAAGCAGAAAGCAAACGGGGGGGGAGCATGAGGCTCCACAACCCCAGAGCTTCTGGCATGACGATGGATTTATGGTCAACCCTCTGGGCTTTGGGGGTTGGGGGGCGTCACGGGGAGTGAGAGGTTAGGGGTTAAGGGTCATGGGGCTGAGGGGTCTGGGGTTTTGGGGGGAGGGGGGGTGGGGGGCACAGCTGCAGGGCTTGGGCTTGAATTTGGCAAGAGCCGGCAGGCTCATTAACGCCGCGCGTGTCAGGCCAACAGGAAAAGATCAGTTAGCTTTCTGACGACGTTCAGTCAGTGTGGATTTAATGAGCAGCAGGAAAGATGCTTGAACCTTTTTTCCTCTTCACACAACAAAACATAGTGGTTTATTTTAAATTGTGCATGTCATGTGACGTGGAATAATGTGCAATGTTCATGATGCCCGACGTAAAGTGGAACTTAATCATGTGTGTATGTTAAGGGTTTCAAACAAACAGCTGTTGTTATAATACATGCAACATTTTTAGGGGGTGATGTTTTAACCTCAGACAAGACTTCAGTCTTCAGACAGGCTGACTAGTCTGAAATATCCTTTTTTTTATTTTAAAGGATGATAGTCATTAAGAACATCGTGAGAAGCACATTAAGCCTGTCACCCACATGGACGAGCTGGTCCTGGGTGTCGTACTCCTTGGTGCAGCCCTCCCAGTGGCAGTTGGTCTCATAAACGGCCTCGGGCTCCTGTTTGCACTCGTCTTTATCCAGATCTTCGCTCAGGTCCAGGATCCCCCCACCATGGTCCTGCAGACAGGAGACAGCACTTTGTCAGACAGGGAGTGTCAAACACTACAGATGTTTGTATCCACTAAAACGCATAAAAGACCAGGATAAAAACACGCTTCATATTTTACCAGAATGTGTTGTAAATATCTTAAAGAAGCACTCTGCTGTTTTGCATCTCTCTTATCTGCTAAACACTAATGAGTTTTTGCTTGATTTCGATGCATGGCAGCACCTCCTGTCATTGATTAAAGCTGCTATTTATTTGCTACCAACAATCAATTACAGCCAAATTAACCACTGCAGGTAAAGTGAGGATCATTTTCCGGCTGTAGGTAACTGATGTGGTGATAAAGTTAACTGAATTCCAGTTGATCAGGATTTTTTGAAGGTCACTGCGTCTCCTGAAATAAATTCTTCAAGAAAAGGAAACCAAACAATCCAATCCACAGCACCAACATCTGATCCATCAATTTTTAGATTCTCCTACCTGAGAGGACGGTGAGATGGGCAGCGGACCCTCTGCTTCTGTCTTGACCTTTGACCTCTTGGTATTCAATGGGTTGACTGTGCTGCTCACTGCCGGGTCTCCACTGGCATTCTGAGGGATGGACACATGGTTGAAGAATCAAGTTTTTTACTGCAGTGGATGTGATTTTCTGAGTGACTTTTTAAAGCAGAGAAGGAGGAAGAATCATATTTTTTTGGAACACTTTCTTTTTGTCTTCCTCTGATTCTCATTCACAACCAACCAGTGGATCGTCCCAGTAATCCCAGCACATACCAACCTACCCATCCAGTCCAGATTCCACACAGTAACCACACAAAGCCGTGGAGGGGAAATCTGATAACCAAGGCACAGAGATAGTGTGCGGGTTTTTTTGGGCTCGACAGTCGGTCACAAAGAGACGTGAGGAGTCCTGGTTGCGCCAGGCACCGCGGCCCATAAGTCAGACCGAGACCCGCCGCCGAGACTAAACAGTTTAGACTGCTTTATGATCGCCAAAGCCACAAAGAAATATGAAAGAAGAGGAGTTATTACCCTCGGTACAGAGGGGGAAGGCGGCAGGGTCGGGGGTTGTGGGGGGCGGGGGCTTTGATCTGCCAACAGACTCTGAAGAGGACAGAGAGACACAGAGGGTCTGTTACAACTCTAATGGAAAAAGGAAAGAAAGGAAAGAGGACGGATACAAAGGGAAGATATAAAACGTAAACCAGCTGATAAATTATTTTGTACGTGTGTGTAAATCGAGGCTCATTGGAGGGGGTTCAATACTGGGGGGGGGGTCTCCTAATCCCACCCAGACATTACAGTGCACTTCAGCATTTCTGGGAGCCTCGTTGACTCATTGAGTTGGCTGAAAACCAGGAGGGGAAATATGGTTCTGATCACCAAGCGAAGTGTAGCTGAATGTGTGTCTGCGTGTGCATGTGTGTGAGTGGGGTGTGTCCTGGTTCTGTGTGCATGTGTGTGCGTATGCAAAAAGATGCAAAAACACACTGCAGGATACTCGGATACTCCTGGAGTGTGTCAGCGGACGCAGTGCTGAAACACAGCTGGAGGCGGCTGATAGGAGTGATTCACTGAGTGGGAAGTTTACATTGCAAGTGGCTGTGGTGTATACAGAGCGCTGATAAAGAGAGACCGAGCGGACAGTAGGAAGTAAGACAGATGGAACTGCGAAGGAGCCTCCTGCATATTTCCGACCTGAGACAATTTACAAAAAATACTTCATTCATGACAACTTGTAAACGCAGGCCACATTTACAGCACAAGAGACCGAAGCTCGCAGGAGAGCAGAGACGGTGGATCGGTTGATCCACAAAAAACTGTCAGCAATTTATAACAACAACTGATTATTCCGGTCATGTATGAAGCAAAACATTCATTTAATATATTGTAAATATGATCCATACCCTTGAATCAACATTAAGTTTATATTGAAGTTCACATTCAAGGTAACAGATGCTCTGTTTCCTACCTGGTTCGCCTCAGAGTTGGAGTTGTTGTGGGACGCGGACATAGCTGAAGCGGTGAGGGGGTGTTGGCGAGCAGAGAAAGAGGACGGCGATGGTTGAATGAGGGGAGGGGTGTGACCGAAGGCGTTGAGACCCCTCTGCTGCGACAGGAGCTGCTGGTACGCCACAGGGTTGATGTGAGGAGGGAAGCTGAACGACGGGCTGAACGAGAGAAAAGTGTTTTTGGATCAAACTGACTGTAAATGCACACACACACATTTGTTTGTAGTTCCTGGGTGTGTATGCATGCACACTGTCTCTACCTGATCCCTCCGACCGAAAGGTGCCCATAGGAGCTGCTGGCGGCCGAGCTGGAGCGGGAGTTGTTGATGTAGGCCACGAGTGAGTTGGGTGAGGTGCGGATCATGGTCTGCAGGTCGATGCTGGCGTCTGACAGCGGGGAGATGGACAGCGCCCTCTTCCTGCTCAGTCGGGGTGTCAGCCGCGGGCTGGAGAAACGTGACACTGGACACAAAGAGACACGACAGAGACACCGTTAGCCATGTTAGCATCGCTACTTCAAAGAATAAACGAATGCTTGAGAACCTTTCAGACACTTCTGTTTGAAGAGTTAATATGTGAATTCCTCATGTGTTTTTTTAACATCTGTCTGACCAACTGGGCACCAAAACACAACTGAAGTTGTCTCATGACACTTTTCAAATAGAGCTGGTCTAGACCACACTCTATAATTTACATAAAACCCAACAACTGAGCAAGCACTTGGCGACGGTGGCGAGGAAAAAAACTTCCCTTTAACAGGCAGGAACCTCGAACAGAACCTGGCTCAATGGTGGGCGGCCATCTGCCGTTCCTGAATAGAAACCAGCACTTACCCTGGACCATGTCAGGAGAAACATTTAGCCCTGAGCATTCAAGTGGAGGTCACAGCCATGCTAAGCTACACCCTATCTCCTGCATCTCTCTCACACACGTACACACAGCTCCCCCCTGTTTAACATTCACATCCTCCTATGCATAATGAATCGCCCCCCCAATCATTCTCAGTAATTACCGTGATAGCAATCTCTTTCAGACCGCTGTACTTGGGCAAGTTAAATGGAGGCAATTTAAACAAATTGATCTCAGAATACCATTAAAAAAAAGAACAAGGCTGACTCACAAAGGTAGGGTTCACGGCCTCCCGCCAGACCTGGTTGGTTGTGGCACTATTTTCTTATTCTCATAGAAAAAAAAGAGCACAGGAAAGAGACCGAGCAGGCTACTTTCCCATGAACTTGAAAAGAAGGCTATTTGTTTTTCCATACGTACCGACAGTCCATCATTCATGTGTATTTATTTCTTTTAGATTTCCGAGGCTCCCGCCCCCCCGCACAGATGGAGACAGATCACTTGCTCGGGATCAACAGGTGCTGCTTCACAGTGTGAGGGGACGGAGAGCAGCGCTGGCACGCCGGTCTTTGTGCACGCTTGTAATTAGCTCTTAAAGCAGACATCACCAGAGGCGCGAGAGGCAGGAAACTCATAACGGCCCCATCACGACTCACCTACGCACACATTTGCTGCATGTCAACCCCACCGCTGTCAATGTGAAACCAATCCGAACGCCTCGAGCCAAACGAATCCAGGCACCGCCATAATCACCACACCAGACCTACGGCCATAAAACCAGGATCTTACTTACAAAACTATTATGTTTGGAGGTGGCGAGTCGTAAAGCAGAGGCATATGCACTTAGTTAAAAGGCCCCCCGGGAACTTCAGACGGCAGACGACAGTAGTTGGGGGCCTGAAAAAACGGACTGCTGGAGATGGTGGAGGCTTGTATTAAAGGGTTGGCAAAAACAACAAACGGTCTCCAGGAATGAGCCTCGTTAATGCCCAAAAATAAAAGTGTCATCTTCGCTTAAGAGGAGTAAAGAGGAGGTAAAGAAAAGAGGTGGGGAGGGAGGAACAGAAAAAAAACAGTAAAGAGGCAGACCATCCTCTACTTTCCATGAATTAGGAGTTCATTCTGATAAAATACGCATGTTGATACTGAGTTTGCTGTTTTTCTTTGCGAGGCGAGCTTGCAGCCCTGCCAGCAGATTTAGTGGGAGATAAGTGCATTAATATTCCCCTTTATAAAGCAGGAAACAGGCCTCAGAGCCTGGTGGCCTGGTAGCCTGGCGCCTGCCTCACCCTTCTAGGCACCGTGCCCAAAAACACCGCCCTCCACCCTCCGCCTCCATCGTCAAACGACCCCCTGAATCTGTACATTAACCTCAGCTCAGAAGAATCCTGAACGCCTCCAGGAGCGAAGCTTTCATGTCTGTAATGTTCGGTCTCTCGCAGCCGAAGGTGCAGACAAGCTAGTTTTGTTCAGCTCGGTGTTGTTCCAAGTATGTCATCGGCGTAACATAATTTAACATGGAACAAATTTTTACACAAACACACACACAAACACACACACACACAACTCTCACCACTTGGTAAAGGAGTGTTTTATAGGTGGCGGTTGTAATTGAAAGGGTGAGCAGGTTCCGGCAGGGAGTGAGAAAACAGATGTTGCACAGGCCATGGCGGCGCGGCACTATGTGGTAATATGGCATGTGTGCGAGTGTGTATATACGTGGGTGTGTGTGTCTGTGTGTGTGCCACTGCTCTGTGGGACGGCATCGTGGGCTGGTTGTAATTGTGGGATCTGGAATTATATAGAGAGTCATAATTACAGGCGCTCCGCTGCACATCGATATAGTCGAGAAGAAAATATATTAAAAAGGATGGAAGGGACGAGTGTGTGTGTGCGTGTGTGAGTGTGTGTGATTATTTTAAGCTTTTGCCTGTGCTGTTTTAGCTAAAATGGCTTTGTGGAAAATGAAAACACTTTAATTGGAGGGTTGTGCTAATCCCCACCAGCAGCTTGCTCCCAGTGTCCTCCAGGTCCAGAGCACTTGGAAAGGTCACTTTAAGGCTCCGAAAAGGTTTGATACGTAGTTTTTTATTCCACAAAAGTGATTCTGAAATATGAACAAACCAAACCAAACCAACACCAAACTGTGAAAACTAAAGAAAGAATCATCGTCATTTAAATTAATCAGCATTTTTAGAAGAGAGACAAGATAAAATCTGAGGGTTTTAGATTTGTGTTCATGGTCCAATTATGACTAAAATCACTTGCAGGTTTCACTTTTCTGAGAATTCATTGGCCTCTTCTTGAGCTCATGGACACAGTGGAGCTAAAAGAGACGGTGAAATTACACCAACAACTGAATGATGAGCAGAAATAACAACGAGAGCTCGAACATGTAGAGAAAAACTCGGACCTCACTGCTGGAGTTTCTGCAGATGAGTGCAAACACAGTTTGTGTGCAAACGAGGATGAAAACCACAATACAGAACAAACCCTTAGCAGGACTCCACCACACCACACTGTTAGTGAAAGTTTGGTCACTAGTTGCTAATAATCACTGCTAATGTATGAAGCCGGATCGCAACATTTTCACAAGTGATCTTCAATTTCAGCAGAAGAAGAAAAAAGGTGAAGTTAGCAGCAGCTCTGCAAAGCCTCATACATGTTTACTGACTTTGTGCTCAGCAGAACTTCTCCGTCCCGAGCAGTCGGCCTCAGCGGATTATCTTTGGCCTGTCAGCTTTGACCTTGTCTGGGGTGAAGCAGACCCCCACCTGATGAACGAGGCCTGCTTTACGCTGAGCAACCCCACCACCACCACCACCACCAGCACCACCAGCACACCGCAGCTCGAGTCCATGCCAGCAGGGCCCCAAGCCTCCACATCTTCAGCCAGCCGAGCCACCCGCCCCCCGGCCAGCCTGAGGGGGGGGATGTTTATTTTCCCTGCTAAATCTCACTAATACTAACACTGTGAATTTTATTAGCGAGGGGGCTTGAACCGAATCCTCTATGAGCCCCCAGTGTCCAGCCCAAAGCCATCGTTGTGTTTGCCAGTGTGTGTTTATGCACACACTTCCACCCATGTGCTCAAGAACCAACATATAGTTAAGTGTTTGTGTATGCAGTCTGAGGGGAACGCCGCCCCCCCCGCAGCCCCTCACCCCCTCACCCCCCACCACCACATCAGTGCTCAAACCATCTCCTGCAATCCTGCTGCATCAACACTAACATCTTTTTCTTCAGACGTTTACTTGGCCGCTGCTGTTGTCGTGGGAGCTTCAGCGTTTTTCCCCCGAGTTGTTCTGATATTTCTCTGCCCACCCACCCCTCAAATACCCCCGCTCACTCATACGCAAACAGTCCTCTGAATGCCCACCAATGTGAAATACCATAATGTGACTTTATTAATACTTACAGTCGCGGTTGTGTACCGATGCTAAAGCTAAACGCGCGTTAATAAATGTCTTTTCACTGATGTTTGAATTGATGAAGTGCAGACAGCGTGCAAACACAGACTTACACAACCTCCACCATGTTTATTCAGGAACAGAAGTGGGGGGGCAAGAGGCTTAAGATCTTAATGGTGATGTCAAGTTAACTGTATTCTTCAAATCACCTGTATTCATTATGTAAGTCAGGAAAGAGAGTGTGATTGGTTTGGGTTTTTGGTCTCTTGATCAGATCACTGCAGGAATTTTTGACTCTAATCTGGAACAGAAAACGTTCAAAAAACAAAAATATAATGCTGGCAGTCGTTCTCTGTCAGTTACACTTTGTGTTTGGAGAAAAATTTTCAAAAAATCAGCACGTTTGATGCCAGAATTTTCTGAAAATCTGAAGGGAATCAAAATGTTTTGCAGACATAATTTAGTCCGACTCACCACTCACCTCTTCTCACATCATTTGCATGTTATTGTTTCAGAATCAAGTGATCTGTTTAAAGAAATACAAACTTTTTCTTTAAGAAACAAATGAAATGACCCTAAACGTCCGGCCAGTCTTAAAAATGAAGAAGAAAATACTTCATTTAAAAGAATGTTGACAACAGTGTTTGTCTAACAGTTTCTCTTGGGGCAAAATGTATTTTTGCTGTTTTAGCTCAGTGTGTCCCTGATCGTCTCAGTGTCACTCTCTTCAGATAAGGACGTGATTAATGTGCAAAAACAAACTGCAGACACCGACACTGACACACAGAAGCAGCTAAGAGTTTCAGCACGTCGTTCATTCATCAGTCCTGTCAGTCATACTCTCATTTAGCAGTTCTGCAGGAGGAAAACCCAACAAGCAGCTTCTGGATCTTTGCACCGTAAAAGAAGAGCAGTTCAAGGTGTTAGACGGTGGACCTCGAAAGTCACAACATCACGGTATCGTTTTAAAATGTCGTCTTTCTCATATTCAGGAGAGAAATTTCAGTGTGTAAATGTGCCCGACAGAAAATGCTAATATTCATAAGTGGAACGGTAAAACCTGAAAGCTCATCAGAAAACCTTCACTGACGCACAAATCCACAACTTTTCCAACAGCACACACCTTCACAGCAGCAGCGTTTCATGCTTCACCCCTAAGCTTTGCAAAAAAAATAAAAAAAAAAAACGGGGTAGAAGATGGAGGCGGGTGAGAAGACACACTGTGGGTTCACTGAGGGCTCCCAGTTTTTGCGGTGGGTCTGCTGAATATTAGTGCATAAATTGATTTTTAATATGGGATTTATCTGCACTGCCTTCCAAAACTAACTGCAGGGGATGAAGCACATATTTGCCACCTCTGCCACTCCTCCTCCTCCCACGCTCTGCAGTAAATAAGGCTTTTGATTCAGGCCGAGGCTGCCCGCGACCGACCATTAGCTGGCCGCCTTGGTCAATATGGCTCTGTGTCTGAAGGCCGCAATCTAAGAGCCTCCAGACTGGCATAGTGGCCCGGGCCTGACCACATCACTCTCTGCATGGTAGAACACTAAATAAAAGCTGCTGGAATGGTGGCAGCAAGTGTGGATGCTGCGTTGGAGCAGGCGGGTGGGGGTGAGGGAGCTGGGGTGGGGTGGGGGGGCTGTGGCTATTTGAGCAAACAGCCTCGGCAAACAAGTGCGGGCAATGCAGCACAGCGGCGGTCACTGAGGTGGCTGGAGGTAGAGAAGAAAAACGGGGGAGAAGGAGGGAGGAAAAAGAGGTGGTCTGCAGTTTTTTTTTGCAAAGGCCTCTCACCCTCCTCACCCTCCTCACCCCTCCCCTCTCAGGCAGCACCGCTCTGTTTGGATAAGTGATTGAGGTCATTTAAAAGATTAATTGCTCAGTAATCCTGCATCTGATTCTGTTTTTTGTTTCTTCTCTCTGTTCCTACCTGTGCGTGAAGATGCCGTGATGCAGCAGTGTCATGCAGTGACATGGACGTAAAAGCAGCGCAGCAGTTTTTTTTTCTGGGTGGGTGGCAGGACGGGATGAAAGAAAGAGCGAGGACTCCCCGGTGCAGAGCGGGCCAAGGGGGGTGTTTGATTATCAGGCATCGAAAAGGCTGACTTTCACGGACGGTTTTCCACTCTGTGCGCTTTCTATTCCCCATTCATAAGGGCTGAAGGTTTCTTGGATGCGTTTCACAGCTGAAATCAGACGTCTGTTCTGCTGCCTGACCGTCATCTTGATAGAGGGCCGAGGTCCTAACTGGCATGAAAGAACAGGCTGCTCTCTGTGAGTTTGTGTGCAAACACGTGTACCAGTTTGTGAGCATTTGCCTGCCTGTTTGCCTGGCTGTTATGTTTTTTTTTGTGTGCCGCTGTGTATGCATGTGTGAGTCAGTGTAAAGCTGCCTCATCACCGCCGTTAAGCAGACAGTCCTGCAGCCAATGAGGTTAATCCCTGCCTTAACTGCCTGACACAGAAAAGGAAAGGCACACACGGAGGTTTTCAAGGTAACACAACCGAAGCCCCACATGGACAAATTAACTCAATGCCGCCATTTTACGGTAACCATGGATTTGTTTTGTAGGATGTTACTCATAATAACAGTACAAACACATCTGAAACACCATCAGAGCGAGAGACTCCAAGGTAACATGTGTTTTTACGAGCTCCTGGCCTTAGGGCTTTCAGCGTTAGAGCCGCCTCAACCCTCAACTCGCCGTGGCCCGCATGCTACGTATAAGTTAAAAAACTCCACTGGCTTTGATGTGGTGAACTCTTCCATGAAAAAGCCTCAACAGGAAGAATGAGAGGATGGTATCAACATGCCTGGTGTTGAGAACAAAGGGCGAGATAGCTGCAAAGTTTGGTTATTACTCCTGAACGAGGGATGAAAGACATGCATGTGCTTTAGTATGACTGGGATACGGGTCTGATCATATTTTTGTCATGAAAATATCGCACTGACATGTGTTGGTAGCTCACTATTTTCTTTCCAGCACAGGTTCTCATTCGGATCCGGTTCCAGGTTTATAAAATACCCACATTTGCGAACCTCTTGATAGCAAATCTCTTGAATCTCGTGTCTCTCCTCCTGCCTGTTCTACTTAAATGTTTTGCACTGATGTGGTTGAGGATGATCATATCAGCTGTAACATTAATAATAAAGGGTGGTAATAAAACTTGACTTCAGTGTGGTTTAGCCAAAACTATCTGAAGGTTGTTAACTGGAAAACAAAATGCTCATGAACGATTTTGGTTTCTGCAGTTTAAAAAGTGTTACGTTTTGCTGATCGCTTCAAGCCAATGATGAAATCTCCGTCTAACTAAAGAGGTAAACCTAAGTGAATGTGACCAGATCTGAAAGGATTCAGATTAAATAAGTGACATTTAATACTAGATTAAGATTTGATAAAATATTGAAATCCAGTCCTACAGTTTTGTATTCTGATGAGCTTTAGGTGCATATTGTAACATTCTGGATTTTCGTCATGTTGTTTCCTGTTTTATTTTGTATGTTAACCTCTTGTGTCATTTCAGTTTCCTGTGTTTTCCCGCCTTCTATCAACCACACCTGCGGCCGCTCACTCACCTGCCTCTGATTACCCTGTTACCATCTCTGTGCATATTGACCCATCAGCTCCTCAAGCCTTCGCCAGATTGTCTTTGTTCCCCCGTGACCTGACCTCCTTGGATTTCCTGAGTGTTTTCCCTGTGATTTTTGAACGTTGCCTGTTTGTTTTTTAAGTTCTGAAACTTTGCCTTTTTCCTGTCTGTTTTTGTTAGCCTTTTGGATTCCTTGTTTGTATTTTGCTGAACATTAGTAAAGACAGTGATTTTTATTTGGAACCTCATTCAGTTTCCTGTGTGTTTCTCTGCACCTGAGTCCAAGTTTTACCAGAGTTGTTACACATATAGTCATAACTGCACTTGTTTTTGGATTATAAAGCATCTCAAATTTTATTCCTGTATGTTAAAAAAGAAAGCACAGTGAGATGTCTCATGCTCACCATCCACAGGGCTGATGTAATCCGGCAGATGAGCTGCAGCAGCTGCAGCCGCCGCGGCCGCCGCTGCTCCACTCTGCATCAGCAGGTCGCCGTAGGGGCTTCGCTGGCTGGCGCTGGCCATCAGGTGGTAGTACTCTGTGGGGTTGGCCCCCGGTGGTGGAGGGGGGAGGCTGAACAAGGCACGGTCCTTCAGGTGTTCGTGGGTCACTGCAGCAGAAAGAGGAGGAGCACAGTGGAGATACAGGAGAAAGAATAAGCATTGTTCTTTATAAGAGGAGGAAAGTTCTGCCAACACTGTCATGATTCCTGCTGCTGCTTCAGTTCAGAGGTCGTGAACTGATGCGGAAAACAATTTGACGGTCCGAGGGGCTGTGCAAGATACATTTTGATTTCATTTTCTCTGTAATGAAGTGTTATATTCAGTTAAGCTAATTGATAAATCCCCTGACGGAGTGAAAAAAAACACAGAGGCGAGAACAGAAAGGTTGCAGGAAGGACTCAACAAAGGAGACGAGTGCCCTGCTTTACAGATTTGAAGATTTGTGCTTGCGTGCATGCCCCGGGGCGTGAGGCTTTTGATAAAAGATGTCTGATGTCTTTGAGGCTTGCTGGGTTATGGGAAACTATCTCTAGGGAGTAGAGGAAGCAGAGGGGGAGAGGGAGCAGGGCAGAGGGGGGATACAGAGGGGAGGAATACCACATTCCAGCACTTCTTAGGTGTTGTGTGTGCATTAAGTTTGACAGGCTGAAGTCATACACAGAGTGCAGGTGCAAGCACACACACAAACACACACACACACACAGAAAAGCAAAGGAAGCCCTAAACCCTGAGTGTGCAGAGGTAATGTTGACGTAAAATGTGTTAACACCTGCACCCAGTAAAGCCACATTTAAAAGTGTCAGGAACCATAAGAGTGAGCGATGGATTGGTCTCCCTCTTTCCTGCATCGAACTGTGCCTGTGTCCCCCTTTCCTCCATTTCCTGCCCTCTCTCTCCCCCTCCCTCCCCCCACAGAGGGCTGGGGTGAGTAGAAGGGACAGGGGTGTGGGCTGATGGTGGATTAATATGCATGCTGGTGGAAAAAAAACGGGGGGTGAAGTGGGGGTTGGGATCACTGGGTGGGGGCCAAGTGGGATACTGGGGAAGCAAAACCACGGCCTCCCCCCAACCCTCTGCACACTCAGACACACACACATTAGCCCACAAGTAGAACAAAAAACCTGGACCCATCAGAACCTATTAGGCCATGGCTGCAGCAACAGTCCACAGGCAGCTTGTTTGTGCTGCAGCAGCGAGGAACCAGGCTCACTCCTTTGGTTTCTCCACGGCTGCCAGATCACGTTACCACCTCCGCCAGAGCTGCACTTTGTGTCAGAGCGTTACTGCATGTGTGTGACCTCAAATATGAGCACAGAAGGACGAGAGAGAGCAACTACCAACTTCCACCATTCCCAGTTAAACCAGACAAAAAGGTTATCTGGTGAAAAGTAGTACATTTTCCAAACACAACGCCTAGTTGTAAAACAATGTGAAGCTCCGTCTGTATTCACTTCCTCACTCATTCATGCACTTCTCCTTATGTTTAAAAAAATTCAACAGTTATCTCAGTAGGTAAATCAATCAGAATTTTGAGTTATGAAAAAAATGGTTTTCAATGTCATCTTCAATGAAATACAGTGCTTACATTGTCAGTTTGCTGGCAGAAAGTAATGATCACATTGTGACGGTAGCCTACGTTCTTTTTACTACTTTAGGGCACTATGAAGTGCAAAAAATGTACAAAGAAAGGGAATGTGGTAAAGTATTTGGTCAGAAACCAAACAGATCAGGCTAAAAATGTGACCCGGCGCTGCTTAGTAAAGTTAAAGACACACCAAACTCACTCAGGGGATCATTAAGCCATTGATGCATCCTCTAAGTTTTTGATATTTGGACTGAATCTGGACTAAAGTGTTTGACTGACTGAAGTTGCCACAGAACAACAAGCTAACATGGCTAAAACCGGATGGTACCGCTCCGTCTCAAGTGCTTCAGATATGAATCAAGTTTTACACAAGTAATACAACACGTTCTTTCCCTTTACAACGACATCTTGCTTCTCTGATTATAGAAATACTGTAGTTTAAGTTTTGCAAGCTACCTGCCAGCAATTTTGATTGAATTAAATTAATTTAGCTCTAATGGCATCACACAAAGTATCATTGTAATTTATGTAGTAGACATGAAGCAGTGAGAGTTTTACAAACACCCTTCAACACATGCGTGGCGCCCAGGTATCCCTATCAGAGGTTTACACATGCTCCACTGAGCTCTATGGTTCCACAGACTTTATTTATGTTCTGCCAAGCTGCAGAGTGCCCTCCATTTGGTGCCATAGTTCCCTGCCACTTTATCAGTGACAACATCTCTTCCGCATTACTTCTCCTGAAAGATGGAGGGGGGGTTGAGATTTCTTGCCAGCAGCGCGTGCTCGGTGATTTATTGGTCCTGGGTGCAGAACTGTGGCTCCTTGCTTCCCCAACCTGTTGTCTGAACGCGGGTAGTGAGAACAGGTCTGTCATCGTACCAGTGTTTGGCTCAGGGGCACCGTATGTCTGAGTCTGTGCTAATTTCCATGGCTTTTCCAGCCCACACATTTATACAAATGAGCAGGAGAGTTGCATGTTACCGCAAAGCATGTGCCTGATACACCCGCAAATCACCAGCATGCACACACATGCAGGGCAACTGAACATGGCTGATGAAAGGAGTGCTTCAGTACCTTGTTTTGGGAAATGTATAAGGCGCAAGAGTAATTATCACCATTGGTTGAATAACCAACAGTGTAACCCATGTAAGCAGTGAGCTGCAGCCAAGCAGACACACATGGTTTGCAGCGAGCAGGATACATAAATTCTAAACCCGCTCAACTCTAATCTCACCTACTTAATGCTAACTGGTCGAGGCGGCTGCAGAATGGCTGCCATTGAAAAGATCTGCCATCTCACTCGCAGTTTATTCCCCGTATTGTGCGCATTGCATGCATCAAAAGAAAACTTAAGGCTGAGTGTTTCCATCTCACACATGCACAATGGTGACTGAATCCTAACAGGTAAGGGGGTGTTTATGGAGGCACAGGTGTGTCCGGACATTTGAAGATATCCACACATCGACAATAATACATGTAAAGTTTCTCACTTTTCGTTACAGCACTCACCAAAGGTAAGTGCTGTGACTGCACTTGCATAAGTGTGTGTATATAGTAATTTTTCCCTCTGCTTTGGGAGGCGAAATAGATATTTAATACTTCAGCCAAATACCAATGTCACCAGATGACAGATTAGCTTTGACTTTTTCTACTTTTGACTGATGTGGAGGCTCAGAAACAGTTTCTGCCGCAGCTGTGTGATTCATACCAGAGTAAGAAGTCAAGACTCAAGTACAGTCAAAAAAGTTGCAGGGTCTGTTAAGTTTGTTACAGGTACAGTGAAAGATGAAGTGTGCAACACGCTTTTTTAGCTTTTGAGAACAGCAGCTGCGTTGTGGAGTCAAATTTTCTTAA
Organism: Acanthurus leucopareius; assembly: GCA_029814765.1. NCBI lineage: Eukaryota > Metazoa > Chordata > Actinopteri > Acanthuriformes > Acanthuridae > Acanthurus > Acanthurus leucopareius. The sequence continues at coordinate 22,549,297 of JAQMCX010000011.1, read as the reverse complement.
ATGAAATGGTTTTCCAGATTCACACGGTGCAGCCAAGGAGGAGAGAAACACTTTACCACTGAGGGAAATCAGGGGAAGTTGACTTGTTTTAGTGTAATGGGGAGTAAATAAAAAAACACTAAAATACAGTGAACTCAAAAAGAATTCAATCAAATCACAATAAAATCACATTTTAGTCTCTTAATTGACATCAAACAAGATTGTTTCCAAATTGAAACTAGCTAACAAGGTCATAGTTTTCAGTTAGCTTCTTATAAAGCTACAGCAGAACAAAGATATTTCCTCGTATTTGTTTTTCATTTTTGTTTCCTGTATCTGTCTCTGTAATGAATGTATTCAATAATAAATACTCTACGTTCTTTTTAGAGCCTCCTGGTGCACAAAAACACAATATGATCCACTACGGTCCACTACTTGTTCACTGACACATTTGGGTCCTCGCCCTCAGTTTGGTCTACATCTGAAAAATCACAGCTTTTTTCCTGCAGTGTTGAATAAGAGCCAGAATGATTGAATGTGTGTGTGTGTGCCAGAACTGGTCCAGATATGGAAATATCATCAGACAGTCACGTTGTATGTGGGCTGTACTAATGGGCACATATTGAGCAAGAAGAAACACAAATACGTGGCTCAAGTGTTTGCCAGAACAGTTTTGCTCTCTGTTATTACTTCTGCTGTGTTATCAGCAGCATCAACTATGTGGCCTGACATCAGAGTCGATATCTTACGTCAGTGTGTGAGGTAAATCTTACCCTCAGCAGGGCTCAGTCCTCGGGCCGCTGAGATCATGGAGAGCGTGGGGCTGCCGTGGACCGAGCGTAGGTAGTGCTCCATGTGGGGGCTGACGTAGGGATGTGGAGGGCTGAAGGGTGATTCACCCGACCCCGGCGCTGCATGAGGTGACAGACGGATCAGGGATATGTCTGAGATGACTGGACTCCCCGTCAGTCCTGGAGGTCTATGAGGAGGTAGCAAAAAAATGGATTAATTTTAAACAAATGATCCAGAGAGGATGGTAGGAGTTTAGAGACAGAAAAAAAGGGAAGAAGTCTAGGAAGGAGGAAGAGATGGAGGATGAGGGTCATAAACAAACAGAATATAAAAAACAGGCAGTGGAAGATGGAGGGAGTGGAGACAGGCTGAGTTAATTTGATTACTTGCATTGTGTTCACTTATCATCCCAAGTGATCTTCACTGGTATGTTCATAGACAAGCCTTAACGTCTGTTATTTCACAAAAGTGTCTGCAGACTCAAATCCACTTACACTCTTTCCCCTCCCGAATCCCACAGCTAATACATAATAATCCCCTTTTGTTCACCTTCTTCTATTAAGCCCCGGAGCTACAGACAAGTCGAGACCAAGGGCCTTCGAATGCCTGGCTACCAAGAAGAGTATTTTCTGTCTGTTTGGGTGGGCAAAACTACAGGGTCTCCTCCATCAGGTATTATGAGGTGTATGATAAGAGACCACAACCGGATGCTCAAAGCCACAAGTAGCTGCCTACAGTCATCTTTGGCAAGAAAAGACGAAGTCTCGTCTGAAGTTCTCTAACAGCCGGCTGGACACATCAGAGTGTTCAGTATATTTGTCATCTCTGGCAGATAACCGGCGGCTCTTCTTGCAGAAACACAGACGAGTGGGTGTTGTAATTATCAGCAGGCCTGAGGGGCCGAACTCCGGATAAAAATGTCTACCAGCCGCCGGCAGTGGCACAACCCTTTGAAAAGGGCACTGGTGCTCATGTGGACCCAGTGTGCTTCGGCTCTGATAAGCAGCCTGGTGCCTCCTCAGTGTGTGGTAAGAACACCTGGGAGATATTCAGCTCTCAGAAAGACACTCAAGAGGGAGGAACGATGACTAATAGAGAAAGAAATGAATGACAGAGTGAAGTCATATTTCTGTCCAAACAGTAGCTGATTTAATGTCAATTGACACTGTTACAGAGATTAAAATGTAAGAGCTTTTCTAGTTGAAACTGTGCTCTGTTTGACTACACAGGTAGGTCACAGATCCGCACCTGGTTTACAGGTGAACCTGATTTAAGAGCGAGAAAATCAACCCAGAGTATGAAACATTTACAAGAAATGTCAGCGAGAGATAAGCTATAAGTGTTTGCTGACTGGCTGCAAATGATACTTTCAGAATTACTTAAAACAAACACATGAACAAGCGAATGATGTGTTTCCGTAAAGCCGAGTACACATCAGGAGACCTGAGCTCCATAAGCCCTCGTCTCCATGAACTCTAACTATGTGGCAACAAGACATAAAACAACTATTTTATTCTCATTTAATTGTAGTAACTTTTAAATAATAAGTCAGTGTATTTTAAGAAAACCGGAGGAGAGGTTCGTATAAACCGGTGAAGGTAAACATGTCCTCCCTTCAGCAGAAATGACCCGACGAGTGACTCACTGTCGTCCTGGTCGATGAGGGTAAAGAGGAGCTTTACACAACGAGTCTGACTAACAAATGATTTAAGTGTCGGGAATTGTGGCCTCAAATCCGAATGGAATTCAGGTTTGATGTAACTTTGCTGACCGTTTAACATTTTTATTAGAAACATTTGATTCTTTGGTCAACTCACTCCCATATTTGGCGTCATTAAAAATCAAGAGATGCTAATCTTAGCTTTGTCCAAGTCTGTATTTTATTATAAACTGCTCGCTTCACCTAAATCTGGGAGCAATTTTTTTTTTTCACAGAAAATATGACCACAGTGTGACACTCACATACACCACAACTATGCAGTAAAAATAACAGAACAGCTGTCTTTATGAGAGCCTGAGATCAAAGCTAACACTTTAGCAGCTCGATGGCTGCTGCGACCACACCAGTGTTTATATGTGTGGTTTAGATTCTCGGCAGCGTGTTGGGTGCACAACATGTTTGTGTTTACGTGTAAAATAAGGCCATCAGGGATGTTAATCTGAGAGTTTTTCTAGGGTCACACTGGCTGGTCACATGGAGAGAAATGTGTAGATCATTCTATGACGTTCAGAGGGAAGGTGACAGATCTGAAGCTTTGTATCTGTCTGTGGACTGACTGAAAACTAAGAAAAACTCTTGTTTCTTTTAAAATAAAAGCTTTCAGGTAAGTGAATAGTAAAGAATGTCAAATATGATATGTTTACGTGTTGATACACCTAATAGAAATGTGTCAAATCATTTGATTCTGATCAAATGAGTGTGATTGGTCCAGGTTTTGTAGTTACTGGCTGCGACTATGAGAGGTGGGCCTGAGCCTCGGCAAGAACGCTTGGCAGACCCCCCCTCACCACCACCAACCAGCCCCTCACTCCTCCTTTCAGAGTTTCCCTGCTCAGGCTCTCATTCACCGCCTCTGTGTGGACGCCAACCTGCTCCGAGCCCGGCCCTGCCCATCTCGGGCCGAGCCAACCAACCCAGAGCCTCGGCCGTCGCTCCATTTCCAGTAAGCGCCTGCAGACTGCTGCCCTTGTCTGAAAGCCAACTTTCTGCCGTCAGGCCCACTCTTCCCCTACAAACGACCATAAAGAGCCCTCTGTTCTGGGCAGGAGGGGAGAAGTGAGAAGAAACAGACGCTCCATACACAAAAACACGCTTCGCTCGGTCCGCCTCTAAGCGGCATACAGAGAGCTTGGCAGTGCCTCCTCAGATTAGTGCTCGGGCGCTTCACTGAGGGATACCTGGGTAAGCTGGCACTGCTGCTGGTTTCCCTCTCCTATCAGACAGAGCAACTCAAAGCCCCTCAAAGTAATCGCACACTGGGATTCCCGGTGATTAGCTAAAGCCCAAAGCTACAAAGCAGTTTTGTCCAGTACGTTTCCTAAATGGCCAGAATATTAGAAACACCTGTCTGCTGTAGGAGTCTGTCAAGTATTTTTTATCGTCCAACATGGACTGATGCCGATATAATAATCAGCCATTTTTACACAGATTATACAATATCGCTGTAATGAAGACCCTTCTCCACATTGCCTTTGTGTGTTTTTTATTTAAACATTGAACCAACAAGTGCTGGTAAAACGCCGCCCTAGTGGTAGATTTCTGCTGATGCTGGCATTCTAGAGGGGTTAGCTCCCGACATCAAAGTTTATTAGGCAACCATCCATTTTTTCCTGTCTTCTCTGAATTAGCTGCTAATTCTGTCTTGTTCATTAATTTTCAACAGAATTATTACCAACTTGTGTCTTATATCCATCTGATTGTCAACAAATCCCACTAAAAGACCCAGATTTCTCTAAATACATCCTGGGTTTTCTGAAACATCCGTATCTTCAGCCCACTGGTTTCTATCAAAGCTGTAAGTCTTAAAACACTGGCCACAAACATATAACTTCTTTTTCAAATGTCTCTGCAATATCCCCAAAAAAAGCTGTGCACTGTAGTTATAAGGAAATTTACTTACTTGGACAGGAGTAAATAGTATCTTTGGGGACTATTTTCACCTGCAGATTAATGCACATGATGCTTCGGGGAGTATTTCTGGCAGCAGCATGCGATTGTAAATTTTCATGAAAATAAACTGCACGGTCCAGTGTGTGTTCAAAGAAATGGAGGAAAATGATGGAAAACCGTGTAATTTTTGGACAAGATTTGAGCCCTATGGCTCAGCTGAATCAGGCCTCGGTTTAGTGGGCAATAAAATACCTGTTATCATCGTCCTACTGTATTTGTTGATAATAAAAAAAATGTAGGAAAACACCAGTCTTTCAAGCAAATTAAAATAATATCCTCCAAATTAATCTAATTATGTTTGTTGATAAGACAGAACGAGCCACCATATTGAGTTATGAACACAAGTTTAATGAAACATTCAAGTGTAAACTTGCTTTGAAAATAAATAAAAATTCCCATTGTAATCAACATGGCCTCTCTCCATGCTCCATCTACCAAAACCATTTTGCAACATGTCATCTTAAAGCTTCATTCATCAACAAACCAGCGTGTCGACACACATCACTCCGGCTCAGGTAAATCACTCAAACGACCGTGAGTGTATCAGGCCCTCATTATAAGGTGAAATTTACTGCTGTTGCCTGTCAGGAGGCTGCAAATAATAGTCCTGTTTGGCAGGTACCATTACTGAAGCCTTGTCGATCCTCCCTTTTTCTGACAAGATGTTACTTGAAGTCTGTGTGTTTTCCAGAGGCCTCAGTCAGAGGTTGAATGGGAAGCTCTTGGAGGGCCTCAGAGTCCCGCGGGAGCTTTGTCTCTTAATCAGCGGCTGCCATTTAAAGAAGCCTCCATCATACCTGAACACTATGGGTGGCTAAACTGTTGAAACCTGACCAAGGAACAGCAACAGTGCTCACATGTGGCTGCGAATCAGAATTGTTAATCACTGCAAAAGCGAAAATTGTCCATGTGGGTTCGATACTCGAGGACACACAGGGAAAGAGGGATGGGAAAACAATGCTAGACAGTAGATGACATGCTTTCAACGGGGTAATTGCTATTTGTCACTGTGTTCTGTACTGTGTGATTACATGCTTTCTGTTGTTCCATTGTTAAAACTATGCTGTGAGAAAAAAAGAGCGATTTGGACATGGTACAGCTTGTTGAGCATATGAGTAACCCTGTGAGTAAGTGCATACCTCAGTTCGTGTACATTAGACTGCTGGTGGGGGCAGATTGCAGCACGATTAGTAATCAGTCAAAAAATGTGCAAATATAACATCATCTTTTCAAGTAATTTTTAACATTTTAGTCAACATAGTACTGATGCAACCTAAAAACCAAATGGTAAAGATAAAGTTCTGGTTCTAGTTGATCAAAAGTAGTTACGTGAAATGAACTTGAATTTGACAAAGGGCACAAATTTTACTTAAGAATCGATTTGGAAAAACTTAGTTTGTGACTTCACTTGGACATTCTGACTTGAATATACTATAAAAGTGTGCAAGTCAGTTAATTTCCCATAATTTTACTGAATCAACTTACATAAACTACCTATTTGTTCCCAGAAAGTCATCACCTAATTCCTCAGATCCACCTGACCTGAACTAATCCAGCAGCTTTTAACGTAAGATAGAACAATGAAAGACTTCAATTTCCTTCCTGAGTTCCAGTTTTAAAAAATGATACCAAGGATGATTTGCTTGCTTACAAAACTCTGAGACTCTGTTCCTCTAAAATGGCCTTACATTTGGTTAAGAGACTATTTTACTTGTTACGGCCTAAAAACTCAAAGTCTGGGATTCGGGACTTCACTGGGGACTTCCTGGTCTTGCCAAACAATGACTTGATCGCACTTTTGTGGTTTATAGACAATAACAGGCTCAGAATGCTTCAAACATCTTGTCTGTTGGATCCTGAAACAGGGTCTGAAGTTTCCTGCCTTCACATCTTTCCCACGTTTCCCTAGTTTCTGAAAATAATCCATCACTCAGGCCAACTCAGAGAGTAGGCGAGGTTTGAACTGCTTACTCAAGGTTTCTTTTATAATGATTTCCAAAATTAATTTCCGTAAACACGTGAAACCAAGTGCAACACCATGAATGACTTTGTGGAGAAATGGTCCAAAAATGTGTCACCCTCATTTTTAAAATGTTCATGTCTCCCCTCTTTCTACCTTTACTCAGCCTTTGAGTTTGAATACTCCAAAAATATACAAACACTTCTAAGTTTTGAGAGAGTAAAGCAGCTTCTCATAGAGCTAGATTATTTCAAATGCAATTTAAAGATGAAGTAATTCTGGCATTGATTTTTATGAGTATGTTTTAACGAGTATTTCTACAAGCGATGACTTTGGAAATGATCCATCTTCACTGCAACAAGACGCTGCCAATGTATTCTGTTTTCAAGGTGAGGTGTTGAAGCCACACTCCAACTTCAAGTTCCCTTTCTGTCGGTCTGCCCGCCTCCCTGCCCTCACTGGCTGACCAACAAGTCAGAATTTGCCTCTCTGGCATTTTCCCTACTGGCTCAGGGTGGGATGAATTATGATGTGACACACTCCCTTCTGTACTTCTGGGCAGCCAAGGCGATCAAGATAAATCACTATGCTGCCCCACAGGGGACCCGCTAAGATCCTGCCTTGGTTGTTTTTGGGGCCCTGATCAGGATGCTGAGGATTTGGACACAACTTGATACTGTACTCCCAGAGAAGCAGGGACTGTGTACAAAGGAGGGGCTCAGCAGAACTATGTCAGACGATGGGATAATATACTTAAATGAGATGGGATTATACAGACGGTAATTATCCATTATTTGGCTTTGCTGCTGTCACATACCGTTTAGTCTTTTTTTGAGGGAGAGAAAATCACTCTGAGACTGTGTAAAAAACTGTGAACATTTCAGGCTATTGATTTGCAACTTCGCAGTCTTTTGATTGATAGCTCCCTCGTCTCTTCAGCAGCAAATTCCAGGCTGTAACTCAGGGGAGCTTCAAAATTCAAGCCTCAGCCGTGACGATGAGACTGGAGTGGAGCCAAAGAGCAATAACATAAAATAACAACATGTCTGTCAAAACCACAGACAACAAACTGCAAATCTACACTACTACATTCAAAATACGTCTCCCCTCCCTACACTGTCTCCCACCCTCCATTAATGTGCAAACCCTCCCCCTCTCAATGTTAACCAAACCGAAACAATGAAGGGAAAAAACCAACATCAACCAAAATGGCTGATCTGTAAACTGTATTTAATCGACACATTCCGTGCTGTGGGGCTGCAGGCCTTGAACAGGCTGATTGCCTGGCGAGTTGAACCACATCTGTTTGTGTACAGGGGTGGTGTAGGCCACAGCTCTGCCACACAAAAACCTTGGGCATAATTCAACTTTTCAGTGCTGCAATTTGCCCCCTGACTGCTTCCCAAAAAGCATAAATACGGGTTTTGGAAAGAGCGGGGGATCTGTTTTTCTCATCCATTGCGTTGTCGTTGAGGTTCTGGGAACGGAAGGCTGGATTTCGGATGCTAATTACCCGGTCAAACATGCTGGAACGGTGGCTGGCTTTTCTGGCTTGTGGGTTTGCACAGAAGATGCCCGACTCCACAATATGCAGGAAACAGCAAATAAGTGCTGTCTCTAAGTCAAAGTTCTACTGTCATCCCACAAGAGGCTCTTCCTAATGTGTTCCAGAGGTGGTTCGGATAGGGCTCGTTTCTCTCTGGAATGCTAAGTTCATGAAAGGAGGAAGACCACAGCCGGAAGGTTGCTTCTTTTGATTCCTGGATAAAGCTTTCAGAAATGTGCCGAGTTACTTTGTGAGTACTGTAAACGGCAGGTTTTATTGAGGACAAATGATGCATGGGTTAAAAAGACTATCTCCGGTTCAGTTTTGAACCTTTTCATCTATCCTGAGTCCTTAACGATCCTTAACGATGATAAAGGAGCACATTGCTAAACAAAGTCAAACTTTTTTTTTTACGTCAGCTAAATTAAGCAGCATATATTCATATGAAAGAGAGTAAGAAATATAAAAAAGGCTGCTTAAAACTTGTGCTCATGTGGTATGTGCATTTGCCTACCGAGCCACAGAAAGCACCGGGTTTTCCTGCATTTTCAGACAGAGCAGATAATGAAGCACTGAGGCCTGTGGGATCTGCATCATGACAGCTATGACAGACTGAGCTGCAGCCCTCATTAGGTTATAAGCAAACAATGATGACAGGCACTCCGTATTATTTGCACGAACCTTTGGACAGGAAGTACAACCCTGACAAGCAGCGACCAGCGTCTGACTAAGTGCTGCCACCGACAACCTGCTCCGTTTCACCGTAACGACACGCAGTAATTAGATGAATTTGGCGCAAGCCGTGGAAAAGACAACTATATCAAGGTCTTGATGAATTAGTGGGAGCACTCTGTCAGAGTCACATCACATTAATCAAAACAAACCGGGCGCATAGCCACACTCCCACCTCCCCTCCTTTCCCTCGCTTTGCAGGTGATGAATAGCTCTGCCTTCGCTGTGTATCACCTGATCTTGCTGAATTTAAATGTAACAGCACAGTTCTCACAAAACCTCTATTGATCAAACTCCTGGGTTCCCTTCCTGGATTCACATATTGTAGATAAGCATAAGGAGGCCTGGAAATGCAAGAAAGGCCAGACTTCAATGGTTACACCACATAAATAAAGTCAGAAAATAAAGAGTTTTCCTTTGTAGGTCAGATTAAGAGACAAGTTTTTAAAACAAGCACATGACTGGATTCCCTAGTTGTTTGTCCAAACCAATAAACTGTGAGGAAATCTGCTACAACAGGTTTTTAGAAATTAAAAATTTGTCATCTTGTTTCCACTTAGGTATGTGACTGGTGTTCGTAAGTCCGTAGATACACGGGTGATGCCACTAGTGTCCACGGAAGTGTAGTTTTTTGATGGATAATTGAAACCTTTTTGGCCTGTTAGCTAAGCTAGCACACTGACAAACGGTCTCTTTATCAATAGTATTTATATTATGAATACACCAATAGGAATGAAAAGACTTGAAGAAGGTTGAGTCATCTCCGTAACATACATGAGTGAAAACAAGGCATAAATGTGTGATATAAGTTGTGGCATGTGAGTACTATAACAGCCATGAATAAGGATTCATAAGGAATTTACTATTAGAGACAGTGCAGCCAATTTTACTCAAAGAAGCATCTGTGTACTTCTTGTCTTACAATGTCATTGTTTCACGCTGGACTTTGTCTCAGCACTGCTGTTGGACCAGAGATGATGTTTCTTGGCAGAGCTGCTCATTTTTTTGTAAGGAGAGGAGATGCTAACAGTCTGTGGTTTTGTGCTGAAGTTGCTTGTCTCTCTTCATCTCTGTCTTCTTCTGCTCTTTGTATCTCTTCTGGCTTTGATGTATTTGAACTCGGCTTCATCACTGATGCTCAGAGAAAGGGCCGTTTTATTTTTAAATTTTTTTTATCAGCTCCAACAAATAAGCAAAATTTTAGCAAGAAAAAACAATGAAAAGACATTTGACCTTCACAAGTCACATTGAACTTTGTTTTTCACACGATTTAACCCAGAAAAACAGGCTTCACTAAATTTTTACTGTCTGCCGAGTTTTTTCTAACAACAACAAGCTCTGTTCCAACTAAAGACCGATGACTCTCTGCTCATGTCAAATTTACTTATTGATTATTTTGTTAATTTATGATTTTAAGGTATTGATGTGTCAAATTTTTAAACTTAACTGACTACCATGAAACTTTTTGTTCACTCGCCCTTGAAAATATGTTTCTTCTAAACAGCAGTAAGTGTAGAGAAACATTATATTCTACTTTATCGAAGGTTAAATGCACTTTTTTAAATTCTGATTGTAATCATTTCACTTAATGATTTCCACTTACATAAGACATGATCTCCTTTGATCAGGTGTTTACATGCGCTGATGCATTTAACCGAAATATTCAATAATATAGATTACTCTGGATTCTTAGCCAGATTTACATTAGTTATCAAGTTCTGAATGATAGTTTGGTTGCACAGCAGCACTCGGTTTGACCGGCCGCTGTTTGTTTGTTTAAGAAGATAAACCGTGAACGTCATCATTATTTTTGTCACTTACCCATGCATGGCGTGGAGTGGGTGCGGTTCGTAATGGTATCTCCCCTCATGGTGTCTCATGTCGATGGGGATGGGTGTGTGAAAGGTGGGGAAGAGGTGGTGGGCACCTGCAATTACAAAGAAAGGAAAAAAGGTCACAAATTAAACATAACGACATAAACAAATACTATTAGAGGTACAGTATGTGGGAGAAGGCTCATTCTAAGCCAATGAAAACATAACAATTCTTATTTTAAGGTGATTTTTCACTTCTTAAAATATAAATTTTAAATATTATTATTCTATTTATGTCAATATATCCACTCAAATTGCAACCATTGGACCTTTAAAACAGAAAATACAGTTCCTGACTAATTCCTGCAACGCAGCGTGAGACACAACTGTACAACTTTACAGTTTCCGTAATCCACCAGTAATTGAAACCTTCTACTTTGTCTGAGTGTTTTCCCTGGAGAACTGAGTGTTCCAGAGAGGCTCTCTCTCCATCCAGTGAGACCAAAACAGGGTTTACACAACAATGAATGTGTTTTTATGTGTCAGACAAAGAATGCACGCATCTACTCTTTCCTGCTGTAAATGGTCTGATGGCTCAAGGGGAGTCTCATTAGGACAACACAGCTGATCTTGATTAATTAGTGTCATTACAGCCGCTGAGGAGGACAGATTATAGTCTGGACTGCAGGATGAGGAGAGTCTGAATCACAGAGAAAAAGCAGAAGAGTTTTCTTCACTGTCACATGTTGAAGTTTTGCATGTGCGTGGCTGAAAAAATGAAAACAGGAACCCAAAATGTGTGAATCCTGTGAGTACACTTATTTGTGTGCACTGTGTGTGTGTGTGTGTGAGTGTGTGTGTGTGTGTGTGGACGGACAGTGACAGAGTGCACAGTACAATGCAAACCCCTCGGGCTGATCCTGGCTTACTATTAGGATTCTGTGGCTGTTCAGTCCAGTGATCCTGGGATGACCTGAGAGCCGAGACCACCAGGGTTAAAGGTCAAAGCTCAGAGAGAGCAGATCATTATCTCCACCTGAGAAGACCGCTGGGAGAATCAGCGTGTCACTTAAACTGATGTGATTCTAATAAACAATGAGTGAAAATATTCAGTAAGTTTCTGAAGAACAAATTCAATTTTCTGTCCCTGTTTTAGTTTTTTTTCTTTTTAACAGAAACACTTTCATCGAGTCCAACTTTGCAGCTTTTTTTGATCACTGATAAGCTACCGTCAATGAAACCCAACACGTCCTGCTAATTTTTCACATTAAAACTCTGCCATGAAAGGAAATGATTATGTCCATTCAGCAACTGGCCTTTAATGTGAAACATCTGTCCAGGAAGTGTTGTGTGCTTCATTGATGGTTTCTTAACAGACTGGAAAAAAAAAACGTCCAGAATTTAAAAAAACAAGGTTTTGAGTTTATTAAGTTGTAAAATTGGGGCAATAAGACAGAAAGAGGCATCTAAGCATGTAAGCCCATTTAACTGCCTGTTTCAGTGCTGATGAGCTCAGCACTTTTTATCTGATTTCCTGCATTTCTGCAGCGTTTAATTTCAAATGTAAATACACAGAATCTGAGGTCCATTGTTTGCAATCCTTTGGCTTTTCTTCACAGAGTTTGCATGTTTTAAACACCTTCCTGTTTAAGATGTGCCTCGGGGGTTGCAGCCGGAGCTCTGAAAACAAGGTGGAACAGGAATCTGTGCCTGCAGGCTACGGCAGAGTGCTGGATGTTGTTTTTCCTCGATGCCAATTATAAAGAAAGACATTACTGCTACTTAACCCTGATTGAACCTTTTGTTATTGTGATTGAGGTAATCATCATGACGGTGTACCATCTTGTTCTTAGTTGCTTGTGATGGGATTACACTCGACCGAAAGGGCCGAGTTTCCCTGAAGGCAGCTGTGAAACTTTTGACTGGTGTGGAATTTGTGAAAAGAAAGAATGAACGATTATTACCAATTGATTGTTAACCTTTTGAAAACACGGTGTGTTATTATGGCTCGCATTACTGATGCGCCACCATAATGACATTTGTTGAAACCAGTTTTACCGCAGACACTCGATGAAGATAAGAATTTTGTGTAATTAATTAATTGATTCCTGTTTTTTATGAGGGTAAACTAAAAGGTTGTGCCAAAAGTGTTTAACGCTTTCCTGGAGAGTGTCTGTTAATGTCTGTTTAGTGTCTGTCTAGAAAAGTAAAAGAACACAATAGCCATAAAAACACTATTTTTATTTTTTTTAAAGTTTATTGAAGAACATGATTAGTGGTGCCAGAAGAGTTATGTCTTCAAAGCATGCTGGGATTTCGTCTGGAAGAATTTGTTCTTCAGAAATTGAAGACATGACAGATTTGCAGAGCAGTAAAATTAATGAGCAGCCTGTTTTTTTTTTTTTTTTTTTAAAGAAATCCCTGGATGCCCCGCAGGTAAAATAAAGTCTGCGCTGCACGATAACAGAACAGTGACAATTGTCTGTGAGACCAAAGTGAGTTGTAAAAGTCTGTCTGGTGTCTCCTCTCGTCTTTCAGCTCGCAGGGCCGAAGGCTCTGTGTTCCTGTCAAGATCTACGCCGCTGGATCTCCGCCAGTGACCCTCCCTTTGCTTTTGTGTGTGAGACGGGCGGCCAACTCCGAGTCAACTTGTGTGTTACAAAGCCAAAAGAGGCTCCCAGTAAATGAGTGAGAGGGAGTGAGAGCTGGGAAAAGGAGTTTGAGCTTTGTTTCACAAGTGGAGCCAGAAGTTGGGTCTTTGTGTGCGAGGTGCCCCCTGCTTGTGCTGCCTGGCACATCTCGGGTGGAGGGGGTGGGAAGGGCACGGGACAAGGAGGGCAGACAATGACACAGACAGCAAGCTTGTGCTGGAAGTCAAGGCAGAACAGTAGCTTCTTTTAGACGACGCAGAGTTGATGCATTAAACTGTCAAACCTGGTCGCTGCTGGCAGCTTCTTTGTTTGTTTGTGTTTCTGGTTACTTTGCAGTTGACTAGTTTCAGGTGTTTAAAGTGGCAGATGAGTCTTTGCAGTCATGTCTCGCTGTTATCAATGAAAACTGCCGATCAGAAGTTTATTTTTATGAAAAAGTCACAGATTATGATTCTTATGATTTTAGTTGAAATTTCTGTTAAGTGACAATATTCAGTCTATTAGAAAAAAACCAAACACAAAACCCTTTTGTGGCGGCTGGATGTGGGGTGATGAGGGCTGAACAGGCCCCTCCATCACCCCGACAGCTGCATTGTTTCCTGGGCTGCAGAGACGACTGCCAACAGGTAGATGGTTGGGAGGACGCACACACCTCAGTGTCTTGATTTACCGCCCTTCTGTCTCCTTTGGGTGTGCTGGCATGCAGGTTACTCCACCCTGGGCCTCACACTCAACATCCAAAACAAAGCAGCAGACTTTTCAGACTGATATAAGTACAACTTGTCTTAACTTTTAGCAAAATACAATGTGACGCTGAGACGAAGGAGGGGTGGAAAGTCGTGTCTTATGATGCCATGAATCGCTGTGCAATGTTTCATCCATAAAACAAAAATCAGTTCTCATCAAACAGGCCAAATAAAATGAGGGTTAACCAGTGTGGGCGGGCTCAGCCTGGGGGAAGGTGGAATAGCAGAGTGTCATTAGGCTCTGACACACTGTTTACAAATAAGCTGCAATCTGATTGGTCCAAAACACACAGAATTTTGTCTTGGCCTACTTTGTAAAATCGTAAAATGCACCGTGCACTCAGTAACCTTTATTTTTGGAGTAATCTTATATCATAAATCAATCCGGCCCACATGACTGGCGGTCCTTTTCAGGAACCGTATCTGCTCTGATCTCTCATAACATGTTTGTTTTAAAGTTGATATATAGGTTTATATTTGCCCCCCAGCCCCTATAATGATGCGCCAGACGTGCCAAACATCCTGCAAACAGCAGGGTTAAAGCCCCACATCTTCCCCTTGCTTTTTAGTTTGCATCTTAAAGCCCCAGTTTGATCTCTTACTTAAGACAATGCCAGGTGTTCGATGTTAACAAAGGCCCCTTCGAGTCTCATGACTCAGAGAAAGTAGAAGGAAAAGCAGTCTCTCATTATGTCCAAATGAAGCCCCAGATCAGGCCTATGCTGAAGTGGAGAGTGGAGTGGGCTCATGTCTTCGAGGAAGTACTCAATGACAATAATAATGCCCTGAGAGGCCAGGCCAGGCCAGGAAAAATTTTGTGGGGAAAAAAAAGAAAAAGCCTTTGTCGTGCTTTGAGAGAAGGCGGCAGTGAGAGAAAGAGAGTAGTGAAGAGCAGAGGGGGAGGAGGAGAGGTGGGGGAGCTCAATGCAGACAGGAAATTCCAGCAGAAAAAGTTGGCCTGAATCCTAACTACACAGCTCCATGCCAACAGCTATACACAAACGCTCATGTGCATGCATACACACTCACACACTCACAATTACACACACAGACACTGATTTGTTCTGCAGCTCGCTCACAGTAAGCAGCCATCAAGAGTGATTGAGACAAACACAAACGTGTTACTTTGAGGTGGAACAGAAATGCCTTTCTTAAAACACACACACACACACACACACGCACGCACAAAACACACCACGGCAAGTGCTATGCCCAAGGTTAATAAAAAGTGTATGTTTAGCCTAATCCGGGAATCCTGCACTACACACACAACATGAGACCTGCAGGTTTAGTTTGCAAGACGTCGCTTCCTCCAGGGCAGTGCATAGGCGAGTGATGGCGACAGAGGGATTAGAGGCTTACAGGAGAGCACGGAACCACTGCCATCTATGAAAGGAAGTCTTAACAGAGTGGCTCTTTACTTTTAACAGCCCTCAGGGAGGGTAAAATGATACCTTTTTTATTGATAGGGGGATTTTAAGCAGAAGGTAAGTGGATTAGGCCAATGGCCTCTGTAACGACACGAGATGGTTTGAGCGGAAATTCATTAGTCCTTGTGAACTCGTGCAAAGTCTGTATATGTTATGATGTAGACATCAAACACTCACTCCTGGGGAAGACTAACACAGTTGTTTTTCAGAGCTTTTCAGTCTGCACTGTAAAAAAAAAAAAAGGCATGGTGCTGGAAGTTTATATTTCAAACAGAGAAATGTTGACTAGTCAGCGGTTGTGTCTGGAGCTGGACTTTAAATCTAAATACCAGAATATACTGTAAAGTTGATCAAAATAAAATAAAAGCTGTCAAATACTAAAAAGTGACATTGACTGCATGCTCGAATTAGCTTTTTTGCTTCAGTAAAGTTGCTTAATGGCTACTTTAGATGCAGCATCTGATAGGTTTTATGTTCTTTCATCAAATGAGGAAAAAGGTTTCTGATAACAGCAGATTTTTATTCCTCAGTGTCAAACTAAAACACTCCATCAGCGTTGAGATTAAAGCAGCACGAATCAGACTTCTGGCCACAAACAAAAACAGTCAGCACATATCTGACAAACAGTAAATACACAACCAACACATAATGAACTTTAATTTGAACTCACTCTTCTTTAAGCTGTGTTTTGGTTTCCATTAATCCCTTTAAAATGTAGTCTGATTCTCCAGCTTGTTATTTGTTCATCATCTGGCTGCTCACTCTCTCTCTGCAGTGTGATGTGGCTTTACAGGAGGTTTCTATTTAGTGCTGAAAACAGCTGTCTGCTGATCGGAGCCAAGAAACAAAAATAACAGCAAACAAAAAACAGCGAAGTTGTGGGCTTTGAAAGCAAAACAGAGAGCAGAGATGCTGACAGAGATACTGATTACTACCACGCTGAAAAATTTCAAACGATGCCGCGGCCTCTGTGATGAAACGATCGAGTGTGAGATTACAGATTGAACAGGTGGGTTACGATGAGGGCCTCGTGACTGTGTTTATATCTCATTGCCATGACGCCCTCAACACCCCCCAGATGTGTTGTATCATCTCACAGGGGCTGTTGTGTGGCTGCCCAGGCCTCTGCTGCCTCCGTTCCTGTCCCGGCGTGTTTACAGATCCCCGCTCAGACCCAGCTGGCCTCAGTCCTCCGCGATCCGTCTCTGCCAAATCTCTGCTCCCCCCCGCTTCAGCCAATCCCTCTTCAGTCTCACGGTCAACCCCACGAACCCACCACCAGTGTGATCCATCACCCGGGCTGCGAGGTGCTGCTCCTCCTCTCCTAATTGTTCCAAAGACTGAGTGCTATCAAGGCCTCATCTCACCTGGGCTGCTGTTAGCTGGTGGTGCTTTCAAGTCCATTCAGTGTAAAAAGGCACCGAGGGGAAACTTGCTTCTCTCAGATGCTCGTGTTTCCAAACTGTCAATGATTTTCATGTAGAAATGAAACATTTCTGACACTGTAGTTCTTTTTCGAAAAGCTCTCTGGCAAAATTTGATCAACTCAGCCCATTGAGGCTCATGTTTGACTAAAATCACAAAAACCAGAGTTAAGAGGTTTTCATCTTGGAGGTATAATCACTGGTGTCCAGCAGCAGCACCTGGGGATCACTGCGTAATGGCGCCCATGCATCACCTGGCCGGAGTGTGAGGTGTTTAGCGAGGCTGAGTGTGTCTTTCATGCGTGAGTGTGTGATGTTAGCATACAGGTAGCTTGCCTAGCAAACGCGTCCTCGTGGCGGGCAGTGGGCCTCTCTGTGAAGACTGATGAGGTGTCAGGACCATCAGCTTCTCGTGCAGACTTCTGATTTATCGCCTGGCCCCCTCAGAGCTCAGGTGTAGGCCTCATGAAGTCATTAATGCACTCGGTCTGCTGCTGCTTCAGTGATGGTAAGAATGAAGCGGCGGCCAATTAAGGAGGATGCAAGGACGTTTAATGTGTTGATCATTTCCTCTCATCAAAACAACACCTAGAATTTTTATTTCCTGTGAATTCATCAACCTGCTCCTGGTTCTTTCATGTCTGAACAACATTTGCTCGCCAGTTTAAACGCACCAATCAGGCCAAACCACTTCAAACGGCGGGAAACTGAGGGCTTGCGTCTCTTCCGTGAGCCCTTTAACCTCTGAAACACAGCTGACGGAGGAGCTGCCAGTTCACACAAAGAGCGTCCCCGGTGCACTATGACGGCATCCACAGCGCGAGCTCACCACCCCCCCTCCCCGAGTAGTAAACACGGCTTTTTTTTCCCTTAAAGAAAAGAGGGGAAAGGCAGAGGAAGTGCCCAAAACAGCAGACAATGTGTGGGAGAAAGAGGCTGTGCACATCAATCTGAAGCCGTCCCAGCTGGGGGTCACCCTGAGGTGAGGCGGCCCCCGGGGGAGACTGCTCTCCAGGCCCAGGCGGGAGGCTGGGGAGTATCTCCTGGACGGACCTGGCCTGGTCTCCATCAAACCGCCGCTCTGAATCCGTTAGATGTGTCTGTGGTCTCACAAAAACCATACACAAACCTTCTGAACGGCGAAGACACTGATGTTATTCAAGACAGAGACGAGGCCGAGGCTTAAAAAGGCCAGAGGTACATTCTTCCTGAAAGACCTTTAAAATAATTAATGTCCCAAAAATGTTTAGAACCGTCAGCACAGAGGGTTTTTTTTATCAAATAAACAACTGATATCCATAAGTTTCATGGTGACATTAATAGCAGCAAAGTTTACAGCAGCTTTAGAAGCATGTGGTCCGTTTCAGACTGCAGGACTCAGTTAATGTCTACTTTCCCTTCATGTGTTTGTGTTACAAAGTGGACTGATTCTTAGTATTTTTAAAGCCCGATGACAGGTGGAAAAAAAACTGTCAGAAACATTTGGTCCAAAGTATTTTTGCATTAACACGTGAATCTACGAGCGAGTGTGTTTTATTCCATCAAACTCAGAGTCTGTATGAATTAACCATCTAAGATTAGACTCACTCATATTTGTTTATATCCAGCAACAGTTGAATCGAAGGTCGACTCTCACTGAATTGCTGTAAACATCCTCTCAGTGTTGTTGAAGATCAGTGAAGGGTTTGATGCTTTTGAAGCTGGAGACGAGTTTTACAGAAACGGAGTCGGACTCAGCTGAGTGTTGGTGGCGTTCGTAACACAGGGCAGAGCGTCTTTAAGTGCAGGCCGCGGTGCTCTCAGGTCATCTACGCCGATAAGATAAAACGTTAAGACTGGGCTGTTTATACACACACACACACACACACACACACACAGCGGCGGGGTCTTATAAACCCCCTTCTTGCCTGGCCTCTTTTTCTTCGGGGCAGGATTCAACGTGGAAACCATCTCACTCTGGGAATTTGTTTTAAAGCACTAACAAGAAACAGCTGTGAAGCAGGTCAGAGGGCCTCTGACCAACTGCCCCCCCCGCATCCCATAATGGTGCCCTGCTTTCTGTGTTTTTGTGCAGTGACCCTCATTTTAGAGTCTATGACTTATAAGAAAAAGATGAAGTTGAGAGCGACTGTTATGTGTAATATTTCATATTTTTAAGAGGCCTCTTGGATAAAATGTCTCTTCTTGAGGTTAAAACAGCAACGAATCTGCAGGCCGACTCTCTTTTCTCTGCACGTTCAGCAACATCAGCCAAACGTTAACAATAAAACAAGTCTTGAATTAAATATTTCTTGATACTAAAGAGCTATATGTCTTTAAACACACTGTCTGATTTAGAAAACTATTTGTCAGAATCAGTAGTTATATGAAATCACCCTTTATTTGAACAGAATGTTGAATTTTGCTCCACAATTTCTCTTATTACAAGAAAACCAAGATGTTAGACCTAATTATCTTTTGTTTTATGAGGTGTAAATAGTAAGAGGAGGAGTCTTTACTTGAGCTACAACCTCTGAGATCAGCCAGGTCACATAAACATGTGATTTTAATGTTTCTGTGTGTTTGAAATGACATTAATCAGTGGTTCATTCACTGCCGGGGTGGATCTCTCTCCTTCCTCCCTGCAGCTACCTCTGGCTGTCAGGGTGGTGCTGTGAAAGCAGCCTGGAGGGCAGCTGATGTATTTACTTGGCCTTAATGCAAGTATGGAAGTCAAATAAACAGGGGGCCCTATGAGTAACACATGTCGCTTTCATCAGTCCCTCGCCGGCAACAGGCTCGGACCGTTTATAAAGGAGCCGGGTTTGCGACATTGAAAGAGAAAAGGAGCGCGCTCTGTGTTAGTTTACATGTCTGTCTTCATTAGATTTTCTGCAGGCTAATGGAAAGGCCATCAGGCTGAGTGGTGGGAGGCTTGAATCGGAGAGGAAACGGCAAACACACACACAAAAAAAGCAGTGGGACGGCCTGCAGGGTAAATGACACCCGAGTTCATGCACAAATCAAAGAAAGTTTGTCTTCCTGCAAAGTCGTTAGTGAAACCCGGAGCACGGTGGACGCTGCGTTGTGCACACATGCATTCATGACTGCACCGTTAACGTGGTTCCTGACTGCTGACGGCGGGGCAGCTGAAGCCTCTGAAGGCTCCAGAGACCGGAGAAAGTGGCCGGGACATTACTCAGCAACAACAAACAACAGCCCTCAAGATAAGGAATCGTTTGTCACTGGAGCTGCACTGACAAACAGCATGCATTGTGTGATAAAATTAGCACAACACGCCGCTTCCCTTGTGTGACACACAGAGTTGAGTCACCCCGAGGTGAGCCAGTGGGGGAATCTCCTTTATCTGACAAACACTGTAATGGATTTGGTCAGGAAGGGCTCTAAATCATGAGCAAGTTGTTCTGCAGTCTTGTAATTCAACTTTCATACAGAAACATTTTTGCTCACCAGATAAATATCAATTATATTATAATAAAAGTCAGATAATAATAAATGGCAATGTAGCGAGACGTGAAACAGAAAATATAAAACAAACTGGTTTGAATTTAATAAATTTTCATTATGAAACTCAAATAAATTAATGTCACTTTAATATTTCATCTATTAAAACCCCATTATAAGATGGTTTTACCATCAATTTGCTTCCCTGTCCAGTTTCTGGAGTGTGCACACACAGTTTTACACACTTCCCCTTCAGTTTAACATTTACACAGCTACACACACATTTATAAAGGGAATCTGCCCAGTTTAACCACACATCTCTGCTGATGACCACTGAGAAACTCCAAAAAGCGTTCGGGCTCTAGTTAGAGTTCAGCATTAAAACCACATTTTCCTACAATAACCAAACACAAAAAAACGAACCTTTTCTAACACATGATCAGGTTTACCTGATGTTTAAAGCAGGCAGCAGCATCCAAAGCCAACTGTAATTGCTAACAGGTTTTTGCTCGCTGAGGGCCGCGGTTGACATGTTTGGAGGAAAGTCAATGTGAAAGTTCTGCTCACAGAGCCGTCAGAGCAGCTAACAAGACGAGCTAACAAGAGCAGCTAACAAGACAAGCTAACAAGACAAGCTAGCGGCGTCGGTGGACGGAGGGAGCTTCGGCCTCCACGTCTGTCTTCTCTTTAAAAACAACGACATGGTGGCAAAAAGTAACATTGGTTTAAGACAAAAATACTTTACAAGGGTCAAGTTTGTGCCCACAAACAATTTTTGCTCTGTTATGAATATTTAAATAAACATTTCACTGTTATTATACTAACGTTTGTCATGATATGCAAACCTTTAATATGACTTTACTTTGATTAAAAGTATATTATAACTGTACTTAAGTAGATTTTGAGAGACTTAAACTCTACCTGACTACTTCTCTTCTCTGTTACTTTATACAACTTCTCCACTACAACTGTGACTCCAACTTCACAGGTGTAGTTCCCAGTTACATTATTGTTAAAGATTAAAACATATGGTGCATATTGCATGATCTGCTTATTAATACAACGATTCATCTCCAAAAGTGGAGCATCTCCATCATTAAAATGCTGTTTGGATCACTAATAATTATCCATAAACTGATATATATGACAATCTAAACCTTATTTCTTATGTTTTTCTGGTATTTGATGTTTTTTGCTGAAATTATTTGCTTATATTTACTTAAATAAGATTAAAAATGCAGTAAATTACTTTCACCTGTATATATAACAGATTGTGGTTTTGCTTTATTTTCTTAAGTTAGCGATCTTTTGCCATTTGTGATCACAAAAGATCCACCAAAGATCCGTCAAACAAAGACTTCAGTCCAGTGATGAAACCATTACAGGTGACAGGAGAAATTACTCCTCTGAAGATGTCGACTGGGGTTCAAAACATAACTGTTCTGTCACATTAAAGCTTTCACTGTTCATGTGAAACAAATAAAAAAAGGAACTGACTCTTAAATTTGTCCGCTGGATTCTGATGGACTCGTCGTACGAGTTCCCTCTGCATCTGGTCTGCATTGTGTGTTCATTTCCTTTAAACTACACAGATGCCCCTCACAACGTTTCAGCTATATGTCAAAACAAGCACAAGTCAAAATAAAAGAATCTAATTCCACGCTGAGGCGCATGATCAAAAAGTTCAGGGGGGTCAGAGCGAATGAAAAGTCGGATGGAAACGGCGATGACAGCGGTACAATCAAGTAGTTGAGAACGTAGCTAAAGCTTGCAGGTTTTGATTAAAGCCTGATCTCTTTATATTCCTGCTGCACATGCAACCCGAGACTACAAGCGATGGAGGCAACGAGGCCGTGATTACAGAAACGTACAGAGGGCCTCATTTGTAGAGAAGTTGAAAGCACAATTTTTGTGCATGTGAGAAAGAAAATTCAGGCAAAGTCGTTCCTCATGGGAAACTGATCTGTGTAACAGAGGCAGAAAGAGACAGAAGACTCATTTTCAGCAGAAAGAACTACAATGAAAACCTAAAACTGATTTAAAAAACTATTCTGTGAATAAAATGAGACTGACTGATACATTTACACTGTTTAAACCGTTCCACAGCTCCAGAAACATTTAATGAAATCTGTGTGTTTCCATTTGTTGGACCTGAATCTGAGTTTAGTTTTGGGGACATTTTTACCCCCCAGAGAGCCTCTGATGGGAGGTTAGTGTTTCCAAAAAGCGCAGAGGGAAGGGGGAGGTGGGGGCTTGTGGCGATGATCATTTCTGATTGTTTAAGTACTCGAAGCATTTTAATTCAGACTCCGTATTTTAACATCTGCAGCTGTTCATTACATCAACACGGCAGAAAGAGGAAGGAAAAGTTTCACTGACAAAGTTTTTGTAATCAAAGTCAAACAGAAATGACACGAAGATGCTGCAAACTCAAGTCAGAAGACTGGTTGGCCTGATATTTCCGGGTCTTTAGGTCGTTGTGCGAACAGAACAAAAAGTGCTGAAGGAACCTTTTTGTTGGAATAAAAGTTCTGATACTTTCGGTGAAAACGCAGCTTTTGACGAGTGTAAAAACCTAAACAAAGGCTTGAAGATGACAAATTTAACAGAGAAGTGTGATGAAAACCAGAGGCACAGAGACGGAAAGACTTGGCACAGTCCCAAGAAAATATGTAATGAGTTGCATCATGGGAAATGTAGGATCAAGTGCTTCTGACTCAGCCCATAAAAAGAACAACATGTCTTCTTCTGCGTTGATTTTGACCTCCTTTTTTTATGCTTTTAACTTTTCCCTGATGAGTAATCCGACTTCATACAAGTTCAAAAATACTTCGTGTTCGACTTCAAGCATGTTGTGACATCCGTTACGTGAAATATATGTTGATGTTAATTATAAAAACTGTACTGTATTATTATAACATACCCATGTTTGGTAAGCCGTACTTAGGAATCTTGACCGTGGACCTTTGTACTGTATAAGTGCACTCTGTCATTGAGCCCATTTCCAGGCCGAAGTGCCGCCAGAGAGCTTCAATCAACATGTGAAATGAAACATTTGGGGAATAAATTGAAGGCAGCGTCAGTAAAGCATTTCTTCCTCAGTCTGCAGCCGTGATGATAACAGTGGGATTTCATCAAACCTTGACATTTTGAAGGGCTAAAATAAGACACCCCCGAAAAGTAAGAGAGAGAGCTCCATATGCTATCTACGTCTCAGTGACGGCGCGATCGAGCGGCGACATGGTGAAGCAATTACAGTGTGGACTCACGCCAAACTCCAGGCTCCAGAGCAAATCCAGGGTAAATTCTTCTACACTTATCACGACTCGATTCAAAAAGAGAAAAAAGTCCCCTGGTAAATTCTTTTTACGCTCTGTTTCCAATGCTGAATTCCATTTACTAAACCTAGAAAATGTTATTGTTTTAAATGTCTTAAAGAGTCCCCAAAAGCAATTCTTCCAATTCTTTTTTTTTTTTTTTTTAACGCTCAGCTTTTATGTACTAAACAAACAAATGACTGCAGACATATCATATAATTATTTCACTCTTTAGGTCGGTTTTCCTGTCAACAGAAACAAACAAACAAAAAACCCATCTGGCTCCTCAGGTCGCAGATGATCTCCTCAGACTTTAGACATTGTGGCTTTTGTTTTTGCAAGGCCTTGATTAGGAAGCATTTTCGCTCTGCCTTGCTTCAAAGCTCCGGTCTGAGAGCACATTGAGTTTTTAAGAGTCGCTGCCTGGCTCTTGATAATGATCCACATGTGGCACAGTTGTGATCTTCATCAGCCAACTCTTGTTCTTTCTGTGAGGAAAGAGAGCCACATGCTGCCACCGAATTATTCTTAATCTTCTCTTTAAATGCACCACATTAAACGCTCACAACAAACACCATATGAACTGGCACAGTTTGCTGTGGTTTAGGGTTGGGGGGGTGGGGGTGCGGGGGGGTTGGATTCATGACTACAGCAAAGACTGCAGAGACAGTCGTGATTTTGGCAGCCTTAGCTATCTGCTGCATAGATTTGGAGACATAAACTGTATTTACAGTCAAAGTAAACATTCGTTTCCCACCATCCCTCCAAACCAATCAACACTTCAGCGCTGTAGTTCAGCCTGCTCCCCCCCCCCCAAAAACTAAAAAACACTCTGTGGTATGTGGAGTAAAGCGCATTGGATGCATGCATTAAACTCCTGGTGCATGCTGCAGTTTCCAGCGTGAGCCCACACACCAGCACTGCGGTGCATTTTCACGTCAGGAAACAACACCGTCTGACTTCCTGCCTTCAGTACCAGTCGACGCTCCATAAAAGCTGTGACCCTGCATCCCCACAGGAGAAGGTGATAGCATGTCCTCATGTGTGGTGTTGCAAGTGTCACACTGGGCGAGAAGAAACATTTATTTTAGTCCTGCAGATTGCTGCACCACAATCCCACCAATGTGAAGAGAACATTTCTGGCGTAGACGTTTTCTGGTGAGGAGGACGTAACGCTGTGTGAAAAGAGATGAGATCTTCATGGAAGAGAACAAGCGGCACGATTGTCCTCCAAAGAAAAGCAACAGCATCAGTCATTTGTGCAAATACTGCGTCTTACGTATGTCTGCATGACAAGGACCTCTAATGGCCGTGTGAATTATGACAATGACAAATGAAGAAGTGGCGTAACAGTCGTTCAGGATGATGTTACCTCATACGGAGGAAGTTGAGCCGGATGTTGGTCAACAAAGAGCATGAGTATGAACTTCTTCCTGTTCCTTAATCGACAGTCAAATTTGGTTTCTTAAATCATGTCAGCTGTATTTCCCTGAGCTAACCAAGAGGAATTTGGCCTCTAAACTCAATCAAACTTTAACCAGATCAGAAAAAAAGTGTATATGAAATGCAATAAAATGAACAGTTTTCCTGCTTAAATAGATTAGAAATGTTCAAGAGTAACTTTTAAAGGTAACGATAAGATAACATAAGTGGGAAAGTGTGAGAACTCTGGAAGCTACAAACATGTGCTTCCTCACATGCATTCAAGAGATAAATAAAACCGACCCACTCACAGAAAAACAGCTCCACAGAGTTACTCAAGATCTAAAACTACACAGGACCTTTTAATTAAATAGCTCAGTCGTAGCTGAGGGAACATGTGTGTCTACGGAGCCAGTGAGGGTTCAGAGCGACGCAGAAGCTCAGCAGGATGGGAGCCATGATTGAGTATTTCTTCTATACAAAGAGCCTATTTAAAAACAAACCGCTCTGCCATGCTGCTGATAGAAACGGAGCTCTGTTTCTGCAGCGATAGTCCAGCCCGAGCCATCTGATCTCCCCCTGTTAGACCACCACTTGTCAGCTCCTATTAGAGCCAGTGGTTGCCTCTGCTTACATGTGGTACCCATCACCCCAGACCATGAGGTAGCAATCCTGTTTGGCCGCCGCAGCGCCTCGGCCCCGGGGACGCTCGGCTCACTCAGTCCTGGAATCACCTCAGGTTATATGTGCCGTGTTATGACAGCCTAATGGTGCTAGTAACTGTGTGGC
Source organism: Acanthurus leucopareius (assembly GCA_029814765.1). Taxonomy (NCBI): domain Eukaryota; kingdom Metazoa; phylum Chordata; class Actinopteri; order Acanthuriformes; family Acanthuridae; genus Acanthurus; species Acanthurus leucopareius. Next base: position 22,523,581 of record JAQMCX010000011.1, on the reverse strand, counting down.
AGCAGAGTGAAGAGGAAAGGGAGGAGGAGGGAGTGAGAGAGCTGGAGAGTGAAAGAGAGACAGACAGAGGTTAATAAGTGTACTGATTCTTGTCTTTAACACAGATCAGAGCTGTTGTGACGTCTCTGTTAAGCACAGGAGCAACGGAGGGGGGAGTGTTGCATTGGCAGCTTTTTGAGGAAAGAATGAACTATTAGCATTAAATTGACTTAAATTAGATCCAGAAAATCTTCAGTTGCCATCAAAGCTGAGCAGTTCAGGCTCCGACCTTCAAGTGTTTTCATTCAATCTCGTCTCTACAGTTCAATCAAAACACAACTTGTTGGTTTAAAAAGGGAAACTCAGTTTGTTGTCTGATTTGTTGCCTTCAGCAATAATTAATGAAGGGAAATATTTTTCAAACATGAGCCCACTAACTCCCCCAGACCCCCCGACTCCCTTCATCCGGTGCAGATTATTGAGACTGTCACAGTTTGCTGGTGTGTAACAAGTACTGAGATACTTAGTTACTTACAAATAATCCTTTTTGAACTTTTATCTATTAAAGAACAACACAAGAAACTATTGATAATCTATTTTTAGCAGCTGCTCTGACTGCCTGTGTGTGTGTGTGTGTGTGTGTGTGTGTGTGTGTGTGTGTGTGTGTGTGTGTGGAGAGAATGACCCAAAACGAAAACCTTGTATTTTTGTTGTCACTCCATCTGCCACACAGTCAAGTTGTGGGGCGATTACACTGCTGCAGCTGTGACAGGCTGCTGAAGCTAAACGCTGACCTGTCTGAATAACACACACACACACACACACACACACACACACACACACACATGCACAAGGCTCACTTCACATAATCACATGCTGTCTAGTATTGACTTAACTTAATGCACACCTGCAAAAACAGCTCTGCTGCAGCTTCCCTTGCATGACTCAGTCAGTGTATCGTAACGAAGCTCTCTGATGCCTTCAAAGATTCTAGGAAAGATTCATTTTTCACTTTTTGGCATAAAAAGAACAAAAATGTCTTTCATGGCTGCATGATTTTATCAGGTTTAGTTGATGATCACATAAAACAATTCATTCATTTCACCTTCTTTGTTTGATAGAATCTCACCTGTAACAAAACCAAACAAGTCTAAGGGTTTTTCTTTAAAAATGTGAAAAAAAACTTTCATTAGCTTATTTTTTTTGCATTTTAAAGAAGTGGAAAACCCCAAACCCTCAGCAAAGACTGAATACACAACTTAATAACTTGTTGATGGATAATTTTGCAGCATCTTTACATTTCACTCTAAATGCTTCTTAAATCATTCATAACTTAGGTCAACATTTCCTAACGTCTGTCGTTACGGTTTACGGTGCTGGATGTTAAAAGCTCTACTGAGAGGTTTTTTTTTGCATCAAATGTTCCAAAGTTTGGGATGATTTTATGAAGTCATTTTCAGTCTGTAAAGAGTGAGGGTCCGCAGGGTTTTGGCAGCTCATGCAAACCCAAACCCCCTCCTCCCTCCATCCTTCAGGCCCAGACGCCTATAAGTCTCCGTCAGCAGAGCCGGTCTAGCCGCATGGAAGGAAATATTACTTGGAGTGAAGCACTAATTGGCAGTCACCCAGACACCCTACAAGTGCTAATGAACAGGCGAAGTGGCCGCGGCAAAGAGGGGGTGAGAAACCCAGATCGAGGCCGAGGAGGGGAAGCTGGGGGTCCAAAGCTCGCCGAGGCTCTCTGTGAGCCGTGCCCTCTGTCCAGGGCTTAGGGCCACTTCCTCCTCTGTAATTAAGGGGTTATCCCCCTGCACAATGGAGAAATTAAACTGTAAAACCTCGCAGGGTAAATTACTGCTTTTCCTGGGAGTTAGAGGAAGTGTCTTGATATGTAAACCATACCCCCTCTTCAGCTGAGTACCCTCTCCCTCTCCCCCTTTCTCCCCCCTCTCTCTCTCTCTTTTTCTTCCTCTCCATCAACCCCCCCTCCCTCCCTTCCTCCCCCCTGCCACCCTCTTTGTTCCGTGGGAATTTCAGATGGGCCAGATTCTCTCTAAGACTACAACTCTGCCGAATAAAGAGGATTTACAGTACCTTTATTGCTAAAGCATCTCAAACCTGTTTTGCCAAAGATAACACTCGGAGAATGTGCTCGTGCAAACAGCAGACACGGATTAGCACACGTTCCTGCCGGTGCACATGTTTGGAAAAGTTGTCTCTCACTTCATTTAGCTCAGGTACATAATGTTTTCTTGCATTATTTATGAAGTAAAGATGGTGATGAGTGAGTGTGATTTCTAGATGCACAACTGACCGGGCTGTCTGCAGGTCTGCAGGTCTTCAGGGGTTTAGGTTTTTGAAGAAGCAGCCTGTGGAGGTGTGAACTGAGTGTGCCTGTTGAGGACACGCCATGCCACAACATGCCAGACAGTGCGATCTTTTACCAAGATAGCTGAAGCCGAATTCACAATCTCTGATCAGACAACGATCTGGAGACAGGCTGCGTGAAGCTGCAGGATCCAGAGGTGATCATGAGACTGTACGTTCACACAAAGCTGAAGAAGCTGTGCAAGTTGTCTCCATAAAGCTTCTCTGTTCACACTGAATCCTCCTTCCTTTTTCCTTCTTCTGGTCAGAAAACACCAACATTTTGCATCTGAGCCAACATCTGTTCAGGAGTAAGACACCGTGTGTCTCCTGCACAGTCACAGCTGGTGCACACAGGTTGAGAAAAATGTCAGCTTCCTGCAGACGGGAGGCCAAAATCAAGAGAGAAAGATGTGTTTTCTCATTTTTACCTGTTCGGCATGATTCACGGTTGTGCATTAAGGGGCAGAACTGAGTTATTGTGACTGCATGGAGGAGTTTCACATTCAGAATGAATGAAAGAATGTAAACAGAGTCAGTGAAAGGAATATAATTAAAGCAGAATATGACTTGATCACATACAATACACTCATTTAGTCTTGTGGCGGTGCAGCCCAAATCTACGCAGTAGGTATCTGAGGCCACAGTAAAACCCTTTTGTCAAATATAAATACAGCTTTAGTGTGGATGTACTCCTAAAGGGTATTACCTTGTACATTGTGAAAGTGTGTGAATGTAAGTATAGGGCTGAAACTAATGATAGTTTTCATTATTGAGTGATCTGTTCTGAAAAATGCCCATCTAAAAAAACCTAATCTGAAAATTACCGACATAATTTCCCAGAGCCAACGTGTCCTCGTTCTGCCCGCCGTGTTTGTTTTAACATGAAAGAATTCAAACTAGAATCACAAAACACAGAGAAAGAGTCAGTTTGTGTGGATGCTTCATGTGTTACTTCAATGTAAACTGTTGCTTCTCCATTGATCATTTGAAATAATCAATGGTTTTCATTGCAACCCAGGTATTCTAGTCTCTTCTAGAAAAAACTGTCAACAGATCACTGGACGAACTGGACGAACTGGAAACAGGATGATGGCGGTCAAGCTGACGAACGGCGTGACGTGCCGCTCCGTGAACGTCAGATCTGCAGAGAACACGTCTGTGTTTGTGCCGCGAGGGGGGGACGACCACGCTGCTCTTTGAAGTCAGAGCCAAATAATGCTCAGGCTAAGCTAACACCATTGGGGAAATCACCTGGCAAACAAAATACAGCAGGCTTACACGCAATGCTAACACACACACACACACACACACACACACGGGCTTTCATTCAACAAAGCCTTTTCATTGTATGTTTGTTCGACAGACGCCTCCCTCCCATTACGTAATGAAGCCAAAGCAACGCGATGAACCTTGAAGGGTAATTATGTCTCGATCGAACAACACTTTAATTCAGCCGTTATGGATGTTTGTTTGACAGAAAAGGGTTTGAGGGTATTTCCATTGTTTGTATCTTTGAATAAATGATCTTTGACTATCCTCACCGGCATGAAGTGTAACCACAAACTCTAACAGACACTTTGTTTAACTGTGTTCTTGCATGGGGGGGTGATTCAGTTCATGGCCTCAAGGAAAAGGAGCCAATAAAAAAACCTAGAACAGTTATTTTTCAGTTTAATCAGCTCCTAAATTTACATTTTAGCGATCGATCGTGAAGCAAATGGATTCCATCTGTGCAGAGGTTGGGATCTTGGACCTTCAGAAAATGGTCCACAGCAGCGATGATGCACTTTTTTAACCATCACTGTCCTTTTTTCATCCTGGAGAGGAGGGAGTGGTCTGAGGTCGCCCTTCAGGTGACGGGGCAGCCAGCATTCCTGGATGGCAATGTCAACTTTTAGGCTGGAACATGCAAATTCAATTATCCAAAAACAGGAATACTCACGAGATTTATAAACTTCTGACTTTGTGCACAATCACTCACAGAGTTGAACTGCATGTGCATGGAAGGAGGGCTGTGTAAATCATCTTCTTCTGCTTTGAGCCAAAAACTTATCAATCATCTCTTTGTATCTTGCAAAATCCATGTTGCAGCGTGTGCAGCACCACCTTCATGTCCATCCAAGCTAGAAACGGCCCTGTGAAGCGCTGCGGGTCAGAGTATCGACCAAAAGGCAAATGTCTGCTCAAGTTAAAAATGAGGAGAGCTTAAGAATCTCAGACATCCTGTTTGTAGACATGTAGTGGCTGCCCTGCAAACTCCTGCCAGGGATAACACTCCATCATCTGTTTCTACCCAGCTGTTACAGAATGACTGTCTTTATTCCTGTTTCTGCCAGCATATTTCCTGCAGCTGTATGATGAATGACATTACAAATCAGTTTCCCATATGGCAGCGTTTTGTTGGCTTTTCTTTTTTTTTCTTTAAGAGACCATGACCATTATACAATGGCCTTATGACAGGATTTGCTTTGATTATAGAGCAGTGTAACTAATAGCAGTATAACACGACACAGCAGCACACGGATGGCAAGCAGAAAATCTTTTTTCATCCTGGAGCGAAGAACAGTTCAAGAAAAACTCTGCCGGAAAACTAACCTCCAGTTTCAATCCTTCTTTCTTCTGTTTCTGACAAAATACATCAACTGGCTGTCTTATCAGTTTGCAACCACATCATTAAGTCTTCATTATGTGCCTTAAACATGACACATCAGTCATATAAAGACGAGAATGTGCCAAAGATCATAACACCTGAGAAAGCTTTAGTCACTGAAGAAGAGATTTAATTAAAAGGATCTTATAAATATTATGTTCTCTCTCTGTATGAAAATGTATTCTTCAGGTAGTGACATCCTGTTTGCTTTTATGGAGATTTCGCAGCTCACCTTCCTAACAAAGTGTCCCATGTTATCTCTTTTCCACCAACATGGAGTCTGTTCAGCTGTTTGGACCAAAAATAAACATGTTTGTAACTCAAAAAGTAGCTTTCTGCTAATAATTTTGCAGTTTTATTTTATCTGAGGTGCAAACAGTGACGGCATCAGTGAAAAAGAGAAGATGGAGTTCATCCATTTCTTCCTGCATGTAATTTATATGTTGTCTTATCAATAATGGCTGGTCCCTGCTTGTTTGTAGATAAAAACAAATAACTGTAACAGCAGAAGAAAAGCTTGCAGGTAATCAATGCGATTCGCCTCCTTGTTCCTGCTGTTTACTTCCGTTTGCATTGTGAAACACCTCCATTCATGTCACATCCTTGGATACAGTCGGGGGCTCTTTTGTGAGATGGCACCAAAGTGCCAAGAACCCAGAACAGAACTGGTTCAAGAACCGAGAACCAGAGATAATTTGATTAAAAAGTGGCAAGTGTGGATCTTGGATCATGTGATAACAAGTGGTTGTACATGAAAGGAGGATTTCACAGAAACAATCTGACATTTTAGGGAAACTCGTCCTCTTTCACTCTCACGTCTGTACAGAAACACAGAGCTGGAGTAAAGACTCTTTAGTAAAGACTAAAAACACACCTGCAGAAACTCTGATGATCATCAGTAAACATGTATCTCATGACTGCAAACAACAGTTCATCCGTCCTCCAAGAACTCCTCTGCCATCTTTTTCCAAAGCAAATCTCATAGTGATGACAAAGATCAAAGTCAGTGCACCTCGCTGTGTTTGCTAAGAAATATTTTCCACTTCCCAAAACTCACAAAATGTCTTTTTTGCATTTTAAATATCAGTAAGTGCACTTTTTAAATCTGTGACAGAGCCGGACTGGCCGTTTCCTCTGTTTCCTGTCTTTATGATAATCAGGGATAATCACTTCCTGCCTCTGATTCCAAACTTCACACAGAGAGACTGGTGTAAAATTTCTCCAACTCTCACTGAAATCCTATTAAAATCTTTCCAAAAGTATTCAAACATGATCTTTGGTGTCCACTTATAATAATATAACATGTGACAATGTACTTTTACCCGAATCAGCTCCATTTTAGGATGAAATTGCAATGTTGTTTCTGCTAAAAGTTACTGTTTTTTACAAATTCTGCCTCAAATCTTTTACTTTAAAAAAGGTTTAAAATGTAGAAAACTGAGTATAAAATAAAACATTCAATATTATAAACAGCAGAAAGAAAAAAGTCTGACAAGCGACTGTCTGAGAAGCCTCAGTTTTTCCTCTCTAATCCTGTTTTTAGGACGTGTTCCAAGGGCCAATGAATTGTGGGCAGGGACAGCTTTTGTTTACCTACGTCCACTGTATTTACTCAGAAAACCTCATGTGCTTATTTTGCTGGTCACACGGTTTACTGCGACTCGTCTGCATCCTGTCCTTGGACCGAGGCCACTTGGGCCGGCCGGTGTCACGGCTGCACACTCTCCACGTCTGGAGAAAGATTCACCCTCCTGGAGATTCGACCGTGAAAATATATAGTAAAGGTTTATTTTTTTCATAAATATTTATGGAAGTCCTCCGCCTCCGCTGTAAACCTAGCTGCTGTCTCTGCAGGACGGTTCAGCATCGTCTCTGGCCAAAAGCCGTTTTTATTTAAGAGTTTGAACCCGGTTCGTTTCGCTGGCTGGCAGGTGATGTGCACGAACAGGCCTCGCTCGCTCAACGAGACTCTGCCCGAGAGCTCTCAGTGATTAGGGCTAATTGCTAAATGCTAGCAGAGGCTTGAGAGCAGCAGCACTGAAACTTTAGATCTGTAATTACAAGAAGAAGCGTTTCCCTCAGGAAAGAATTTCACTGATGGCAAAAATCAATTTCCTGCTTTTATTTTCTGGGGGCAGCTCCAACACAGTTTACACCCGGCGTTATTGTGGAGACGCCGCCTGTCCACGTCATGCTGGCACTACGACAAAACCGACTTGTGGGTGTTTGAAGTATCAGGAACGTTAATCTGGAACGTTTACATAAAACACACTAACTTTCTCCGGTGAGATATAACTGCTGACACAAACTTTTCTCGCTGTATGCTGTTTTTTTTTATATATTCTCGACAGATGCCTGAGCGGCTGCAGACATGCACTTCTCAACATGGGTGAGTGGGCTTTTTTCGCTCCGTGCAGTGCTGTGATTAATTCTTTTCCTCCAACAGCGTTTCTACGAGGGGCAGACCACAGCTGTGTCTGCAGGCAAAAAACAAGGGAGGGAGTTGAGGGGATACGAACCGGAAGAGCCTGACCACAAACTGTCCGCCTCTAGACCGACTCAGCCATAGGAACCAGGCCTGTTTACACAAGCGCCTCCCGCCCGTGTTTACAGCTAGCACACATTTTTGTTTTACCACGTCTAAACTCCTCGGACGTTTATTTTGCTTCACTTGAACTGTGAGTGTTAGGGCTACATTAGCAGATGAAAGTAGCCGAGGCTGGCAGACCGGTGGCTCGGCTCTGATGGACGTCCAGGGTTACGCCGGGTTGGGGAAAATGAGCGTTGGCTGCATAGAAATGCACGGGCACGGACTTTCAACAGGCTCTTTAATAACATGCGGCGTCACTCCATCAAAAAGAAAGCGGTTGCCTGAGGCGACACCTTAAAGGAGAGGAGAAAGCGAGGCACCTTATTGGGCCGATTCCCATCAGTCGGACAAACAAAACAGGCAGGAAGTGTCTCAGAGGCTGGGGCATGGATTACACTCTGCATGCTGGGAATGAGCTTTCTGTTTAAGAGAGGATGAAGCACAAAAAAGAAAAAGGGAAGTACAAGCCAGAGAGAAGGGAGAGACTCGAGGGATAGGGAGAAAAAGCTGGCTGATGGGGTGTTGGTTAATCCCCTAAAGCATCCATATATTGCCTCTACCTCCTCTCCCACTGCTTGTAAATGGCAAGGAATGTAACATGTTGTCTTTGGGCCCTGTGTGAGTAGACGCCTCTGGTACAGAGAGATTTATACTCGCAGACGTTGCCCAAAGCATACCACGTTGCTTTTTTAAACTCCGGAGGCTTTGAAGGAAAGGCAGAGCGTTCCAAAGAAGCAACCAATATCAGAAATGTCCTCTCATTTGAGCCTGATTTATGTTTCATAACCAAATTAGAGACCTGCCAAACGCTGTCAGTCCTCCGCTCTGTCAACATGCTGGAGGCAGAAAGACCGTCTCAGAAAATACAATCTGAAGAGCGGGCTGCTTAATATTTGCCTTTATGACTGTCTTCTAAGCATTCACTAAAATAAACATTTGTCTTGAGAAATTCCTTTTCAAAACGAGGAAGACGGGTCTCTGTGGTGCTTTCAAATAGTTAAGAATTCCTCTGAACTCCACGGTTGGATTCGGCTTGGGGTTTCTTTTGCTTGTTTATTCAAGTAAACATTAAAAAAAAAGAGAATCCACTGAACTTATGTATCATTTATTTATCAGAGAAAGGTTAAAAAAGAAATAATAACACATGTAAATACAGTATATTACACTTTAAAACCCTTGTGAACGTTTGCTAGCAGTGACTGGGAGACAAGCACGCCGCCTCTGACTGCAGCTCTCAGTATGTAGGCCAGCGCTGCTGTGATGAAAACGCCCTGTAATGACTGATGATAAAGGCAGAAACTTCAGCGAGTACAAGTGGACTCAAAAAAACCCCTGAGTTTCTGGCTTTTTACACAACAACCAGCAAAGCTATAAAAAAACAAAAAAACAATGAAAATACAAGATGTCCCTCCTCTGCTTTCACTTAGCATATCTAATCTCTAAATCCAGTCTTGGCCAGCCAATGAACGAAATGAAATCCTAGATAAGAGAGAGAGAGAGAGAGAGATATGTGGACTGGAGCTGGAGGAGGGGGGACGGGGGGGTTGAGGAGTGACTTGGAAAGCAACCAAGTTAACTGTTTATAAAAGCCACATGAATTAATGCAAGCACTGTATAACTGGGACAAACAGTCGAGCCATTCAAGTGCATGAGCAAGGTTTTTTTTTTTCCAAGCAGGTTGGCTGGAAATATGTTGATATATGAATATAAAGTATAAATGTGCTGTTGTGTCCGATGTGTCTGGTTTCACGTTTGGGCAACATGCTGGTGCAAAAAGGTGTAAACTGACTCTGCACATGAAGCCACAGGTTCGCAGAACAAAAGGCTATAAATTGAAAGTCTTTCCGGGACAGAAACGTTATCGGTCCCTGTTGAAGTCGTTCTTTGGAGGACGGCGGCAGCGGTGGCAGCGGGTTCCTGATAGTGTGCTGTTATAGACCCTGACAGGAAAACAAACAACACTGGGACTTTGTCAATAGGCCTTCCTGTAAGCTTGTTGCTCGCAGGTCATCTCAAGTATCAGGACTGGCATTATTGATACGCAGCAGCGAAATGTTACCGTAGATGACACCAGATAGAGCCGATTCTTTCTCAACACTGGGGACGTGCATCTGTAATCTGGGCTGTTAGATTGAAATATACAACATATTTGGACAGTTTGGAGTCAGACGGAGGTGTTTCTTGCGTCTACAGCCTTAAAAAACTGAACTTCAGCATTTATTTTAAGAGGGGATATACATTAAGTTGCATCGCACTGCACATTTAATCCCTCTTTTTCTCTCGCTAAGTAGAATACTTAAAGCGTCAGGAGATGAATTCTTTGATTCTTTTTAACTGAGGTGGAAGGCCAAGGAGTTAAACCGAGCCGGGGGCACTGGGGGTCTGGCATGAATGCGGTCATCCCTGCATAACCGTGGCCACCGAGCCCCCTGCCCCCGCCCCCTGCCCCCTCCACCTCTCAAACCGATCTGTGGAACCACAGCAGCGTAAGAGCCTCATTTAGGAACATAGAAAGAAAGGCAGAAATCTCTTTCTCAGGAAGATTAGTGGCTGTCCCTTTGGAGTAGGCCTATGGACGGGGAGGGAGCTGAGAGAGGCGGGGGGCCATTTTTCTCTGGGACATTTTTCTCTGCTGGGGGGGGGGGGGGCGTGACCCGCTCCAAAGCACCCTCTAGAGAAAGGCCCTGTGGCCAGTGCGTAGGAGACCCCGGTGGCAGATCCTTCAGACTCTTGCTCCATCCAGGACTTAACCATGTCGGCCATGATTAACACAGCGCTTCTTATCACGACGCCACGCTCTACTCCCCGCAAGACTAATTACACCAGACTTCTCCTCTCCATCCATCTTTGCTACACTGACCAGTCTGAGTTTCATTTTCATGAGGAAAAACTAAAACTATTCTTTTTTTTCTTGAGTACAAGTGAGACAACAAGCGTTGACAAACGTGAGGACGTTTCTTTGGCGGGAACTCCGTTGGCTTCCTCCTCAGATATATGAAGGCTGTGAATAATTATCTGTAGGAAAATGTGTTTTTTATGCTAAAGAGCATCAATCTCTGTCAGGAGTTCAGAAGCTACGGCCAAACCCGAAGAAAGATAAATATAACACACTGGTTAGGCAGAAATAATCAGGGTGTAACCGAGCTTGTCTGCTCCACTGGCCTCGTACAGTCAACACCTAAGTGAGGGATGATGGAACAATCCTCTTTTGCAAACTTTCTCAGAATATAATAAGGCGTAAAAACAAGTTGGAAGATCTGCGTTTGAGACTGTCACTCCTCCTCGGTCAAGGCCGAGAGGAAGGCAGCACATCCGAGCGTCCATATGCTAGCTTTTGGTGTCAAAAAATGGAGGAGGGGTTGCATCAATCACAGGTATTTCCTTTGAAACTGTGAGATGTTTTACAGTCCTGGTAGCGGGCACCTAATCTGAACACATGTTACCCTGACATGGTAAAGCACAAGCCGACACAGACTCGTAAATCCTGGGGGCCTGAGGAGTCGGGTTGCAGGGGCCGAGCCTGTGGAAGCTTGCCCCGTAGCTGCAAGACAGATGCAGGCTGTCACACAAAATGTGGGCGCCCATTTAAAACCATTAACAAGGTTCCTGAGGAAGAAGCCTGATTCCTATCACACGGACTGAAACCCACCAGCGCTTTTGTGCCAGCATCCCTGGACTTCATCCTCCATCCTCCACTTCCCGTTGGACACCGAATCACACTCAGCATTAGCGGCCAGACACACTTCCATTATGTATTCACAGTGAGAGACACAGACGAGTTCAACAGGGCAAGGCTTGTCTCCATGAAACACAAGCAAAGTGAGCTCTCATGAAACAAGTTATGAGATTTGCGGCCAGCTGACACAAAGGATTAGAGCGAACATGATGTTCTCAGGATGTTTCTGCTTAAGTTACACTATTGTATTGTGCGGTTTCATTTTCAGACTTAAGCAAATTTTTTTTTTTTTTTTTTAAAATGCAGTCTGCACGATCCTGAGTTCTTTGCAATTCAGTTTCAAAGAAAAAATAACATTAAATTTTGGCATTAACTTTCCTGCAAACTTTAAATTTGTATGTTTCATCCATTTTGAAGCAACGTTTCTCCAATTCAAACAAAGTAACATGGTTCGTATTAAATGTAAAATTTCTCATTAAGAGGAACAAGGGATGGCGGGGTCCGTTCGTTTTCTCTTTAACCAGCAACAGGGTAGATTTAAAACCGTGTCAGGACATTTTCCAGCTGTGTTTGTGACGTTAAAAACCAGGTATTTAAAGCCAAAACATCATCTTTTCCAAACCCTAACCAAGTGTTGTTTGTGTTCAAACATTCCCAGGCTTTAACCAGAGCAGCGCCATAACATCAAATTAATAACTGAATCGTAAAGTTTTAAACCGTTGCGTGTTTGGGTCGTAAAAGAGGACTTTTTTTTTTTTTTTTTTTTTACAAAGTTAGTTAGTTTGTAGCATCTTACAAAGAAATGTTTCCGAGCTACTTGATTTATTCACATTTGGCCCATATTTTTGTTTCCTCATGCATACTAATTTGAGAACCGGCTCAAATAAAAAGAAAATATAATCGAATTGAAAACAAAAGCAGAGCATTAAAACTATCTAAAGACACGCTGACGTCCTACTTTTACTGTTCCCGTGCGACACGGCAAGCTTTGTGATGGCAGGCCACCAGACCCTTCATTAAACTGTAAAGCTACTTGAATGGTACGTTCCCGCGGCAGCCCCCCCCTTGGACGATGCCAGCGTGCCTTCCTGAGGGTTTTCAGTGTCCAGCAGCCGCTTCAACCGGCAGGCGTTAGTAATTTATAACACTGGATACCTCCGAGACCTGAACGAGGTCCTCAAACCTCGTTATGGTGAGTTTTCATCACACAATCACTAATGAACACATGAGCTCTCATCTTTAAATTATGACCCTTCTTTGTAGTGAGGATCTTGCACAGCCTGCACCCTCAGTGTTACCTCACAAGCACAAATAACCCCTGATTGGTGCAGACTGCTTTTCTTCAGTGGTGCACTGCAAGGTTATGAAAATCCAACCCCCACAGCCTGCATGACCCACAATGGTCATAACTGTGTAAATGGCTGAATAATTCATGTCATGGCAAGTGTAATATCCTCTTCCTTGCTGGTTTTTTGAAAAACTCATGGTCTCTTTGTGGAGGTGCCAGAGAGGGTGCTCTGAAACGGCCTAGTTTCTCACCCCGCATCCCTAAACAATTAATGCTCATGGTTCCTCTCATGGCAGGCCACCAAGTCCATCATTAAGCAGAAATACAGCTAACGCCACAATGTCATACGACGTCTTCTTAGCATTTCAAAGATGCCTCCCTCCTCCCAGCCTTTATCCGGGGCCTCTGATACACCATGTTGTCCACTGCTATGCCAGCCTTTTTTAGTAATTCATGAAATTTACACTCGGGAGGTGAGAAGAAGGTCTTTCGACCTCATTAAAACATTTTTTCATCACCCATTCTCTGACATCTCTGAAACATGCGGCCCCCATCTCTTGGTCTAACTCTTTTCATGTGCCACTCAGCTACTTATGTGAGCAGCCATGATGTTTCGGCTCACTGCACTGTGGAGCACACGATCCTACAGAAAAACACAAGGATACAAGGGCACTATACTCTACTAGCATCTAAAAAACACAGAGCTGAAGTTCTGCAAAATTACCTTAGCCGTTACTCTGTAGCTACTGTGTGGGATATTAGTTCACCGTATCTGAAAGATCTGGTTTAAATGATGAATGAGCGCTGGAAAACATCCGTACCTCTGGTCAAAGTGGTGGGCGAAGGCTTCTTTGGGATTTCTGAGAAGCTGCTTCCATCCAGACTTGAACTCTTACACTCCTTCTTCTCAGTGGCCGTTGGAGCTGAAGTCTCCATGCTGCTCTCTGATTTCTGTCACAACCTGAAGAGGAAGGAGAAACAATGAAGGTTAAAAATCTGAGGGTTGCTGTAACCAAAAGAAGAACAAGAAAAAGGAAATCCTTTCATGTAAAAGAAGCAATGCATGTGATATTTTAAGGAGCAGAAACTGCCGCGTATTTAAAATTTGAAAATCACACTGATATTTGCAACAATGCATAAGAACATAATAAGTCAAACATGGCTTCACCAGCAGCAGGACAAAATGGCTGATTAGAGTAAATCAGAGGAAGAAAAATGATGGGAAAAATAGACTCGATTTGGGTTTAAAGGACATTAAAAAAAAGTTGTAGTGACACAAGTACGCACGCTGATGCACGACTAAAAGTCCATGAAAAGTGTATGATAACATTTTGTTAATTTCAGGAGGCCTTCAGGTTCTTATTTATCGTAGAATATAGATGTGGAGCCTCAGGAACATGTTTTATTTTATACACAGAAAGATGACGAAACCTCAAGAACAGACTGCATGAAAAGTACGAACTTCAGAGGAGCAACAGAAATAAAAATTTCTTAAAATCAGAGATGATTTGAGATCATAAATGCAGCAGACAAATGCTAAAAAATTTGTCTTATTTTGCTTTTCAAACACAAAATTACACACAGTCCTGATGCAAAGCAAAGCATGTTAACACACACACACCAATGAGGAAATGACATTATCCCTTTTATTTTATGTAATAACAAACACTTCAGGTGTGTTACGGCGTTCTGTGATGTCTCTGTAGGTGTGTGTGTGTGTTTTCATCAGTGTGACTAAAGTCAGGTCCTGAACACACACACAGGTTTGTCAGTTTGATGTAATGAGTTCACACTGATCCTCTGATCCGTCTGCGAACGTCTCAGCAGTGAAGTTTCAGCTGCACACACTGCGTCAATACGTCCTCACGTCCGTGTGAACGAAAGACTCGATGACTTGGCAACGTGCCACTTGTTTGACACGGTGAGACCTACAAGATCGTCCTCCGGCGAGAACAAACAAGACCCAGACCCAGCCTGAGGTGGGGGGGTGGGGGGGTCGTCATTCCTCACTCTGCTGCGAGCTCGTGGTCATCGCTTTTCCACCTGCTTTCAGACACTTGTGAGAAAACGTCGGTGCGCTCTGACAGAATGATGAGGTGACGTTGTGTGTCAAGACCGAGCAACTGGGTGTGATCACAGGGGGTGACTTCATAAGCCACAGGTGTGTGTGTGTGTGTGTGTGTGTGTGTGTGTGTGTGTGTGTGTGTGTGTGTGTGTGTGTGTGTGTGTGTGT
>JAQMCX010000011.1:22491168-22508695 GCA_029814765.1 Acanthurus leucopareius | reverse complement strand
TTTATTTTTTTTTTTTTTTTTCTATATTTTTTTTTTTTTTTTTTTTTTTTTTTTTTCTTTTTTCTTTTTTTTTTTCTTTTTTTTTTTTTTTATAATTTTATTTAAAACATAAAACCCCACACCCCACACCCCCCCACCCAAACCCCCCCACCCCCCCCCCCCCCCGCCGGCGCCCCCCCGCCCCCCCGCCCCGCGGGGGCCGCGCCTGTCCATGTTTGGAAAAGTGAAAGACTGCCGACGTTTCAGTTTGCGTCTGATTGCTCAGGGCATCGGAGTGATGCAGTCGTGTTGGCTCGGCACACCTGTTGGCAGCTTCGGGAAGTCAGTCGATTAAAACTTTACACAAACATACCAAAGAAATAATTTCACAGTCGAAAGTCTTTTAAAACAAACGTGTTTATGACTTGACTTGTGCCCAAAGGCTACAAACAACACCCCCGAACGAGCGATCCGGATATTAACTCTCATTCAAGTCAGGAAAACAAATGTGATCTTTGGCTGTCAGAGACACTACAAAAGGATGAAAGGAAGCACATTAAACACACACTCTTCGTTACCCCCGGAGGGTACGGGAACACGCGAACGCAACACACAACCGCGAGTGCAGAGAATGATACTGTCATTGAAAGGAAATGGTAATTGTTCAGTGATCTGGTTTGTGTGAAGTGTTGTTTTTGGTTTCATGTGGATATCCAACATGTCATCCTTGATTGTGAGGTGTGCGTATTAGCAGCCGTGTCTGCGAACCCTTCGGAGGTGCCAGTCGCCTGTCAGCGAGCCAGTGTAAGCCGATTAGAGGTGGGTGACTAACAGGTTTAGGCTGCATCTGTTTCTTTTTTTTTCCGCTGCCAAAAAAAAACGTCCTCGAGTCTCGTCTCGCAGAACTCCGTCACTCTGACATCACCTTTGTGATAGAATTTAATGTGCTCTTTCATGGGCTTTTATCTTATTCGGAGTTGGCCGGAGAAGAGGCCCTTTTTTTTTTTTGTTGGTAGTGAACCCTCTTGGCCCCGATAAGATGTGCCCATGAACACACCAGCGCTCACAGCAACAGAGCTCGCCTTCCAAGCAGCCTGCCCCTTAAAAATAACTGAGAATCCTCCCCTTAACATCGGCGCCTGATGAACATCTGGCACCGCATTAATAGCTGTTTCCATGCTTTTACAGCATGCCAACTATTTGCTTTCCAATTGCCTCTGAACATCGCGCCAATATTTTGATGAAGAGAGGTTTGGGGGGACAAGCAGCTGTAAAGGTCATGTACCTGAAATAAAACGGAGAGCAGCAGGTGCAGTTATTGGACTGTCGGATTTGACAAAAAACGTCTCGCTGAAGCCGCTTTCTTTGAGCTCATTTCTTAGAAAGTGGCCCCAACTTCACCCTGATCCCCCCCCCCCCACCTCACCCATCTTGGTCTAATTCTGTGGGGCTGTTACATTACCCCCTCCCTGCCCGGTGTCTCCCAACAGGCCAGACCCGCGTTGCCCCCAGTGACAGGGAAGCCCAGCTCTGACAGGCTGGTACAGGTGTCAGGAACCGAGTGGACAGATGGCGGGGGCCAAAGGCGAACAAACAACAAGGGTGCACTTCTTTTCTCATCTTCTGGTTGGCTGGGCAGCCCGTTGCGGCACGAACAGGATAAGCCCCCCCCCACCAACCACCACACACACACACATACCGCCCCCCCCCACTTCTCCTCACCCCACCCTCTCGTGTCACGTGACCACAGGCTTGGAGCTTCAGATAGCAGGGCAGGATTAACCCCACTGCCAACACACGGGCACCACTCTGTCAAAGTTAAAACGATGATTTCTCACAAGTTAAACTTTCATTTGATGTTTTGTTTCATGCATCTGACACAGGAAGTGATGTGAGCCAGCTTAAAAAAACTTTTAAAACTGAGCTAAAAGAAGCCTCAGGATTGGCTGAGGAGGATCTGGGAGGAACAAAAACACCAGCAGTGTCTGAAAAGCAGCAAAATCCCAAACCAACAATCGTACAAATTGCCGCTTTAAATGATTTATATAGTTTATTTCAACGTAAAGCTGCTTTTTTCATGGCTGCGCTGACCATAACCGAACCATATCCGAAAGCAGTTTCACAGTGAGGCTGCTTTGTTCTCGCTCCTTCCTGCCACAGAGCCACAAAACTGGATGTTTTTTCCCTTGAGAAAGGTTTTTTTTTTTTTTTGCCTTTAGTGAATTATCTTACAAACACTCAGCGTGAGGTTTGGTGGAGAATCTGTGTCCATGCTTTTGAGTTTTCTCCAAGTAGGACTTCCGGTTTGACTTTTTCCCAAATGAAACGCAGATGTGAAGAAACACTGAGGGCCATGTTTTGAATTTCATAAATTCAACAGGGATGATTGTGTCTGTGTTCTGGCTGAATGTCAGATTGTTATATTTAATGATTCAGAGTGAAAACAGGGAGCAGAAAGTCTTCTTCTTTCAGCCGGTTTAGTGCACAGGACTGCAGATATTAGCAGAGAGAGGAGCAGAGTTTACAGCAGAGATGGTGCGTCTTGCTTTTCCTCCACCCAGCCCTCGCCCTGATGGACCATCCAGACATGCCACTTAACCACACGAGGCACAGGAAAAAGACTGAGGTAATGGGGAAAGTCTCTGTTATGTTTTCTCCTGCCAAGGTCAACCTTAAAATCATAATGGTTTCAGATTATTGAACTGGTTTCCAATGCAGAACCACCTTTGTGGAGATTTTTTATGACCCAAAATGTAGTTATCTCGCACAAGGAAATTCAAAATAATCACTTGAATAATAAATTTACATTGGAGGTCAGTGATTATTTTGCTCCATTTGCAGATTTTCTGGGATTTGAGGAAGACATTTTCCTCGCTGCCTTCTCTTTGAACTCCTCTTCCTCTCCTTGTTAATTTACCTCCAGCCCCCCCCCTCCGTCTCAGACTTTTTGTTATGAGACCTGGTGTGTGTTTTTCTTAGCACCTCGATCAGTTTCAAGTGTTCCTCTCCACCACTACCGTTCAACAGCTCCCCTTTCACCAGCACTGAAAGGAATGCAAACACACATCAAAAGAGGCCCTCTCATTTTGAAGATTTCCAGGCTTTGCTCTTCTTACTTTCTTCCTGCCTATCTTTCAGTCAATGTGATCCGTATGCTGGTAGGCTCTCTTTCCTGGCAGCGTGCATGCAAACACACACACAAACACACACAAACACACACACACACACACACACACACACACACACACACACACTTACATGGGTGCACGCGGTGAATTCGCACACACACTCACCAACTGCTGTCCCACACTCTGCTCACTTGGCAAACAGGGAGGGATGGATAGGTGAGGTCTCCTGCCCCCATGCCACCTGCAGACCTCTCTGCTCAGGTTTCTGATGCTGACACGCATGCAGGTCAACAAAACAACCAGCAAAAACGCCAAAATAAGGTTTGTTTTACATTCTTCATGATCGACCTGCTGTTGACAAGTTATTTTTGAGAACTTAGAGGTTTTTTTTTTTTTATTGGAGCTGCAGTTTTGTTTCCGTTGTTGTCCGGTGTGATTCAGAGCTAACGGAGATCATTTCAGCGTGTTGTGTTAAAGTTTGAGATCACCTTCTCTACTGCATTTCAAATTCTTGAATAACTCTCTCAAGCACAAGTATAACAATAACTGTCCTTTTTAATTAAAAAGAGAAATATATTTTGACTTGTTTATGTCCTTTACAGCACTTTAGTACAAGATTAATGCAGTTCTTTCATAATATCCTCTAAATACATTTAAAATTAATACAAAACTTGATTTTTTTGCAGTTTTCTAAAAAAATTAACCTAATATAGTAGTTAAGGCATTAATAAATATGGAATCAAAAATGCTGAATTTGTTGTGTAGCCTTTAGAAAATTTTGTGTTTTCACTTTTAGCAGAAAAAAGTTTTTTTTGTCTCTTTTGTTCTCATATTACATGTATTCATGAGTCACTGGTCATTAATGATTATTGGTCAGATTATGAGTTTTATTATAAAGTTAAACTGTCATGAACGCAGCTACCAAACAGCACATGAAGCCGTCAAAATGAGCTCAGTGTGGACATTATAGTAATTATAATACAATAGTGTAGTACATTTTAAAAAAACTATTTAATTGACATTTTTACATTGATAATGGATTAAATAGTGTAATATTAAAGGGATTTCTTGTGACAAACTAACAGTGAAGCATAACTCTGCAGTTTCCTTCAGTTTTACAGACTATCAGACAGCAGCTTCAGATTTTAATAAACTCAAAAAAGTAGTGGAGGGGTGACAATAACTCTTTCTTCTTTCTTCTTCAGCTCAGGGGAAACAAAGCTGAGCTGTGACACATATGGAAAGCTGTGTGTTCGCTGCTGCAGCTCTCGACCTTTCGTCCAGTTGCATCCTGAGAGCAAAAGACTAGACGTTATGATACACTGCAGAGGAATGCTGCAGCCGTCACATCTGATTTACAGGTGGACAAGTGAAGCAGCGACAGGAGGAGGAGGTGGTCACACAACCCACTCACATTATCCATGCAAAATATAGCTGTTTTTCCCTTCACACGGACATCTCCAACCACCTCGGCCTGGATCTCTCCGGTTCTTCAGGACAGTTTGTGAGAAACCTTTAATTTAAGCGACCGAACGTCTCCCAAAAACTTCCTTCCTCAGACAACAAAACCCATTTTAGTCCAGCTGCTTCACAATGTTTTCGTCAAAAAAACAGAGAAATATTTGTGCTATTTTAAATGTTGTAAGCACACACACTTGCACATTTTTCTATGAGCCTAAAACTGACAGGAGATCATCACGTTAACCAGCTGTTCACCAACAGTAACTAGTCGAATCTCACAGCAGCTTTAATGTAACGCCGGCCGTTACTGACTGACTTTTTAACATTTTTAGCTGCAACTCCCTTAATCTCCTCCCTCTGCTTTAACAAAATGTTTCATGATGTATTTCTTTGGTTAATGAGCTGCAGTTTGAGTCGTGCCTCTCATGTTAATCTCTATTTTGTGACCAGTCTGAGCCCCTCTGAACTCGACCCCGGCACTGCAAACATACCCGTTCTCTGTAAACTTGAGCTCGTACAGTCACGTCCTCACAGTATAATTGTCACTTTAGCACCATGCATTGCTCATATCATCCATTTCCCATAATTCAAACTCTTCAAACTCCTTCCGCTGCGCTTCATGTTAAGCTCCTGGCTGTTCATCCAGCAATGCATCTCAGCGTCAGTGATTCACCAGCCACCAATCTCTCTTTTTCTAGTTCTCAAACCACATTTTTAAACTTTCACCTTTGGTTTACCACATTTAAAATTCCATTTCCTGCCAACTTTCATCATTAAAATGTTTTGAGTTTTTGATCACCCTGATTTTTTGGGCCAGGATGAGAAGAACAAGCCCCTTGGGTCATGATGTGGTGAGAGAAAAGTCAGAGGATCCTGCAGAAACTCTGCTTTAATCACTCTGAAATCAGTGGAACACAAAGCTGGTTACAAACCAAGATCCTACATTAAACCACTTAATCCTCAGTGCATTTTTTGTGGTGCAGGACTAAATTGCAGATTCAATTTAATTTAATGCATTTTATTTCACATTATAGCACTCATACATGGAGCTCATTCCCAGAAGTTTACCTCACAAAAATACAATTTTAGACAAAGAATCAAACCATAAAAGCAGCTTTAAGCAATGTTTTTAAAACCAAAACCGATCGATGAAACTCCTAAAATCTGGTGCAGAATAACTATGAGAGGTGGAGCATTTATCAGCTTTAGACATTAAAGCATTTCTTTAAAAAGTTACTGATAGTTAATTATAAACCAAATAGCAGCTAAAAGTTCCAGTTAAATTAAATAAAAATTTATAATAGACTTAATATTTTCAGATGGATGAAAACTGCTGCGGTGCATCTGTTGGTCATGTAAATCTGCAACTGTGTGCTAAAAAAGTTTGACACGTCGCTTTACGAGGTGAGAAAATACAAATGTTTTGTTCACAGAACTTTCACACTGCCCCCCAGTGGCAAAAAAATCAGCTACTGCAAGTTTCCATGATTCCTCTTGTCGTTGCAGGACTCGTCCATCCAACAACAAGAGCTCAAGACATCAACAATAAGACGAACAAAGAATATCTTTTTTTAGAAACAAACTACTTGTGTCTTATTTGATTATTACTTTTTACCTTCATACCTTAAAAATGTTCTAATGCTGAATAATCCCAGAGGATTCGCCTGGTATGATCACAAAGCGAGTGATATCAGACTGACAGAGTTTTTGTTGACAGATGATACACTGCAACGGACGGCGAGTTTCAGAGGCCTGTGGGAGAAGACAAGTTCGGACTGGGACGGGGCGCATTCCCCGCGGGTGAATCACTTGTCTCCCTGTGAGGATCTAACGCTCACGTCTGAAAGGTCACGAAATAGTTTGCGAGAGGTTCTGACAGTGACGCTTTAGCCATTAGTCTGATTCAGAGGTTGAAACAACATCACTACAGGCTGTCACACACGTATAGATCCAGGTCACTCAAGCGAGAGTGTTGCAACAATGGGATTTTTCTCAAACCAGGGTTCAGGTTTTCTCTCTGATGGGCTTTTAAGTGCTTCACTTGCAACCGAGGAAAATTAAAAAGTGTGTGTGGTTGCTTCACATTCCAATTTCAAATTAATCACATGTCAATCATGTTTTTAATCATGTCATTCCTTAAAAAAAGAGCTTTTGACAACAATTTTCTGGATTGCAATCCATGTTTTTATCAATCTGCTTCATCTCTTAAATCTTTACAACCTACAGTCGTCACATTGGGACGCAAATCCTCCACAAAAACCCGACCATCAAGAAGCTGAAGAGTAACGAGCAGCTAACAACCTATGTAATATAAAAGGCATCTAAAACAGCAGAGAGAAAGCCCCCGTGGATGAGTTCCTACCCCACCCCTGAACCTGACCTTTCCTGCTAGTAAAGGCAATATCCTGTGGTTGATCTCTTTGTCTCCGTCAACCAACAGAAAACAGATGTGGAGCTCATGGCCTACACACAGGCTCGGGTAAGGAGGAATCTACATGAGGGCAATTTGAGGTTATTTGCCTTCAGAGAATTTAAAAAATAACTGAAGTGAATGAGTAAACACTGATACGAGGGTTTAAAATGAGCGTACGAACAAACAGATGTGCAGACAGATAGGTATGGCTTCCTGAGGATGAGCAAACAGCTGGTTAATTAACTGATCAGTCAACAGAAAATTAATGGATAACAACTTAAACTTTTAAGTAAATTATTGAGCAACAGCTTAAAAGTCTTCTACTGGATCCACCACATGTCACACAGGACAGAAACCCAGTAAACCCACTAACATCTGGTTCTTGTCTTTAATGGGAGATACAGTCGTCATTTATGTCTGAGCCAAAACTCTACAGGAGTCCCTCCTGTTTATTGGCTCCCGTGATGGTCACATGACAGTTGCATGGATACACTACATTTCAAATATTTTTAATGCTGTGACAGCAATTGTTATGATGGAGGCAATAAGGACTTCAAACCTCCATCCATCTTCATTAAAACGGCTCTTAAACACGGTGCAGTCAGCTGTGAGCTGCAAACAATGCATGAAGCAAAAGATATGAAAATCAGGTTTGCCTGTTTAAATTAAAGATGCATAAATTTACACATTTGGGTGTTAAACTGTATAAATCACTGAACGACGGGACGACGTTAAAGTCAATACACACCGCTACATGTTGTTAAGAAACTTCAATATAAACATGACAGTCATCTCTGTGGTGTAACTAAAGATCCGTCGACTTTTTGAAACCATGAAAATCTGAACAAAACATCCAAAAGTCAAGTTATTCCAGTCAGGAGGAAGGAAGGTGACGCTGCTAACACGGCTGAAAATGCTACATGTGATCATTTGCTGTTTATCTCACATATATTTAATGTAACATGGCAGCTTTTTTCTGGATTATTGTGCTTTTTTTCACCATTTATGAACATATTTACTGTTTATTTAAAAATTTACTTGAAGATTCATTGATGAAAAAACATTCTGAAGTTGAAACAGTAACTTCTTTTGTGTTGACACGTCACAGCTGAATTAACACTTAAATGACCCTGTAACTGTGTGTGTGTGTGTGTGTGTGTGTGTAAAAGTCCCAGCTGTCACTGGTGCCACATTGTCACTGCTGAGCTCAGCCTGCTTCCTGTGTAAAGCATTTGGACTCATTCATCCTAAATGTGTTGTTAGCACTCACTCTCCTGAGCTTCAGCTGTCAATAACCTCAACAACTACTTAAGCAACACAGACTCTGAGTGTGTGTGCGTGTGTGTGTGTGTGTGTGTGTGTGTGTGTGTGTGTGTGTGTGTGTTCCCGTGCAGAACCGGAGCAGATAAGTTGGCAGGCCGGTCAGTGAAGATTTGGCCGAATCAAAATGAGCATTTGTTGCGCTCGGGTTTCACTGTGGTGCAACTTCCACATTGTTGCGGTGGATTCGCCGCTCGAGTCGAAGAGCTCGTGATCGCTGACAGTCTGCGATTGTTCGCTGTCGGCCAACGCGAGCCAGCTGCTGCCGCTACGTCCAAGTCAGATCTCAGGCCTTCGGTCAAAGGAGGGGACGCGTCCTGAAGCTGGAGGCATGTCTGTGTGTGTGTGTGTGTGTGTTTGTGTCAGCAGCAGCTGTCACATTATGTAACCAGGTGAGAGCTCGTTGTTATCGTCACTACTTCCACTTCAGCCAGCTGAATTTAAAAAAATGCATCTATTTCTCACCTGTGTTTCCTGTGTTTTAATGTGGATTGAAAGAAAAGACCTTTTCAAGAAGTTGAGAGCTGTGAAGAAGCAAGGTTACAAAAACAACTTCCTGTCCATCCTGACCCTCTCATGCAACCCCAGTTTGTATCAAAGTCTTTTTATGAAAAATATTTTAGCCTCAAAGCCCAAACAGGTGACCTCACCTGAGTTATTGTTCTCAGAAAGCTCCTCTGAAGCCACAGACGACCTCAGACAGCTGATCTCACACCTGAGCAGGTAAGTGTAACGGCCCTTTAGTGTGAGCTAAACAAACTTTAAAAAGTCCCAAACATTCGTCTCCAGGTGTCAGGAGACACTTTAGTCGTTATAAATGCCAAACACCAGCAGCAGTTTGTGTTTCTACTTTAACTCGGCTGCTTCCTTCAACATGCAGCTTTTGTTGTTGAAAAGTTTTCCATCGTTTGAATTTCAAAGACATGTAAGTACATTTCCTGCTGTCTTCACCGTCTTCTTTTTCCTGGATCACTTTGTGGCACTTCGACCACCTGTTGACACCACTGAGTTCACCGTGAGAGCGGCCCGACATTCGCCGGGCGCCCGGCGAGGTCGTCCCTGCACGTAAGCAGCGAGGTTTTCATCCCACTTTCTCTCTGATGAGCTGATTACAAAACACGAGCAAAACCTCAGCTTGGCCCCGAGCCAGAGCGAGAGGAGCAAGAGGAGACGGTGATGGCAGCAAGCAGACACTCTGTTGGGGGGGGGAGGAAAGGGGGAGGGGGGGTCGCTAAAGACAACCACATGTCTCTGTATGCAAACTCCAGCCTGAATCTCCTGAACTCTGCCGTCTCTCGTCTCCGGCTTCGATCTGAGAGGAGACTGTGGTTTGGCAAAGGTTCGGGATCTTAATATCTCTCATCAAACAGGGACGTGAGAAAAGTAGCCCGGCCGCCGCCACCGCCGCCGCCGTGCTCCCGGGCCGCTATGGGAGGACCTGCGGCGTGAATCATAACTGCAGAGACGCCGTGCCCTCTCCCCTCCCAACACAAACACCAGAGTTAGAAACACAAACAGATCCCACCTCCCTCTCCTCCGGCCCTCTGCTGCATTCTGTTGTGGGAGGCCTCGTCTCTGCACAGACCCGGCTTCTGCCTCTGCATCAGATTAGAGCCGACAAACATCGCAGACAATACGCCATTGTGTGCGAGCCTGTGTCACTGCATCTCAGCGGCTCGCAGACACACAGAGAAAAAGGTCTGCTGGGTGTTTGATGAGGAAGTGGAGATGATACAGTGAAGAGAAATCATGATCCTTCTCCTTCTCACAGGCTTTTTTCCTGACGGCACCAACATCTGATGATCTGTTTATAACTTACAGACAAAGGTAAGTTCAGCAGGGAACCGACTGAGGAGCATCGTCCCACACAGCTTCAGATTATTTGAACTGATGACAGAGACCTGAACGATGTCTGAAAAAGGTCAAACGGTCTTAATTCAGAGCCGTCGTGCTACATCTCAAAGCCCCGGACGTTTCCGACCCTGAGACCCTGTGACCTGAACGTTTCACTCACTGAACAGATCATAAGTTTGTTAGTGGAGATCTGAACATCTCAGGTGAAACAAATAACATCAGATGGCTTTGAAGAAAAGCTCCTTTTTCATTAAAGCTACTAAAAACTCTCAAACAAAGTCCTTAAAAATCCTGCAAACCTCTGACTTTACAAGGTTTGTACTGACTCTAACAGGAGTTCACCTTTGGTCGACTCATGTTTCATCATTTTTCTTTTATATTTAACTGACATTAGTCTCTTTATGATTAAAAACATCTGTATCATGGCCTTCTAATACACTTTAAAGAGGATAAAACCTAAAAACTGAGCTACAATAAGTATTTTCTCAATTTAGAAAAAAAAATCTTATAATGGTCAAATATATTTCTTTTCCTGTTGATTGACAAATTGATCCACTGCCTCTGTAAAGTTGAGATTTCAGAGCATTTTAAAGGCCAGTCGTTCACTGCAGGGAGGAGACTCACTGAGAGAAAAGTGCAGGCAAATAAAAGAGACTCAAGGTGTTGGGATGAAAAACAACCTGTCACTGTTCATTGTCCCGACAGTTTATCTTGTGTGGAGATAATGAAATTAGCCTCCCCACCCCCAACTCCCCCACCCCCCATACAAATGAAGTGACCTCCCCTGACCTGGGCAGGGTTTCCCCACAAGACCCCGAAGCTGCGGCCGCCATTGTTCCTTTGTGAGGCTGATAGACAATGATGATGTTGCTGCTGGAAATGCTTTTGGGAAATTGGGTTTTCCGATGAGTCAGCGTGAGCGTTGAGGAGTGTGTGAAGAGTTCGTCCAGGATGTGACGGGAAGATCTCCGTGCTGATGACACACCATGCATCACACACACTTCAGTGTACACAAAACCAGATCTGGTTACGTTTTCCCTTTTAAAGACACTGAAGCTGGTTGAGATCTTCTTCTTCTTCTCCTTTTCTTCAGATTAAGACTGGTGGAGGTTCGAGCAGGAAGGAAAAGGCTTGTAAGACTTTGTTTCATGACTTCAAGCTTCAGTTTTCCGCCGCCGCTGTGCGTTCCTGCCTCAGACGAAGGCCAGCGCCTCCAGTGATTGATGAGGTCAGTCGGCCTGTAATGAGCTTGTCGGTTGTTTTACCGTACAGCCATTAAAAAGCCTTGTTAAACGCACATCAGGCTGTGCGTCGTTTCTCTGCGACATGTGTGTTTCCAGAGGCCTGACGGCGTGAACGCGTCCCGTCGGAGGCGGCCTGACCTCCGTTTCTGTTCTGCAATTCGAGTGCCCACTCATAGCAAAGAGGAGGCGAGGAGGAGGAGGTGAAATGTGCAACCTCCACACTCCCCAAACCTGCTCCCCCCCTCCGCCTCCGCCTCCACCCAGATATGATGTGAGCCTATTTAACCTCACACACTCGAAGGAGAATGAACAGGATGTCTGGAGGGGCAGTGGAAACAAGCGGCGTTAAAACAAGCGGGGATTGTCCCGTGGCGTCCTTAACGCCGAAAGCGAAGGAGACGGGACTCGGCTGAAGGGCTCTACAGATGAATGCGAGCGCTCACCCGCTCTCCCCTCCGTCTGAAGAGCAGGCCGGCTGTGAAGGATGGCGGAGGCATCGCTCAGCACCACGCTGCCTCTTTTACAGCCTCCTAAATGGCCATTAAAGTCTCATCAATTCATCCCTGCACATGAGTTCGCTCGCCACGACAGCCGGTCCCACTCCAGCCACCGACCACAGAATAACACTCATTACCATTAATTATTATTTGTTCAAATGAATTATTTAGTAAAAAACACTGAATGTTTGCTGCTCACAGACTCTCAGTTGTTGCTGTTTTGCTGCTTTTCTCAGTTTCATAATATTCTGATATAAAAACCATCAGAGTTCATCAAATTTCTCCAACAACAACACAGTCAATCGATTAACCAGCCAAAAGAAAATGATTTAACTTCATAAAAATGCAGCAGACTCTCTGCTTCCAAATCAGCTGCTCGAATGTGATGATATTCTGCATTTCTGCTTCATGTAACTGTGAAAAAATGCTTGAGTTTTGAATTGCATGATGGGAAAACATATGTGGAAAAATAATTAGCCTTTGGCAATTTTTACAAGCACTTTTCACAGTTTTCAGACGATTAAAAGGCCACTAAGGTTTGAAAAACTGTGACTTTTGGTTTCTAACCCAATGATTAATACATAAATTTAAAGAGTTTTTGTGGCTAAAACAGAAAAATCTGTTTTTCTGTCTTTGATTCTTCACAGTTTTCAGTTTCCACCTGCATGCAGCTCATCAGGAAGCAGATAAAACATCTCCAGGTCTTTTGTTTTCACTCCTCAACACGCTGCAGCAAAACCTTTTCACTCAACCTCATTTCTTTGTTTGTGTCTTTGTTTCAGACTGAAAAACCTCTACACTTCTTCTCCACCTACAAACCAACCAAACATCCCTCCTCTCAGCTTCACACACTGCTGCTGCATCATGGGAAATCAAGAGGAAATCAAGTCATTTAAGTAAATGAGGGGAATTGAGAAGATGAAGATCCACCAAAACAGCAGTTCATCACAACATAAGCATCAGAAAACATGTTGAAGATGAGATTTTATCCGGAGAACAAACGTTTGATGTCGTAGAAAACTTTGTGACTCAAACTTCAGCAGCAGGTCAGAGGTTCACACGGAGCTTTGAGGGGAGAAAGCAGCAGCTAACTTTCATCCCCGGCCACTGAAAGGCCGAGGCCTCCGCCACACCCCACCTCCTGCATCCCCACCCAGCGGCCGCCATCACGAGGAGGCGGGCGGATGAGCGGCCTCATGGCTGCAGGGCGGAGAGGTGGAGAGGTTGGAGCTCCGTGAAACGAGAGCTGCAGCCAGTCAGAGACGTTCTCCCTCTTTTCTTATTTCATTTTTAAAACTTTTTGAGTTTACTCAGCAGGAGTGGGTGGTTGTGGTGGAGGAGGAAAGGGGAGGAGGTGGTGGTGGTGGTGGGGTCCCCCCCCCTCCTCAGAGTCACTCAGACTTCACCCTCTCCTCCAACCCTCCTCTCTGTCCCTGTACGCTAGACTTCATCGGTATTTGCTTTCAAAAAAAGCTGCACCCCTCCTCCTCCTCCTCCGCCTCCTTCTCTCCCACCCTCTCCTCCACCTCCTCCTCCTCCCCCTTTGGTCTATACCCCTCCAACACACACTCACAACACTCCTTTTCCAGTATTTGGTTCATTAAATTTTCTTCGAACTTCCAGAAAAGAGGCAAAAAAAAAGGAGCCAGATCAATAAAGTGGGGCCTGAGCTCAGAGGCGATGTGTGAAAACGGGGGCTGCAGCCGCCACCACCACCGCCGCAGCAGCACACATGCAGCAGCAGCAGCAGCAGCAGCAGCACACAGGGGCTGGGCTGTGGAGATGAAAGTGACATGGCCACTATGGGTCTGTGAAGGCTGCAGAGCGGAGCCCCCGAGCCGAGGCTGAATGAGCTGAATAGGCTCATCCATTCTTTGCTCCTTTCACTCTCGCTCGGCCCGAACTGTTGGAACTCTTCATTCCTCACAAAGGCCAAATGCACTAAAACTTTTTCTTTTTTTTATCATGCAAATCACCTCAAACCCTGACTGGGGTTGTCATCATGTGAAGCGGAAAACACACATGCACGTACTCTTACACCATTACAGATCACCACTGCTGCTGTTCTTCTTTGAAACTCTTTTTTTTTATTGCTCTAAAAACTCAAATAAGTTTATAACTTTTCTAGGTCTGTTTCTCATCAGCATGCAAAAAAAAAAGAAAAAAAAACATCCAAAGAGGCTGAACATTTGATTTTCAAATGTGAATTATATGGAAAAAGCCTTTAAAAAAAGAAAAAAAAACCCCAAACAGCTTGTTCTCAGTCAGATGTAGGCCAAAACAACTCACAAAAAAGTGGGACTCATAAGTCCACACATGAGTTTGGAGATCATTAGCAGCGCCTGTTAGATAGGAGCAAAAGCCAACTGCAAATATAGCTGCTTAAGGGCCCCACAAAGGCGTCAAGTGTTTGTTGACTGCTCAGGCTGGAGAGCAAACAGCAAACTCTGAATCTTTCAACAATAAGTCCACATCTCCCAGCGTCTGCAGTGACAGGCAGCAGTGTGTCCGTCCCTCCGCGGCTCTGCTCACACACTCTCTGCCTCATGTTTGTCTCTCTGCTTTCAAGCATTAAGAGATTAAAACAGTAAAGTGAAGCTCTAAAAGTGAGAAAGTGTGTGAGGGCGACTGCAGCGGTGCGATGTGTGACTTTTTAATAGGTGTAATCGCTTTTTTTATTCAAGCAAATAAAGAATAAAAGCAGTGAAAAGTGGTTTTGCTGATGCTGGAAAATGTGCTTGAGTTTATAAAGTTACATTTGCAGCCAGTTTTATTGGATTTTATCTGAGATTTAACCATGAAACCGCTTCAGAGAGACTCTCAGAGTGGAAAACACCACAATAGTTAGTGTTGAACTATTAAAAGCTGTGTGCAGGTTTGGCGCCGAGCTTTCTGATCGCATCTCTTCCCAAATGGATCAAGTTGCATGACAAAAATTTTTTGGATTCCTGTGTCAGATAAGTTCAAAGTGCAAATGAGATGTGAAGCTGCCCTAAGCCTCATCTGCCGCTGACACGCAAGGCAGCAGAGGAGGAGGAGGAGGAGGAGGAAAGCCAGCAGCAAAAACACACTCAACTCACTTAAAACGTGCGTGTAAGAGCTGAAAAGACGAATTTACAGAAACAAAACAGCAAAAAACAAAGTATTTTCTCCCCAAACCCGCCGCTGTCAGCATCACCGCACAGTTTCTTACCTTCCGACTCTTTTCACCGCGAAGCCGAGGCTCTTCCACTCTCTGCTTTTTGTCCGAGGAAAACTTTGCCTGGAAGTCTGATTCCCGTAAACTAGGACCGAGCTGGCACCACCATTGAACGCACGACGCGCAAACAAGCCTCTCCGGACTTGACGCGAAACTCCATGAACCGAGCGACGAGCGGAACAAAGTTGAGAGGCGCTCAGAGTTCGCACGGCATTCCGTCCCGTCTTCAGCGCGGAGCACGAGTCGACTTCAACTTTTTCTTACAATCCATCTTCTCCAAAGAGGTGCGCTCGTGTGTGCGTGCCCGTGCGCGCGCGTGAGTGCGTTTCAGCAAACTAACATGATGCGTGAAAACAACAAAAAACAAACAAAAACAAACCAGAAGCTTTGTCGTTTTTCTCGAGTGCGCGTAAAAGTTTGGAGCTGAAGGCGGCTTGTAGCAGAGACATGCGGTGGTGTTGAGATCTTCAGGCTGCTGATCTGTTTTCAATCCGACCCCCCCCACCACCACCACCACCCCTTCTTTCTCCTTCCCCCCCTTCACCATCTCCTCCTCTCTCACTCCCCTCGCTCCCTGGTGAGTTGGGCCATTTGCTTCGCCAGATGGGCCGGGCTAACTCTCTCCAGCAGTTGTAGACGAGGAGGGAAAAGTTAAGATAAAGTTTCATTTATTGTTCGATTTTTCACGGAGTTTGCGGTGCAGAAAGTCCACCGGAGCCGGTTTTGTCCGGAGTTTACAGCTCGCACATGAAACACACACACACACTCACACACACACTCGCATCAGCTGCAGTTGAAGTCCTCCAGAAACCAAACGCTCTTGTTGACAGCGTTTCATCAAGTTGTTTGCACTCAGGAGGAAAAAAAAGAGCTCTTGAAGCTCTAATTGTATTTTGTGTGTGTGTGTGTGTGTGTGTGTGTGTGTGTGTGTGTGTGTGTGTGTGTTTCAGCAGCAGTGAGTCCTGCAGTGGGTGGACGGATAATCATGGCACTCTAAGATCTTGAACAAACCCAACTGGAAATACTAACAAACGCATCCAGACTCTATGGTTAAAACTTGTTGATTTAAAAGTAGAAAGCAAACAATTTTCATAATTCATGCTTTGTTTATTCCCATGCAGGCCCTTTTCATCTTAGCTGGAACCTTTTATTCGGCGGTGCGGTGGAGGAGGCGCTGATATGTTGCATACAAACAGCATTTATTATGTGATTCATGAAGGTTTCACCTAAAGTAACCCTGCCCCTGCCACAGCTCATCATCTGCTTCAATCCACTGTCATTTGGAAGGAAAGTGAAGGTGTGAGAATAAAAAGAGGAGAGAAAATGTTACTTCTCTTTTTCTGCGGTTCATCTGTGCTGGAATTTCAATTTATATTCAAACTATTAATTAAGAAATAAGCAATTTATGAGCCCAAAATATAATTATGAAGGTCTAAAACTAGATTCAGACACAGTGCAGCTTTTTCAAGACCAGATAACATGGCAGGACACCAGCTAAGTGCTTTAATCGGGGCATTTAATTGTGCTTTTTCTGTTAAATTAGCACAAAAACAGATGAATCACAGTAAGACTGAAGCTTCTGGGTCTCGTTATGTTGGATTAATAAAAAAGCTTTGGATTATTACAGTAACATGAAGCTTCACCACTAAATCCTGCGTTTGACTTTAGAAATAAAATAGAAAATTAATTAAAATAATAATTATTGTTCTGAACTTTTGCTTTGTACGATTAAAAAGCTGCTCTGAATCTCATGACACACAATAAAAAGCATCATTAAATTAAGATTTCTGACATTTAACTTCAGAAAAAAGACAAATCATCGCTGCATGCAAACATTTTACAGTAAATTGAACGTTTTCCTAAACAAAAGGACAAGATTTTAAACCTGATTTACACAGAAACAGGAAAGAAAGACAATTTTTAAGCTGTAACATCAAACACAACCCTAAAAAAATAGTCTAAAACGTCTCCTCTGGTGTGTAAAATTCAGTATTTTCAAACCCAAAAACCATTTTTTCATCATTTTATTCTTTAATTTAAAATCTATTTGGTGTTGTTTTTAAAACAGAAAGAGATCAGAATGTGTTAATCTCTTAATCCTTTTGACTTAAAATCAAATAAAGAGCACAAAAATATCATATTTAATGTTTTACTTCATCATATTCTTTGTGTTTTATGCTGATTATGAATTTAATATCAGTTTTTGTTTTAAAACAAAATAAAAATTGTCCACAAATGTCTTTTTGGAAAATTCCACAGTTAAACAGGTTTTTTTGTTTCAGGTGAGAGTGAATAAAAAAATATTCAGTCAAAAGTCACAAAGTCAATTTACCCTGAAACTGTTTGTAAAACTGTTTTTGGTAAACAAAGTTTGTTTTCTCTCTTTATTTATATTTTACACAACATAACAAGTTTTCATTCTATGCTGTTCA
>JAQMCX010000011.1:22480468-22491068 GCA_029814765.1 Acanthurus leucopareius | reverse complement strand
GACATTTATCTTCAGAAAAAAGACAAATCATCGCTGCATACAAACATTTTACAGTAAATTGAACGTTTTCCTAAACAAAAGAACAAGATTTTAAACCTGATTTACACAGAAACAGAAAAGAAAGACGATATTTAAGCTGTAACATCAAACACAACCCTAAAAATTAGTCTAAAACGTCTCCTCTGGTGTGTAAAATTCAGTATTTTCAAACACAAAAACCATTTTTTCATCGTTTTATTCTTTAATAAAAAATTTGTGGGTTTTTGTTTAAAACAGAAAGAGATCAGAATGTGTTAATCTCTTAATCCTTTTGACATAAAATCAAATAAAGAGCACAAAAATATCATATTTAATGTTTTGCTTCATCATATTCTTTGTGTTTTATGCTGATTCTGAATTTAATATCAGTTTTTGTTTTAAAACAAAATACAAATTCTCCACAAACGTCTTTTTGGAAAATTCCACATTTAAACAGGTTTATTGGTTTCAGGTGAGAGAGAATAAAAAAATATTCAGTCAAAAGTCACAAAGTCAATTAACCCTGAAACTGTTTGTAAAACCGTTTTTGGTAAACAAGGTTTCTTTTCTCTCTTTATTTATAATTTACATAACGTAGCAAGTTTTCATTCTATGCTGTCCATCATTTTATCATTTAAAGGAAATTATAAAACATTTAATTTTATGTAATTTAATTCAAACAACAGACAAAGAAAAAATATACATAAAGAAAACGAAAGCAAAAATTCTCCTCACACAGAATGGTCTCTCTTAGATGAGTTAAATTATAATAATTTATATTTTATTGTTATTAAAAATAGATGCATTCACATGATGTAAACACTGTAACGTTAAAGCTGGTGGAATGAGCTTCGTCATGTCTTTGTAAAATCTTTGTAGTGCAGCAAAAAGTTGATCATTTTACTAAGATAGTCTGATCATTTATGAGTTTAAACTAGAATTTGTTGCGCTTTAAAACTGTGCAGTACTTGAGTAAATGTACTTAGTTACTTTCTGTCGCTGATGATCTCTGATGGCCTCCAGACTCTTTCAGTCAGTCTTTCCTTTAACTCGCTCGTCCCTCATATTGAAGCTCTCATGTTGTGTTTTGTGCACAATAAGAGTCTCAGAGGCAGTTTTGGTGTCTGGAAGTGACCTTTCTGCTCTTTAATATGATGTTTAAATTTACTCCAAACACATAAACTCCTCTGAGATTCATCCACGGGGCTTTTTTTTTGGAAGCAGCAGCTCAAAACTTTGTGATCCTGCGTTCAGCTCAGCAGCAGCAGCAGCAGCAGCAGCAGAGAGAAAGGGAGCTGGACTCACAGGAGGACTGTCAGGCCTGGCTGCTTTCAGAGCTCGAGGTGCTGCCACCTATTGTCCCTCTGTGTGCCTGCATCATGCCTGAGTGCCCTCTCTGAAAACAAGCCCGTGCACATGGGCGACCTCCGCGGCTCCCTGTGCCTCTGTGCCTGTGCACGTCCTCAAAAGAGGGTGAATGCCAGTGTCAGGCTCGCTGGCCTCGTCTGCACAGCTAGTATGGTCTTGCAGGCAGGAATTTTAATGAGCTTGTTGGGCTTTTTTTTTTTTTTCCTGATTGGAATAGAGGAATGTAACTGACAGTGAAGCTGTTTGTATCGCAGAAGGAGGGAAG
Organism: Acanthurus leucopareius; assembly: GCA_029814765.1. NCBI lineage: Eukaryota > Metazoa > Chordata > Actinopteri > Acanthuriformes > Acanthuridae > Acanthurus > Acanthurus leucopareius. The sequence goes on along the minus strand of JAQMCX010000011.1, from coordinate 22,489,417 downwards.
GAGGGAAGGAGGGAAGGGAAGGGAACGAAGGTGAGGAGGAGAGGAGATGCCAACAATTAGAAGTTTGATAGGGAGAACATGAGATGATGGTTTGATCATCTTACCTCATGCATTCCTCTGTGATAACATCTGCAGCCTGTGATGGTGCGGCTCATTATTGAACGTTTATTGGGTACACACTGTTTAAATGAACTCAGCGCTCATGTCGGAGGATAATCTAAAACAAGTTTAAATATGATGCTGGTGGGCAAGAACTCGCTTACACAGGATCAGCATGTCTTAATGATGGTGTGTGGAGTTTTAACTGATGTATATGAAGGTTAAAAAATCATTACATTGCTCGTGAATGATCCAACAGGTTTATAAGTGATTAATTTGTTTTAATTTGTTTTTCCAACCTAAATGCAGTAAAGTTTAATGGTTAATGAAGGTCAGATTGAGATGCTGCACAGAGATTTTAAATCACGTTTTCTGCCTAAAAAAGGATAAATCTGCACATGTTGGATGCGTTTAGTTATTCACACAATAATGGAGGATATAAACTAAAATTTTTACCTAAAGGAAGCTGAAAAAACTCTGTATATGAGCTCAAAAATACAACTTTTTTTCCCAATCCACCTGAAAGTGACATGAACAACAAGAGGTAGAAAAAAATATGCAGTTTCCACCTGATTAAAAGAGAAAGAGTGAAGAAATACTCTGTTACAAGTGAAAGTGAAAGTCGTGATTAAACATTTTTACTCCAGAAAACAATTCGTATATGATATTGTTGGATTATATTTTGTTAATCATTTTAGTGTTTAAGCAGGTGAAGGAAAATAATCTCCTTTTTAAAGTCAAGGTTTTGTTTAACTTGTGATTTATCAATAAAATGTATTTAAATCAACATTAACTATATATTTTTATATTTTATATATATTTATTTGTTAATGTTATTTTGTATCGTTAGAGAAAGTCTGCAAAGTTACTTGCAACATATTGAGTAAATAAATGTAATGGAGTAAAAAGTAAAATATTTTAATCTGAATCACAGTAGAAAACAAGTTCAAGCAACAAAAAATAAATAAAAATAATAAAGTGAAAGTGCAACAACTTCAAATGTAATCAAGTACATGTACTTTAGTAAATGCAGTTACTTTCCATCCTTAAATCAAAAAGCATCAGAAAAAACTGACGTGATCACTTTGTCAGAATGAGCCTTTGACCTTTGACCTCTGAGGAGTGCTTTTGTTTTTTCAGAGTCGACAGTTTTGTTTGTGTAACTGAATCACAAATGAACCTGAGAGGTGAAACTGAAGCTCGTTCTGTCTTCAGACTGACTGACCGACTGACTCCGCTCTCCTCCATGTGGGTGGATGAGGTGTGTGATGACGCCCCCTGCTGGAGAACTGCAAACACTTTGTCCTCTTATCTGCACATCAGCAGCCTGCTGAGGGTCTGTTCAGTTTGCTCCTGTGTTTGTGTTTAACAGGTGAGAAGGTTCAGGTTGAGAACTCAGGCAGAAGCTTTGAGGGAAATAAAGAGCAAAATTAAATGATATTATACATTTTATTTTACATTTACACAATGATTAAAGTCTCCTCCAGGCACTTTAAATACTCTCCTATGATGAATATTTTAGTTAATATAACTTTCCCACATAAAAAGTGAAACATAAAAAGTCAGACTCAGGTGAGAAGTCTGTTGTTCATCTTCATCAAAGACCTGCAGACGAATGAGAACGGTTTATTTAGTTACGTCTCTTTTGTCATAAGTGTTTTAATAAACAGAGGAAAGAAGCTTCAAGTATCTTTTTTTAAAATCAGAAACTCTGAACTTTACAGGTCAGTGCAGTCAGAGTCAGACATTGTAGGTGATATAAACAAACCTGCTCTTTATTAGTATTGTTCTGTACAGTATTTCACTAAACTGGTGGTTCATGATCAACTTCAGACTAACTTCACCTTCTAAAAATGTATCATCTGAAGGATTTTAGAGACCTGAAGAAGTGAAAAATATTCACATTTTCATCTACAGACAACACTAAAATTAGAGAAATTCCAAATAATACTGATTTGTATCGACTGACCCATAAATTGGATATTTAAAAACACTTTGACTCAGTAACTGAGTCTCGTGTAACAGGGAACTCCTGCAGGGGGATAATGCTGTACTGAACCGACCAACTCTGAGCTTTTGCCTTCAGGCCGTCGTTTCAGGACTCCTGCAGGAAGACAAAAACACTCCAGGTCACTTTTACCCACAATGCATTTCATTAACTGAATAACAATCAGCCCTCAGGTTGCTCTTCTTTCACTAATATTGCTGGTTTGCACAAATCCTCACTGGTCTTTGCATGACTTGGTGGTGATGATGTTATTGTGGATGTTGGTGATTGTTCTTAATGTTGTTATTTTCATGAATGTTGTTTTTGTTTCCTGCTGCAAACTTATTTCTCCTGAGACAATAAAGATAATCTGAATCTGAATCTGAAACTTTTTCAACTGAAAATGAGAACTTTCAGTTTCTCTCAGTCCCTCAAAGGAAGAAGTGGCTTAAATTTCTTAGAAAATGCTGCCCTCTAGTGATTTTCTGAAACATTGCACCTTATTTATCACTGAAGGCTCACTTTTACATTTTGACCGTCAAAAACACCAGTTTATTCACAGCATCAACATTTAAACTTCTAGATTTTAAAACATGTTTCTATTTAATCTTCACTGAAAGCACTTTCTCACAGTTTTTTTTAAAAATAATATTACAAGAACAAGATTAATTAGATATTTATATACACTTAGTTCACCTTTACAGCTGTTTTAATTTTCCCCAGTTACCCTTCTTGGGATTTTGTCATCCTGTTTGTTTTCTCACATTTGTTCTGGTTGGATTAGTTTCCCCTTCATCACCTGTTTGTAAAGTTTGGTGACCTCCTGTAAGCTTCATGCACCCTGACCCTGATCTTAAAAAACTGATGACAAAGACCTTAAAGTGAGTTACAGAAGCACTTTTTTGTTATTTTTCTCATTTTTAAGCTGGTTAATCAGCTCCTGTGCACCAAATCATCCTGCTGTTTGTGCAGTTATGTGCACACTCTTACTTTACCACCTTTTTCAAATCAAAGCAGACCATATTGACTGTACATATAAATGTTTCCATCAAAGAGACACAGTTTACATTCAACCTCTGTATACAAATATGCTGCTTAAACTACTTTATACCTGTTAAACCTTTTGCATTAAAAGAGACTTCAGAGAGGCTGAAACGTATTAAACTGTTTTCAGTATTTCTCACCCTGTTTTGTTGTTGACAGGTGGACTAAAGTTAGAAAAACCTCTTGTTTTTTATCAACAATATATGTTTTGTGCTGAAAACCTGCAGATTAAGAAGAAAATTTAGCTGTAATATAATGTTCTGGTTAAAAGATGCTGTATTTGCTGCTGAGAGAAGTTTGTGAAAAATATACGTATCTAAATTTATACTTGATAAAATACTCATTTAATTTCAGGTAAAATATTTATTCTTATACTCTTATATTGTGAGTGAAAGTCTGTTTAACCTGTTCAATAGTTTTACAGTGTGATGAGTGTGTGTTTAAACCAAACTCCAGATCTATTAATGTGACCTGTAAATCAGCTCTGACTATCAGACTCAAAATATGTGCGACAACAAACAAGTTTTGCAGTTTCACAGTTTGCAGGTTTGCAGGTTTGTAGGTTTGCAGGTTTGCGTTGTTCAGGTCGGCCTCCTCCTCTCGTCTGAATCCTGAAGCTGCCTCAGGAACATCTGACCTGCGAGCGTGGTGACATTTGGCCTCCGGGTCTCCTGAGCATGGCGGCGAGAGTGTGAGTTTTGTTCGCGTCCAAACTGTCCTGAGCTTGTAAGCCTCGGTGAGGTGCCTGTCCGGGGGCATTTGTCCTGGCTCTGCTCTTTGGGAATCCTCATTTCCAGCATTCTCAAAGTGGCCATCACAAAAGGGTTAGCGTCCGTCCGGAGGTACGAAAGCTACAAAACAGCCCTATAAACTGAATAGAACTGTCTCTGAGTGGCCATTTCCTTGCCTCGGGTTGTAAATCACAGCGTTTGTCGCAGGGAGGTTTATGTTGTTTGTGCACAATCTGCCACCACTTCAAAGCTGTGGGAGGGGACCAGGGCAGGGGGGGTGGGGATGGTGTTGTCCCCTTTCAGTGACTCATGGTCAACCTCAAAGGACCTGGTCTATAACATCCGGTCCAGGCATTTTGTTGGCTCGACTGGGAGAAGTGGTCAAGAAGTTGTCATTGTCTGAGCTTGTAAGAGTCCAGCAGGTGGGAACGAGTCATTTTCTAAAGTTTTTAAGACGTCACATGAGCCGCTTTTCACTGCTAATTTTACTTTCCACTGCAGGAAGAATTACAAGGCCGCCTCTGTCGGATATGACTTCGTCTGGGACTTTCCTCCGTCTCCTCTCTGAGGGCCTTGAGAACGTTGGGCTCTGGTCACTGGAGGTCCAGACTCCCGGCCGCAGATTGCAGCAGATACAGTAGCTGTCAGGCTATGTGAAGCCAGATGCTGGCCGCAGCAGTCACAGCTGGCTGCGTGAGCTGGCAGCACGGCGGGCCACAAACAGCCCCCGTCTGTTCTGACTCACGGCCCAGTCTGGCTTTTTCGTGTCACGGTAGCGTGCGGCTCGGAGCCCACGGAGGCCCATCGACACACACACCCCGACCACTAATCACACATTAACAGTCTCTCTCAGGGGAGGAATCAGTGTGGAAGTTCTGTGATGTCTCCAAATGATCCAGTAAAAACAAAAAAAAAGAAAAAAGAAAAGTTTCCCCGCTGTTCCGGTAAAGAGGAGAAGCAGAATCACACATTACAGAGAGGTTTACAGCTGGAGCCTGTGTTTTTTTTATTGAAGCAATAAATGAGCTTTTACTGTTTGTGCTGAGTTCAGATTCTCACTCACAGCGAGCACAAGTGTCAGCTGCAGTACCCGCAGTGACCACTGGGAGGAACCAGTGATCCGTTTTTGCTGGTTGATCTGTGTAGCAACTTTTTTTTAACAATAAAATAAAATTCATATCTGCTTATTTCATTGATATGAAAGTGATATTTGTTGTCTTTGACTCAAATTATTTTTCTTTTTGTCCAGTTTTGGATTCACACAGACCTAGAACATTGATAAAAACTTGAGGATCTACAAAAGAGTAAAAACTAATTTTGAAAAGATCAAATCCACATTTGGAGACTCTTTGCTTGGAGTTCATGTCTCTAGATAAAAGCCTCATGATGGATGTTTAACAGCTAAATAACTGATATTATTTGAATTTATTTTTCTTTTATTCTTGACTAGATTTTCTGTCTTTGACTTTGAAAACGTTTCTGTTTCAAGAGCAGAAAGTTGTGTTTGTGTGACTCCACAGTTTCAAACAGATCAGTAACATCAGAAGACTTGAAGCTTCCTCTAAATCACCTCTCACTAATCTATGTGGTGAATATTCAAACTCAATCGAATCTTAAGTAAATCAAATGAGTTGCAGAATGAGGTTTTGGTTTTCTGGAGAAACAGGAAGAGGTTTTGTTAAATTCAGACGAGCACTTCAAGGCTCAGATAAAAGTTCTTCTATTAGCACCGCGCCCGACATTTTCATTACTTCTTACAAAACAAGTGACAACAGATGTCATTGTGGTGAGATTATTGTCGGGTCTCTTTGCATTTAATTGATTGAACTGTTCACAGCTCAGAGCCAGACAGGAAATGTGGTCATAGAGAGAGAAACAACAAAAACTCCTGATTCAGAGCAGCAGCATCTCAGTTCTGAACACAAACGAGACCTCAGGCCACGGAGACATTTCCTATGAGACACACTGTACAAATGCATAGTGTGACACGGCCGCCGTCGGCTCTGTTCTCGGTTTTTCTTTACGATGGAGCGTGAATGAGCAGCTATAAGGTCAAAAGACAAAAATGAGCTATGAAACCTCGATGGACGACCCATTCTTCTAACTTTCTATCACGTATGGATGAACGTTAAGTGCACAAAGCAGAAAAACGGAAACCCTTTGTTAGAATAAAACTACCTGTCCAACATTTTCTGAGTCAGTTTGTCTGACTCCAAAAATCTGCCTCAAACAGTTTGATTAAATGTAAATTACTAAGATTTTATTGACACAAATGCCTTCATCCATTCTGCTTATCACCCAGATTATTTATCAATTCTTTACCTTTATGGATTCCCAAATAGTTTTTTGTGGAAAAAAGTACCAAGTCTGCTTTTGTGACACTAAAGTCATCATGACATTGGATATAAGATATTAATCCTCAGTAACAGATGTGCCACTCGTCATAGGAGTGAACACTCATGTGTTACATGTCATATAAGTGGTATTCCTGATATTAAAGTACACGTTGTGTACAAGATGTTTCATGTCTCCACCTTTAAATGATCATTTTCATGAGCTTTTAGTTTAAGAGACACTAAACCAGCATAAAAAATACACAACACAGTCCTCTAAAAAGACACAGAGGTTCACTTTGGGGTCATTAAATCTTTAAATCTGAACCCTTTAGCCTGAAAAGAATCTAAAAATGAAGCAAATCTGGTTAAATGTTGTGTTTCTGACCATTTTTAATGAGATTTCAGAAATATTTCAAGTGATAAACTGTTTCATTGCTGCACTTAAAGTACAGAGGAGCGAATCAAACAAACACAATCATTGTTTATAAGAAAGTGGAGTGAATGCAGCAGTGACATGCTGCGTATGAGAAAGACCTCCCAGCAGTCCTCAGCGATCAGAGATGCTGATAGGAGCGAGGATGAGATAAAACACATCTCCGCCGAAGGCCTTTTTAGTGACATCCGCTCGGTTCTTGGACTCGGGGTTTGGCTGCGGTTTCCAGTTCTTTTCCTCTGACAGAAACGCAGCGAAGCATCTTTGTCGGTCTAAGTCCCAACATACATCCTGTTGTTCTGCGACCGGGACAATCTGTTTAAAATTAGACCGACCGCTTCGTCACATTAACATGATTAGCTTATCAGCTGGCTGGTGCTCAGGGCTTTCTGCAAGACCGGCCGGTTCGCAGTCTTTGTATCCATCCATTCGTGGCTCAGAGGGGTTTAACAAAGATACAGCTGATGAAAATTCAAGACCCTCAGTGCGTCTCTTCGGGCTGGTGCACCCTGCAGCGTGTTGTCATTGTGTGGTGCTTCACTGTCTCATAAATCACCAAGCCGTTGACCTATGAAGCACCTTTTATGGCCCATCCCGCATGTGGGAGCGCCGCCGCAGAAACATGAGACGGCGGTGGCGGTGGTGGCGGCGGGCATGCGTTGAAGCTGCACTCCCCAGCTGCAGATGTCCAGATAAAACTCAGCGACTGTGTGCGTCACTCTCTTGTCATGGTACTTTGAATACTATCAGCTCGCTTTCAAGATTGCCCAAACACAGAGGGGCAGTTTGAGGAACCTCTGGGAGGGATCAGACCGAAATATGCAGGCCAGATCGAGATACACATCGCTGGGTGAGCCTGGGAGAGGAGAGGAAAAGGAATAAACTCTTCCTCATCTCTCCATCTCTCGCCCATGTCGCTCGCCTTCAGTCGCCCTCTTTGTTACTCTTTCGGTTCTCTGTTTACCCTGCGACTCTTCAACCGCCCGCCTTGATGCCCCAAAGAGAGCGACTGAGGTCTGCGACTTAAGATCATTTTCATTACCGAACAATAAACAGTTTACTGTAAACATTACATCGTGTCCAAACCAGAGAAAGTTCATGGATTTTAGAGTTTAGGACTGATTATGTGATTTTGTTCAGATGCAGCCGGACTCTCACTTTCTGACGGGCGTCTGCTTTTTATTCTATTCATAAAAAAATGAAAAAAATGCTCAAAAGTTTCCAGAGATCCCAAGATGACGTCTTCAAATTGTTTTGATAAACTTAGAATCCAAAATCCATGTAGTTTCAATTCACATGATGATGTAAAACACAGAAAAGTGTCAAGAAACCAGATCTGAGCTGAATTCATCAGATATTAATACAGTTGCTGGAAACCTTGATTATCTACATTTCATTGATTTTGATGTTTTTTCATAAATCAATGTCTCAGGGCTTAAATCAAAACTGATAATACCAACTTTGACAGTGCAGGGTGCAATTATTTTAATAACAGTGTTTCTTTTTTTTTAACATTACAAAATTCACTTAATATTCATAGTTTTTAATTAAAAAAATAACAGTTAATTATTAAAGCCATGGCCTCATGCGAAGGACTTAAATAATTTTATGTTTGCATTTTATTTTTAAGAAAGTAAGTAGTAGTGGGACTCGATTAAAAAAATTAATCTAATTAACTAGAGGCTTTGTAATTAATTAATCTCAATTAATCACATATCAATATTTGACAGGAGAAACAACATTTTTAGTCATTGTGTTGTCTGTGCTAGCTGCAGCATATTTGGCATTGAGGTGGAGGTTGGAAGAGCTCCGGATAGGAAAATTCTTTCTTTTTTTTAAAAAAATTATATATTTTATAGACACGCAGCAAATGATCAGAGCCGGAGTCAAACTCGCATGGAGAACGAAGCTTCCGTACATGGGACACCCACCCTACCGACCGAACTACTCCGGGAATTCGTACAACGAGAAACGTTCCATGCTGTTCGGAGTGCAAAATAAATTGCGATTAAATGTGTTATTTTTTTGGTCTCGTTATATTTTCTGTAATTAATTAATTGTAATTAACGCGATAAAGTCCCAGCCCCAAAAGTAACATCCAAAAAAAAAAATTAACCTGCTAAAATAAACTTGACATAACACTTTCCATACTTAACAAAGCAGAATATTTCATGCATTGAGTATAATTTTCATTTCCTTGCTGCAGATGTTCAGTATTTACCCTGAAATGTAAATGGAGCATAAATATAAAACCTCAGTTGAGTATTTAAAGAATCTTCAGTAACTATAAGCAGATAAAATCCTCTTTAGTTTCCAGGT
>JAQMCX010000011.1:22440695-22480368 GCA_029814765.1 Acanthurus leucopareius | reverse complement strand
CCAAAATCCATGTAGTTTCAATTCACATGATGATGTAAAACACAGAAAAGTGTCAAGAAACCAGATCTGAGCTGAATCCATCAGATATTAATACAGTGGCTGGAAACCTTGATTATCTACATTTCATTTATTTTGATGTTTTTTCATAAATCAATGTCTCAGGGCTTAAATCAAAACTGATTTAAGTGCAGGATGCAGTTATTTTTACAAGAGTGTTTCTTTTTTTAACATCACAGTATTCACTTAATGATATTTATATTTTTTAATTGAAAAAAAAACAGTTAATTATCAAAACTTGAGTTCATTTTCTGTTGACCAGGTAATGGACTTTTTTTCTAGCCATGGCCTCATGCGAAGGACTTAAATCATTTTATGTTTGCATTTTATTTTTAGGAAAGTTACTAGTGGTGGGACTCGATTAAAAAAATCAATCTAATTAATTAGAGGCTTTGTAATCAATTAATCTCAAATAATCACATATCAATATTTGACACTAGCAGCAACATTTTTTGTCATTTTGTTGTCTGTGCTAGCTGCAATATAGCGGAGGTTGGAAGAGCTCTGGATTGGCAAATTCTTTCTTGGACACATCTGAATTCCTCCTCCTTGTTGTTTTCCACCCAACAAACCCCCTTTTTTATATATATTTATATATTTTATATTTTATAGACACGCAGCAAATGATCAGAGCCAGAGTCGAACTCACGCGGAGAACGAAGCTTCCGCACATGAGACACCCGTCCTACCGACTGAACTACTCTGGGAATTTGTGCAATGAGAAACGTTCCGCAAAGTTCGTAGTGCAAAAATAAATTGCAATTAAATGCGTTATTTTTTTGGTTGCATTTCTTTTCTGTAATTTTTTAATTGTACTTAAAGTCCCAGCCCTAAAAAAACATAAAAAAAAAATTAACCTGCTAAAATAAACTTGACATAACACTTTACATAATTAACAAAGCAGAATATTTCATGCATCGAGTACAATTTTCATTTCCTCGCTGCAGATGATCAATATTTACCCTGAAATGTAAACGGAGCGAAAATATAAAACCTCAGTTGAGTATTTAAAGAATCTTCAGTAACTATAAGCAGATAAAATCCTCTTTAGTTTCCAGGTCTGATTGAACTTGATGATTTGGAGTTTTGCACGTGGCAGTAAAACCTTTCTGCTGTGAAGTTTTGATAACGGTTGACGCTGAGGTTTGTTCCTCCAGCGTCACTCGCCTGTTGGTGTCCACATTCGCTCTCCGGCCTCCATCTGAGAGCTTACAGACACCTGTCCAAGTGCTGCTGCAGAAACGCTGTGCAGATGCAGGAGATCAAGGCCATTTTCTTCTGACATGCCTTCCTTCCTTTGTTTTCGTTATAGTCGGCCTGTGATATATTACTTTGTAAACTCGATGGCTGGCCGGCTTGATGCCGCCTCTCGACTGAAAGACGTCGCCGTTTTTTTTTCTCCATCCGACCAAACAGTCTGAGAACATCAAACCTGGAGACAGAAAAAGGAAATCGGACTTCGACTCTCTGAAATCTGCATCATGTGAAGTCTCCAGAGGATCCACTTGTTCTTTCTCAGATGTGATCCAGCCGCCATGACCGACTCCACCTCGGCCCCCGCTGCAGCCACCGTGCAGCGTGTTGGGTAGGTGGGGTGGAGGGGGGGTTTGGGATTGAAACGAGGGGTTCATGTGCGCCACATCTGAGCGCTTTGATTCCTTAATCGAAGTCCCATCAGGGAAAAAGGTCAGAGGTTGGTGGAGTTTCCCCGCCTGCTCTCGCCTTTTGTTGTGGGCTCTCGCTGCAGCTTTGGTGATTTAGTGGAGGCGCTTTGATGTGCCGTTAGACGGGCTCGGAGGTGACAGGGGTTGGGTATCTGTGTGAGACAGGTGAGTGATCGTCTCAGACAGGTGAGTGATGATGAAAGACAACAGCCACCGTGTCGTCTACAGTCTCAGACCTACTGTAAAAACACCTCTGAGCATGTGAGCGCGTTAAGGAGGGGATTTGCTTCGAACCCTTTGAGCCGAAGTCCCAGATGACCACGCTCTCCGTCAGTCAGCGTCTCATGTCTCAGGCCTCCATGTCTGCATAAACACCTCACTTAGTGCCGTTTGGGGGACTTTTGCATACGAAGAAAACAGGTGAAAAAAACATCTCGAGGGTCTGTTGTGACTGACGGCTGTAAAGGTCAGGCTGCAGTAAATAAGGCAGGTATCTGAAACGTATCCACTCAGCTCGAACACAAGCCTGCTATCACGTTACACAAACACACACACGCTGTATTGTGTGTTTTAGGTATTTTAAGACAAAAATATCTCTCATGGACCTGGAGCAGTTTTCTTTGGAAAGCAGAGTGAGTAAACACGTCTCACTCCGTAACATGTGACATGTAGGCCACAGGCGTCTCCACGGTGAGTCAGCCAGGCTGAGCCGCCGTCTGGATCTTCATGTTGTTCCCCAGGTGACCGTCTCGATCGTCTTAACCCCGTTCGTCTCGGCAGACAGACAGTCCGGTCGCTGGATGCCCTCATTCAGGAATCTTAAGACGTTCGCTTGGCAGGATCCACGTCACGACTCTCACCTGAGTGTCATGTGAGCCGGCGTAAGTGGCTTCATGACACCTTTGGCTCAGTGACTCTTAAAGGTTCACTTCACACAAATCACATGAAATATATTCAAATGTTCAAACTGACCTCCAAAGATCTGCTCAGGACTCCTTTATGGAGCTCACAGCAGCATTTCATTAACAAAAAGTCTAATTTATCGACAGTTATGTCTGTCAGCAGTGTTTTAGAGAGACTTTTTCCTTGATTGAAAGAAGTTTAGTGGAAATCGTTGAGGTCTGTTTATCATCCAGATAGCATGAACATTGTTTCTGCAGAGTCACGTTACTCATTAATTTTTTAAATGTGACAGTTTTTTATTGCATTAAATATCTTATAACTAAATTCATTTAGTATTCTGCTCTATATTCTGTATTATATTAAGTATTCTAAGTATTCCTAATAGACTTTCTGTTAATTTTCCAAGACTCCATTCGCTGCTTTCAGAGACCCGACTGAGATGTTTGAAAATCCATCACAAGCAGAAAGCAGCAGATTCGACCTCTTGTGAAGTGCAACTGTGTTTACTTCTGATTTTATTCAAATCAATTGAAATATATCTTTAAAATGCTTAAATATAGTTACAGTAGCACGAGTACAGAAGAGTCATAAGTTTGCAAAGTGTATCTGAAAAGCTGCATCTGTCCGATGTTTGCTAACGCTGAATAACAGTAGTGATCGAACTGTAGTGAACACGGCAGCTGAAGCAGCAAAACACCCGCATGAGTTAAATGAACAAAAGGAGTTTTTTCTGTTTATGAAAAGAATTTTTTAATTTAAACAGGAAGATCTTTTTTGCTTGAGGAGCCACATTTTATGCTGAGAGCACAAATTCAGAGTCAGATCATCAATCAGTCTGATTGGCTTCTCTAAAGCAGCTGCAGCTGAAGTGCAGAGGAGCATCTTAGACCATCAGCCGAACCAACATTATGCATTTTGTTTCATCTGCAAAACAAAGATTTTAAATATATATTTTACTTTAGCTTTATATAGCAGTGATACTGAATACTTTTGCACACATGCAGGTGGAATCAGATAAGAGATATATTACTCAATATCACAGAAAACTGATGATCTTTTGATCAAAACAAGCAAACTTTCAGACGCATATCTGCATCTTTGGGATACATTTGTTATTTTTTTTGAGCTGTAGAAAAGACAAGATCTTTTTCTCATTTTGTGAAGGTTTGAGCCATTTAGGAAGTTAACCTGGCACGTCGGTGAATGAAGCCAAAGCCTCCTGGCTACCCAGAGAGCCGCCCCGTATTACAACTACAAGTGTAATCACAGTAATCTGGCTGAATCCCATTATAGCACTACCAGAGTCTAGACAGCGTGATCTCCGCAGAGCTCCGAACTCTTCACTCATAAATGACATCAGTGAATTTTATACCGTTACATCCATCACACACACACACACACACACACACACACACACACACACAAACAGAAGTCAAGTGGGGGCTTCCACAAAACACACACACACATACGCACAAAACACACACACAGACACACACACAGAGCTAACCCCCATCCAATAATCCACCTAAATCAAAAGGCAGCATAACCCCGCATGATATCAGACGGAGGGGACAGAGGATTTGCGGCCTTTCTAAAAATAAATCATAAGAGATGAATGAGCGGAGTCGCTCGCTCTAAGCTGTATTATTCCTTCATGTACGCACATGCTTCCTGTTCATTTACCAACTTTATGTGTGTGTGTTTCTTTTTTTTTTTTTTTTTTTTAACTTTCGCCCTCCATTACCTATCAGTGTGTCCTCTGGTTTCTCAGCAAAGTAGATTGATTGTGCTTAATAGTGTGCTTTGTGAGGCGGGACATGTTCCAGACAAACACGTGGATTAGAGAGCACAGGGACACACTGTAACCCGAGCGCAGGCAGATGAAAATGTTCTGGATTTCCTCCGACGAGCTGAAGTTAAAACTGTCCCCACGAACACGAGTTCATGTCCTTTGGTGTTTTCACTGACGGCGATGATGCCGCTGTCCTTAAATGGAGGGCATCGCCGACCTGACGGTGAAAAATGTAGGACGTGTTAAAGCCATGACAGACGACGTCCTGAGAGAGAAATTCAGATATCGAGGGGGAGATTGAAGGTTCATGTGATGGTCGGTCACGTTTGTCCAGAAGATGATTCCTATAATTTTGCACTTTGGTCTGTGAGGCTCTTTTGCTTCGATTTCTCTGTCTGACTCTCAGCTGAAGGCTTTTCACAAGTAGGAGGTCTTTAAAACACTTTTTAGAGTTCGTAATCGAGCTGTTTCCATGCTGTTTAAACTGCCCATGTTGTCAGTCAATGTAGGAGATCTTCAGTTTTAGGTGTTTACTTCTGCAGCACACTGCTGGAAAACTTAAACATCCTGTGACTGAACTGATGCAAAACATTTTCAAGACACATCAGAACAGCAGGGTCAGTTCAGGTCTTTGTGGGAGCAGACTGTAGCTGCAGTCATGTGATGTCCACAGCTCGGTGGTCTCCCAGAAGCAGCCACCTTCACAGTGCTGAGCAAAGATCTGGCTGCATGATTATCACTCTGCTGCAACAGGAAGAAAATGTTTTAGCTTGTTTGTATTTTCTCAAACAGTCACGATCTGCTTCGGGATGCTTCGCCAAGATGCAACTATGACGCCTCTGTGAAATGGAAACAAACACAATGAAAAGGAGGAGAATTCAGACTGAAATAGTCACCTGATGACAGACTGATGCCCACAGTGAAGATCTGGTGGATCTAATAGTTCAGTAACTTTTCTTGCAGGATAAAACTGCAGATTGCAAAGACAAACATGCTGTTTCTTTGCAGATGAGAAGCATCATCTGACACAGATTTGAACAAATGTGCAAAAACTGTTAGAAATAACCTTCATAAGTGCACAGAAAAAGTTTCAGATCTTTTAGTTCAAACTGATAAAAAACAGGAGCAAAATCAAAAGATCAACAAGCTCTTTTACAAGTTTTTGAGCATCACAGCAGTCAAATAAATCCTGAAAGTTCCTTTAAGTAGACAGTTTGAGTAAAACATGACATGTTTTTAACAAATACAGAACGCAGCTTTGCAGCAGGGTTTCATATTTACGCTCTAGCTTTTGATCTGCCAGGCCTGCTGCTGCACGGCTCATCCAAAATCACATGCTGCTGCTGTTGTTGCATGCATGCAGCGTGCCACACACTCCACCTTCACCCCAACATCCACCTTCAGTCCTTAAACTATTAACTTCACTTCCCAGTCTTCCTGAAATGAGTTCAGTGTTTCAGTGAAGAAGAATGACAGGGTCAGAACCCCGACACCAAATATCTGCACATATCCAGCATTTACATAATAATGTGTTCCACATGAGGCGGCTGAGTGCGAGCCAGATGATGGGCTCGGACATCTTTCAGTGGTCCCTCCCCGCTCGCACATGTTGGCTTTGCAGCACATTAAAGTACCACTTGATTTGAAGAGCTAAGCAGGGCTGGAGGCCTGCCAAAGGGGAGCTCCGATTGCAGTGTTGACATTGCTCTTTTCTCATCCTTCACCTGCTATCTATTAGCTCTGTGTGAGTGATACTGAGGCAACACCGCATCGTTTCCCAACTAGAATCATTTTGCCCACAGCTCGTTTTGAACTCAGAGATGAAATTTGGCATGAAGGCTCCTCAATTTTAAGAAGAAGATATCATCCCAAAAGCCAGATAAAGGCTGAAACACTTAAAAATGTGTGTAAACTGATCTAAAAATATGATTTTATTGTAAAGTCAGGTGGTTTTATTCGATTCCTCGTACTGTCTTTGTTGGAATCGTGTGAGAGGCCAGAAGGTCTCTGTTGTGAGACAGAGTTTACACCTTCTGTAACGTTCTTATCGGGCTCCTCGCTCCTTTGTGTCTCCCTGTAGTATCGATAACATGTGAATTATGAAGCCATTGTTGTGTGTTTTGGTGGTGATGCGACACATATTTCAGATTTCAATATACAGCAGCCCCTCAGAGAGAAGCGTCATGGCGGTGTGTGTTACCCCCCCGAGGACAGGCAGGTGTAAGTTTACACCGCAAACACTCAGGAACACACACATCTACTGTA
The DNA here is from genome assembly GCA_029814765.1 of Acanthurus leucopareius. Classification (NCBI taxonomy): domain Eukaryota; kingdom Metazoa; phylum Chordata; class Actinopteri; order Acanthuriformes; family Acanthuridae; genus Acanthurus; species Acanthurus leucopareius. Next base: position 22,473,687 of record JAQMCX010000011.1, on the reverse strand, counting down.
TACCACCACATGTATGCACACACACACACACACACAGAACGACTTCAGGCTTCATGGCAAAAGGAATCGATTAAAACAGGATGTGATAATGTGATTCCTTTTAAATAACTCAATTAAAAATATGCACACAAAGAAAATGTGTTCGATTCCAGCAGCATGTTTCGAACAGGCTGCGATGGGACCGATAAAGTTGTGCTTTTCTCATTTCAAAAGAAATGCGTCTTTCCAGGAACGGCGGCCCAGTTACGGGGAGTTGTTATTGAAACTGGTTTCCTCAGTAGAAAAAGCTCCAGTGCAGACGGCTGACAACATGTTTTGTGGCTAAACCAGAGTAACCAGACACGGATCCTGAAAGGAGAAGTTGCTTTTGCTTTTATTTAAGTGTCAATTTTCGATACATGAGGCACAACAACACAGTTCCTTTTGTCTTCTTTTTATTTAGAGAAATCCAAAAAATCTTCCAGCTTTAGTTTGTTGCAGGTAGTCAAGTCAAGTCAAGTCGATATCACGTATCAGAAATGTGCCTGAAGGGTCTTTACAAGCTGCGAAGCGTGTGAAAACCTCTGTCCCTAAACTCCTGAGAGAGCTGAGGAAAAACTCTGTGGGGTGAACAGAAAGGAGCACCATTAAAACACGGACATGGAGGGATTAATATGGAAAAGGTAAAACTCAAGCACAGAAATTAAAGAAGAAGAGGAATAAAAATAAATTAATCACATAAAAAAAGACGGACAGGAAGTGAAGCTGAATGAGGACTGAAGGTCGGTAAAGGTCCCGGGATGACCGACGTTCCATAAGTGCTTCTTGTTCTCATTGTCTTTATAAGATCTTGTAATCTTGCGAGTTCCTCAAACGTTTTTATTTGCATAATTCATCCCATGCAGATTACTTTTTCCCTCCAAAACCCTGAGGTCACGTTAAGCAGAGCAGCAGTCGGTCTGCAGCAGGGGGATTAACTCTGTGCTGTGCAGGCTGAGGCAAAGAGCCCTCTACTGTCCCTTCCTTAATGCTTATTAAGAGGTCTCTGCTTCTAGTCAGCTCCTCCTCACACACACACATGCACACACACACATGCACACACACACACACACACACACACACATAAAGCCCTAACCTTAATCTAAACCAGAACCTAAGAAATGACATTTTGCCTCAGTAGGACAAGGCTTTGGTCCCCACGAGGACTTCTGCTCTGCAGGGCTGATGTTTTTTTTCCACAAACGGTCTCCATTAATAACACACACTCATGCACACACACACACACACACATACACACAAAACACAAATATGCAGTAGCACAACTTTGATTTTGTGCTCTGTCACAGTGTATTTTATGAGCTTTAGTCATTTCAGTGTGTCATTGATGTTGGACAGAAGGAGCTCCAACCTTCAGTACAAAGTTTCCTACAGTTGAAAATGCAGTTTAATAAATTTACAAACTTGCACTTGAATGTATCATGAACATACTGCAAAAAATAGTGAAAAAAACTGGAACTACATGCTCTCACATTCATACACAGACAACATGCTAACGGACATGATCAAATACAAGAGCATGTTAATATCCTGAGGTTTCAAAAGTGAAGAAAAATACATTTCCTGAGTGAACTTGAGTAAACTTTTTCAAAAACTTCCTCGTTGTGTCGTTCCTCTGAGGTCCAGGTGGTGAAAGAATAATCCAGTCTTGTGTGGCGAGCGAGCACAAGTGTCGTATGGCGTCTGGACAGCATCCTTGGGACTGATGACTCTGCACGGCAGGTCCAGACAGACCTCGGGAGGGGATTTGGTCACGCAGGAGTGGAAAACTGGGGCACACTGGGATCTGTGGTCCTCAGACTGGAGTCCTGGGTTTTATTGAATGAGCCTGGGCTGACCCAGCAACAGTTGCTGTCACTTCCCATTGGTCCAGCTGCAACTAGTGGCGTGCAGATATTGGGTATCCCATGTCGGCAGCTGTCAGTCAGTCACCACCTGCCTTTGCACTGGATTGGCTTCTCGCTTGGCTGTGTGGCAGGTTGGACTGAGTGGGTGCGTTTGGGGACGAGTGATACGTCCACGATCGGGATGCCGGATCTCACAAAGATGATCTTTGATGGATTTTACAACTTCGGAGCAGAAGCATCATTGGAGCTCCAGCGTGTCAGCGTCCAACACACATCAGGGGTGAGTGACTTTTCCAGCAGCATGTCCAGTGTGTGTGTGTGTGTGTGTGTGTTTGTCTGATAAGAAGTACAATCTGAAACTCATGAGGATAAATGTGCAAGTTTTCTAGTAGAGTGACGTTTAGTTCATTTATTCTGATACAACCGTCCAGATTCGGGTTTATTTCTCGCAGTCGTAACAACAAACAGAATCAAACTGAACGCTTGTTGATACTCAGAGTTTAGTGATGCAGTTTGTGTGCAGCCAACGCCTCGATACTGCAGAGAGCACGCAGGAATGAGAGGCCGACTAATCACATTACAGGAGACAATAAGCTGGTTAGTGTTATATGACAGCGACGTGTCTGACCTCTCGTGATTCAAACACAGACTCTGATGCTGTGAAAGGATTAAAAACACGAAGAAAGACCTCTGATTCATATTCAAAGGTTTCTTTTCTGTCTCATATCTCCTCTTGGGCTTTAGGATTGTGTTTGTTTTCAACCGGCAGCACAGCAGGTGCTCAACGCCACCCTTATTACCTTGACTTGGTTGATTACTCGTAATGCCTGAGTGCGTATGGCTGAAGGCGCACGCCGGTGTCAGTGGGAATGCCCTCTTAATGGGGGCAGCAATCAAGCAGCGGCTGCCACTGAGCCAAAAGAAAACATGCTAGAAACATGCAGCATGTCAGAGGCTCATTAAGGAAACGGAGCAGCGTTTATCACACTGCTGAGAGGAACAGTAAATCACTGTGCTCCCCTAGAGCGCTGAGCGGAGGCAGTCCTGCCCTGTTAAACGCACTGGTCAGCATTCTGCACACACCGCTCACTGTGTGTGTGTGTGAGAGTGTGTGTGTGTGTGTGTGTGTTTCTGCTTAATAGTTGCATAGCAGAGGCCAATTTTCTTACTATTTTTATGTTCAGAGATCTCCAAAGATCTGGGGTAATGAACTATGAATGTTGTCCATGTAATGATGCACGTAAAAGTGTGTGTGTAGGAGTTGTGTGAATGCTGCACTTTAAGAGGTTCAGTACAGCACGTCTGCTTCAGTCAGTAACAGAACTGCAGAAAACAAACGGCTAAATATGTGTGATTTTGTTTTAGTGCTTCAAGGCTGCAGTGTGATGCTCTACAACAATGTTTTAGAGCTTTGAGTTTCACTAAAAGTAGTTTTGATCCTGCAAAAAATGTTTGTTTTTTGAGTTTTATTGTTGTTTTTTTTCTTGAAAGACTAAATTTGAGTTATTATGGGTCAGAAAATTTAAAAAAAACTCCACCTGCAATGCAATCTCTAATAAAATATGAATTCAACATAAACCAAATGAAAAGTCCCACCAGAGATCATCGTGGATGTGAACAGAAGCACTTATCTCCTGTTTTCTGTCGTGATCCGGTCAGTTCTTAACCTCATCAGTCTAAATCTGCTCCATCCATTCTTAAACAAGCAGCATTATGGAGGAAACACATTGTGTTCTGTCTAATGTGAACGCATCAATTCATGTGACATTAGCTCCTGATTAAGTCTTCCAATTAGATAGTCATCAGCAGCGTTGGGGCCCTCGTTCGAACCAAAGGGGACGGCAGACACACAGCCGGGGTGAATTGTGTCATTGTGAGGCTGATAATGGCTGCCTTCTTACACACATTAAATGCAAGTCAGGGGGGCCCTTGAGGCCCCTGGTGGCCTGTTTTTGCATGAAGTAAAATGCCTCCCATTCAATAGGGCATGAGCAGCGACGTTAAACATTTATGGAGGTTGTTTAAACAGCCGTTAACTGCAGATTAAGTGAGATTCTGCACTTCTGGTTTGGAAGAATCTGCCGTTCAGATCCTGCATAAACACACACGTGCACACACACACACACCAACACACACGTGCATGAGCATGGGAAAGAGCGCACACGCATAGTCACACATGAACTTACAAGACAGCATGTCTGCACACACACACACACAGATACATGAATGAAAGCGTTGCATGTACATACATAATAACACACACACAGATGTCTGAAAAACAAGCTGCTGTGTGTGTGCATGGACACACACACACACACACACACACACACACACACACACGCACACACACATACACACACACAGATCATTCACCATTCATGCTTCTCTGTGAGGCTGCTGGAGTTTGAGCCTCTGAAGTGAAACCAAAACTTTGGACTCCAGTGATTCAGTGAAGGATTGTTCTTGTATCAGATAGTTGTGACTCGAATTTACTTTTATTGTAATCAAACTTATCAATTATCAAACTGCTTCAACACAAAGGATCTTTGTACAACTCGCTTTTTTTCTACAGGAAACTAAACTGAGCTTTGACCTAAAACTTCTTCTGCTTTGCTTTTCTTCAGGTCAGAGAAACAAGAAATCTGAACACATGATCAGGCTGAAGGAATTATGGGAAACAAAATTCAGCCTGAACGTCAGACTGGTTTGATCACTTCACACTCAGTAAGACAGTTTAGAGTTTAGATTCAATGTCATTTTTTTTTTATTCAAACCAAATTAATGATCACATTAGCTTAAATGTGTCTGAATACCTTTAAACTCCTCATAACTTTGGACTCAAAACATTTTTCTACATTGCTTTTTGCAAATTAAAAAAGCTAATACGGATAAAAGACTCTGCAAGATGAATCAGCTGGAAAAATGAAATATATTGACACTATAATTTAACATAAGAACAGCATAAACATTTCCAAAACGATGTAATCTAGTTGGGATTATTTTTCCTTAGAAACAGTTTCCCAACATCCCTCATGTGTGATCCAAATGTTTTGGGAGGAGAAAGTGAAAACTGTGTGTTTTTTAGTTGCGACTCTTCAGTCAGCAGAGGATTTTAACATCAATCAGTGGAATAAAAACTGTGTATCAATAAGTTTGTGTCTCATCATGCATCAACTCAAGGCTGAATCTGATCTTAAGGGGTCATATATTTCAGGAAATGAGGGCAACACTTTTAAAATCCACTCCAGTGGAAAAGTTTTCCACTCAATGTATACGTGCCCGCTGCCCCGGTGCCCTAATTTCGGAGGGTCAGAATATTCCACTGTCCTATTTCTCACTTGCCCTTTTCTTGGCTAATCTGGCCTCCAAACCTCCGACTGAGAAGACGAGACCTGGTTCCTCTGTGCAGGATGAGGAACTGAGATTGTGACCGAACCAGATTATCTCTGCCGGTCCTGCCCGCTGTCTCGTTCTCTACCCAGACAGAAACGTGATGTAAGGTTGAAGCTGCGTCTTGAGCCGTGTGCGCCGCACGCCTGCTCCGTCTAATATGGAGTTAGCCTCCTTTCGCCGCTCTGTAATCAGCAGCGGAGGCGGGTTTGGAGATGGACTGTAGGTGGAGAGGAAACACTGTGAGGTCATGAGGCTGGTGCCGGGTCACTGTCAGGGTCACGGACTTGTTAATGAGGCGAGGATGTTTTGACTGCGCTGATGAGTTAGTTGGCTCGTGTGCAAAGAACTGGAAGTGATTTGGACTCAACGCAGGAAAAAAAAAAGGAGTAATGGATCAACGCCATGCCAACCTGGACTCATAAAAAAAGAAAAAAAAAAGTTAAAAATCAACCAAAAGTTGTGCTTCAAATCAGCAAAAAACCCTTCAAACATTTGGAATATTTTCCCAACCTTTGCATAAATAATCTGAGACGTCTGAGTGAAAACAGATTCTGTAATTGCACGGTCGTATTTACATCCTCTGAGCCTCTGTTTGAGATATGGTAATAAGCCTGCTCACAGTTGAATTGGCAGCGCACACAGTTGGCTCGGTGTTGTTTTGGTGTTTTGTGTGGGCTGGGGCCAGGATGCCTGCCGAGGCGCTGGTGTGGACAGCTGGCCCGTCTGATCCCTCTAGTCTGCTCTTAAATTGGTTTTAGCGGCAGCACTAATAAAGCTGATTATCTGTGTGGCTCAAGGCCCCACTAACCCTGTGACACTGCTGGCAGCTGGTGGGACCCGGAGTTCGGAAGCCATCCGCACTGCAAAAGATAAATTAAAAAAGAGGCTTTTTTCATTTTGTAATTTTGTCATAAAGCTTAAAGAAAAGAGGGAAAAGTATAAAACTCTAGTATTTCCAGCTGCTATTTTGCTTAAATATGTTGTTTTTTAACTAATTTTTTGGTTATTTGAGTATATATTTTAATTTTTTACCAAAAGACTCAATATTAATGAAGCTAAATGACATTTTTTGGGCATTTTTTGGAGCGTTACACCACTTCCTCCTTCTCCTCCTTCATCAGCTCTTCTCAGTCGACGGCTAAGTCTTGTTCCCTTCTTATCTCCCGTTTCCCCCCTCGGTTTTCCCTCTCTCCATCCTCCCTCCCTCCCTTCTTCTCTCTCTCTCTCTCTCTCTGAGCAGCTGCTGTCAAACCCTCTCTGCTGCCTCACCCCCACCATCATCACCCCACCTCTCCACCATCATCCCTGCTTGTTCCCACTTTACCTCAACACATTTTATATTTAATGAACACACCTGGACCTTAACTGTGTCCCATCTTTTAGTATGTACAGAAAATAAACCATTCATTGTTACCTGTGGATGTGTGCATGCTGACATGCGAGACTCTTTTGGAGTCTAATTGTTTGATGCTAATGCTAAATGTGCACTAGATAACACACACACGTACTCACACACACACTCTGTAGGAGCAGAGGGCTTTGAACTTTTCCCCCTGCAACCAGAGAAACACACACACACACACGAGTACAGAGATTACAGCGGCTTAATATTCATATTGATTAGTGTGTGATGTCGTGTTGGGAGGGCAGCAGGGGACAAGCGGCGGCCGGTGAGGTCACTTCAGTCGAACATGACTCACATAATACTTGAAAGCAATATTGACATGGACCATTCACAAACAACTCGATTACGGTGAAAATCCAGATTATGGTTGGTAATAGTTAGATTAAGGTCTTTGCATGATTTACAGTAACCGCAACAACAGTTCAGTTATTATACGTCAGGACGCACAGAGACAAGAAACAGGGCTGTAAAAACATAAAAATTCAGGGTTAATGTGTCAAAAAATATAAGTTACATCTTAAAGTTAAAGACCTGAATAGTTTTTTCTCGTCTTTCAGGTGACGTGTGTGAGAATGATAACGATAAGCAGTGATAGGGGGCAGTATGTGACCAGAATAACCCCTGACTGCGGCTCTGCATCCTCTTTGCTGCAGCCCTCTTTGACCGAGCTGATAGCCGCTGCTAGTTTGTTAGCTCAGTTAGCTTTGCAGCCATTACCTGGTTACTCTAACTGGGACTTGAGCAGCAGAGGAGTGTTGGTGTTCATGCTGCAGCTGGAACATCTGGACCGGGATTAAACGTGACCTCTGAGACCGACTGTGGCCCGTTTGACAACAGGGGTGATAGTACCTCAGTGTGAGTGGGATTTCTCACATTTAACTGAGTAATCTGAGTATTTTCTTCAACCAAACCAGAGATTTCAGTTGTTGGAACAGTGGAAATAAAAACTATCTTTAGACTGTGTGATTACATTTATATTATATTTATATATTCGTACTGTGGGGATTCACAGGATTTGGTCACGAGTTCACACACTGTTGACTGTCCTCTTTATCGGAACAACGTGTCGCTGTGAATCCTCTCTAAATTGAATTAATCCGGTATTTAATAGTTACTTAAGGCGTGTTTGCACCCTTTCTCTGAAAATTTGTAATTATCTGTAGCAAATTTATTTTAAAATTGTTAGTGTGAATGATTTCAGCCCAAAGGCAACTCACATTTCACAGTTGTTGTTCTCTAAAATCTGACTCATAATCATCGCAGTTTCCTCTAATGTTCAGTTATTCTGAGATTATGTTTGACTGCAACCAGATTATGAGGAATATGAACATGTAATACATACGTGCATTGAAAGATTTTTTAATCTAGGCATACAGATCATTATCATTGATTATTTAACAGTGTTAAGGTGTTTTTTTGGCAGTGATGATGAGAATTTGTCCCTCTGAACGATCAAATCACTGCCATGTAAACACACACGAGGATAATCCGCCTGTTCAGCAGAAAAATCTACAACTTTTAAATACATCTTCTGGTTTCCTTCACCGTGTGATGCGTCCTGATTTGACCTTCCTGCTGTTACTTAATGTTTTCTGTCAAACACCCAAATCTCTCAGGGGCACAGTTTTGAATAAATGAGGAACATGACTTTGCAGCAATCCCAAACAATCACATCATTAGTTTTCAAAGATGTTCAACGAGCCAAGAACATTAAAACAACTAATTTCTGATCAAACGTCAACCTCTGAAGTGTTGACAAGGTCAGAAACTGTTCCAACAGTTTGTTCAAAATGGTTTAAAATGATTAATGAAACATGTGGATCAATAACATCATTAAGAAGGTGTGATCCTCGTGCAGCTCTGTTGGTGCAGCTAACACTCCTGGGAAAAGTGTTTGGATGGTGAATGGGTGTCTTTGAGTCACCATCCCGGCTCCCAGAAGCACTGCCATTTCTCTGGTTTCACTCGCTGAGAGCAGCTTGCTTGACTTGGCCGGGGGCCCGGGTTTCCTATAGGCCCTGAACTCAACAAAGCTTTTATGACACCAGAAGTTTCGGTCGTTCCACAGAGAGAAAGAGAGAAGGGGAATTATCATGGTGGAGAATCCTGCAGCAGAGAAGCTTTTTTTTGTGATTGAAAGGGTTTTTTTTCCTTTTTCAGTCACTGTTCTGCTCATCAGCTGAGAAATCTTCTGTCTGAGTGTTGCAGTTTTGATTTTAAAAGCACTTTTCTGTTCATTTTATCATCTCATATTGTGTTTCTGAAGTGCAGCAGTGCAGCATTTACATCAGGAGTCCAGCTGCCAGAGTAAAAATGTTGGCAATGTTCATTTCTGATGTGTTAAAATTCATTTTCATATCAAGGTTTCAGCAGTAGACATCAAAGCTTCCTGGTTCAGATTCAGTTTAAGCCAATCCAGCTTCATGTCTGACTGTGTATCACTATGAGGTCTGCAGTTTCACTCAGGTGATTCAGCAACCCTCATGTTACGGCAGTGATTGTGGTGACAGAACTGGTTATTTCCAGCTAAAACATGATCTTTTTATTGATATTAACCAAGTGGTTTTTGTGCCTTAAACTAAACAAACCTCGAGACAGAAACGTTAAGTTTCACTGTACAAAATGTAATGAAACGTTAGATTTTATTACATCCACGTTTTTCCAGAAATGTACATTGCCAAAATTAATCCTGGCGACTGGAATGTCAGGTCCTCTTGTGTGAGACGGTGGAGGAGGCTGAGGAGAGGGGACGTCTGGCTGCCTTTCTCACCCTGCTGCCAACATTACATGGACCCAGATAAGTTGGAGAAAATGGATGTGGCATCTCCTGCAGAGTCTGAGACAATTCACTGCCAAAGACCTTAATACTCTGCTGATAAATGGTGGATTTCCCCCTCTTACAGCTCTGGAGTGAGTCTCTGCTCCAAGAGAGGGGTTTGATGTGTGCTTGTTGACGTGAAGGGAAAGAGTCTCTGATTTACTTAAGAAACTGCAGAATCCAGCAGGACAGACGACAAACAGCACATGCACATGCAGCTCTGTGCAACCTCGGGTGTGTTGGCATGAGTAAATGTGCTCCACACATGTGCAGTTGGCATGCTTGTAGGCGTTTGCAATCTGCAGTTATCGACTTTAAATAGAGTGCCGACATCCACACAAGGGGCACGCGTAAACCTTACCAGCCGTGAACGCTTAGATCTCGCAAAACCCTCCAGGCGACGCGGAAAGAGCTATTTAGGTTTAAGATGGAACCTGAGATTTACAGCGGGACCGGTGCAGTGTCAGCAGCGACGCAGGGACTGAGGACCGGTCGGTGTGGTGATGAGGGAGCTCAAACCCTTATTTATGGTAATTAACTCTGCAGAAACCAAAAGTGCAGGACACACGAGTGCAAGCATCAGAATTAGATTTGTTTATTGCATCCACCTCAAAAAGAGAACAGATGAGGAGCTCAGACATCAAGAGGGAGTTTGGAAAAAGATGCTCGTTTATTTTGAAAGCAAACAGTTGAGGTGGTTTGGACTTTGAGTCAGGAGCCTGGCAGCTTCTCTGAGCAGGTACGCCAACCTGCGAGGAGGCCCGAGGCAGATCCAAAATGTACAAAATGTCCCATAAATACTTTGTTATTACCAAAACAGAGTGTAGTTTTACTCACCTGATGTAAACTCTCACCTGATGCAGCTGGGCAGCTCTTCAAATCAGCCTTCTCCTTCCTTTCTCCTCCACCATCATCATGTCACCACTGTGCAACAACAACGTCACTGCATCAAGGCTGAGCTCCGCCCAGGACCGCCGTGATTGGTTTAGCATGTTTCTCCCCCATCAGTGAAGACATGCAGGGCCTGATCTCTGCAGATATCTCCGCACAGATAGGGTTGTCCTCGTGTTACTACTGACTTAACTCGCTCTACAAATGTTGATCCTGGGAAAGCTGAGTAATCCCGTCCCAGATGCCCCGAGGCGTCTCAGTGCTTCACAACATTCAAGGAAATCGGTGATTTTGTCAGCCCAGAGATCATTTAGTGATTTATAGACGAGTAAAAGGCTTTTAAAATCTGCTGTTGGGCTCACAGAGGAAGCACCAACGTTTCACTGCTTGATTTCTCTTTAAATTGTGCTAAATGGTGACTTCATGCAGGAGAAATATAAAGACTGATTAAAACAATCAGTCACAGTTTTGAAAATTCTCATTTGAGGTCAAAAAGGGTAAAAACACACACGTATCAAAATGATGCACGCCCAGCATGTGTGACACGTTTTACCCCCAGAGGAAAAGAGGAGCCCCACACACACACACACACACACACACACAAGGAAAGGACTTCAAACGGCTCAGAGACTTCTGAACATTTAGGAAGTAAACACAAACGTGACGCAGGCGGCTGCACTGTAATTGCCCGGCTCCTTTGACTGTTGCCCGGACTTAAAGCTGGAATGTGCAGTGGAGAAGAACCATGTTGACATTAAACTCGGCCTGGATGGAGAGTCTGCATGACACCCGCTTACAGCTCTCTGGAGTTTCAGCTGGCTTGATAAGCCGATAAGTTCACCGAATGATGGATAGATTGACTTTGCTGGCAGGTTAAATGCTTAAATGTTAATGTACGTCATGTGATCGAGTGATGTGTACATCTGCAACCAATGACCATAATTAGCGTTACACAGAACCATCTGGGAAGTTCTTCATAGGTACCGTTTGGGCAGGCACTCTCCAAAAATACTTGGCATCTGATTGGATGAACCATCTGTCCATCATGAGCTGACATCAATCAATCAGAGCAGCGAAGCCTGCAGCGCGGGAGAAGAGCGCTACCAGCAAAACCAGGCGGTAAATCAAACAGTCAGCAGAGGAGAGAGAATGTTTTTCCCATTAAAGCCCATGTGCTTGCAGTTTTAGCAAATGAAATAAATTTTAAAAAGCATTATATAACATTATTTTAATGATTATCTTTTATGTTGTTTTTCTTTTTTGATTGCCTCGTGAATCAGTGTTTTCGTTTGCTGGCTGCAGCCACGACGCCGCTGTAAAAAATGAAGAGAAAAAACAAAGTAACTGCACTGGGTCAAGTATTTAATACCTAGTTATCAATTTCACTTTGGAAGGAGATGCACAAGACTCAAATAATTAGAGGGAAGATGTGCAAAATGAATGCTCGGTCTTGCAACACAGGTCTCATGTTTCACCAAAGCCTCCTTTAACAGTCTGTTCAGTATTTATATAGATCTTACATAATTCTGTAAATGAAAGGCTGCAAACATGAAGCATACCAAAGGCATTTTATACGTCAGGCAGCTCATAATTAAACCTTATTTGCTGGTGGAAAAAAGAGATGTGGCATGCAAACACAGATTGATTCTGGTCTTCAGAGGATTAGAGGTGGACATATTTCACGTCCCATCACAGCATCATCTGCCCTCCTCACCTCTGAAACACTTTTATTTATCTCATGGAACGAATGTGTCTCTGCACTGAGCCAGCGGAGTATATCTCTTCTCATAATATTACCTCTGAAAATGACCATGTTGCCCAAGAATGTGTTTGGGTTTTGCAGGTTTCATCACTTGGAGATGATGGATCATGTAAACGAGTGAAGGCTCTCTGGCAACGTGACCGGAGTGAGATTTGAGATGATGAAGAGAGATGCAGAACATTTTCTCACATGATAAAATTCAACTGAGGATAAATGACACATGGGCACTGGTCTTCTACATGCAGACTTTTCTCTGTATTCAATTTCACTGTCTTCATAACTGTCTTATGTGGTTTATAAAACATCCGTTTGAAGTTCTCAGGGGGTAAAAAGGGGAAAGAAAATCAAGAAAATGTCCAATGACAGTTCAGTCTGCTTGAGAACCTCAGAGGAAAACCACAGAGTCATGAAGGCAGGTACAGACTGAGATGAAGAGGATATAAATAACACAACGACATGAACAAAACTCCCATTTAATTTAGCTGAAAAAACATCCACACATGTTCTAATATGTTGGAGCTACCGACAATTTATTGAAATATTCTTGTAAAAATATCTTAAACAGCAGGGCGTCACCGGTGACATCGCTGGTGCCGGCAATAATCATGTTTTTTTTTAAAAATAACATTTGGAAGGTTTTAATAAAACATAATGATGTCATGTTCAAGTAGTTCAGCACATCCTCAATAGTTTTAGTTTCTTTGATGTTTTCGCTTTTCACTGTAGGTGGGACGACTTTGGTTTCCACTTTTTATAAAACAGAAAAAAGTCATTAAGTGTTATTGTTTTGTTTTTTTACATTTTTTGCAGTAATGGATGTAAACTCTTCCTCTGCTTTCATACATTTGCATTTAAGTAAAATTTATTTGCCAAAAAAGAGACCAAACTTATAGATAACAATGATAATAACAATATCTTTGTTGTAAATTATTTACACTACATATATTATGAATTTGAAATCAGGTGTCATCACCCTTCAAATGCAGCATGAAGCAGCAAACTGAAGTCATTTTCAAGCATCACTTGGTTTGGAAATGTGGGATCTTTGTTAGATGGTTTGTTTAAAAAAGTGCATCAGAATTTGAAAGTTTGTATTGAGTTGCATCATGGGAAGTGTAGGAGCTTCTGATTTCAGAACTTGACCCATTTTTAGGATTAAAACTCAGGAAGTTACTTCACTTCTGTTGTGAGTTTGTTGGGTTTTTTGTCTTTGATTCATGCAAAATTCTGTATTTGCAAATATTTGATAACTGAGAGCTTTCTCTTTTGAATGATGACCAGCAGTCGAAGAACCGAGGATGACTCTCAGCGCCTTGCTCGAGGGGATAAAACCCGAGTCGGTCGGCCCGCAGACTCTCTGACCTCTGGCAAACCTTCGCTCAGACATGCACAGTTTGTTCCTCTGCACAAACAGAGGTAATGCAGCAAACTACCTCACCGTCCTCAGAGCGCCATAAAACCACTGGGTGCAGCTTCGGCACATGGTTTGCTTCCATCAGTCCGGCTCCTCGCAGGGCTTTCATAACACTTGTAAATGGGACAGTGAAAACAGGACAACCGTGTTACCGGGCTGCGGTGACGGACAGCATCCGAGCTGTTTACATTGGACTGAGTCTGACATAAACACACACTCTCTCTCCATGTTATCCCTTCCTTCTCTGTGTGTGTGTGTCTCTGTGCTCCCCATGCTGCGGCTTCTCGTGGCAGGCCTCTCAGTGGCGGTGATGGGGTCAAAGGGTAAATATGTGACCTGGCCTTGTCAGGATCTGCTCCGGGTTCATCAGGACTGGAGATAAGACTCTGCCTGCCGCCGGCTTTTTCTCCGTTTCTCCGTTTCTCAGCTCAGCTTTAATGAACAGAACCTGGACTGTGTCGTTTGTGTGAGTGTTTATTATATAACGTGTGTGTGTGTGTGTGTGTGAGCCCTCACACACGTCTGCAGAGTTTACAGTACACACAGGTGGCATATATGAGTGTTAATGTGGGTGACCTCGCATGATGAGGCAGTGTGTGTGTGTGTGAGTTTGTGTAAACAGCAGTCAAAGCTTCGTCACACTCTCTCTCTGTTTCTGTTCCGTCTTTGGTTTCGGCTTTTTTATGATCATGGATTATCAGCAGCTTTTCTTTAATTTACTGTTTTCTGAAACATGAAAACAAAACCTGACACTCGTTTAGAGCTGCATTAACGAGCAAATTAATCAGTAAGTCGACTGACAGAAAATCATCTGCAACTATTTTGACGATAATAAATTGTTTTTGTCATTTTACAAAGAAAAAGATGTTGAATATTTTAGGTTCAGCTTCTTAAATATTAAGATTTGATATTTATCTTTTTCAAATATGACAGTGAACTGAATGTCTTAGTGGTCAGAAATTGTAAACAGCATTTTTTCACAAGTTTTTGAAAGGAATTGACTGGCTGATGAGTAATTGTTGGTTATCTTTATTAGTTTCAGCCTTTAAATCTTTGTTTGTCTCCAGTTCTTCCTTTTAGTCCATACTGGCCCTTCAAAGTGTGTGAACAAACCTCTCTGTCTTTGTGTGATTTAAAGAGAGTTTTTATGTTGTAAACTGATACATTTTATTCTCTATATGTTTGAAGTTTAGCATGAAAGGAGCAGTAAATATTCAAGTTACCAGTAAGAAGAGTTGTGGTCCTGCGTCTCGACTGAAACCTCTGGTGTTTCTGTTCCTCTGATTTACAAAATCAGAGTCTATTTCGGTTAAATCTGTTATTATGTCACAAAAGAGCTGAGGTCTGAAAATCATCTGGTGTGCATCAGGCTTTACGTGGGATTTCTACCATGTAACGTTAAATGTATTTATTTTATTCAGTGATTTATCTAAAAGAGACCGGGGACATTATTAAACACCGCTGTAATTATGCTAAAGTTAGCCTAAAGGCTGTTTTTCCTCTGAACACATGTGGCCCTAAAAAAAGAACATGAGCTGGGAATTAAAAAGTTATTTATATAGTTTATACGTACACAAAACAATAAAACATGTATTTATGTTTTTAAAACATACACAGAACGTAGAATATTCATTGTTCTGTGATAATTAAAGCAATCAAAGTGAACCGCACGATACGCAGCACGAAACACAATTAAAACGGGATCTGTTGATATTAATAGACGTACACCATATACTAAACCAGACGACATCATACGAGCACTAATTTAAACATGAAACACAACAACAAACCACACACACATAAAAGCTACTCATACATAAAACACACATAAATCACTGGGCCACAACAAGAGCGACGCCCCAGTCAAAGACACGCACGCACGCAGCATTTCCAGCTTTTACTGCTGACGATTACTACCCAGTAAAATAATTTAAAGATGCGTGTGCTTCTCTGAGAGATAACTTCTTCATCACATGGAGTTCATGCTGAGAAACACGACGTGCAGCCGACAAATGAGACTTTTATTTTGATGGAATAAATAAAAGAAGAAATGTTCAGAAAATCAGAAAACAGATGTTAAATTTCCAAGAGTCTGACTGAGATTTGATGTGATTTCACTTTCATTTTCACTTTGAGCATAAAATGACGAAACATCCCCTCTTGTCTCGGCAGCGTTGACGTGTTCAGCCGTTCGTCTGCAGACCTCGCCGCCTCTCTGTGCTGTAAGCTGTGCTAGCCTTGACCTTGACAACCAAGCAGCCTGCCATCACACCTCATTAACATTAACAGCAGTCTGCCTGGTGTGAACTGTTGGCTATGGGAACCTTCTGGACTTTTATGGCTCCAATTGGCTGTCAGGTTCTAACATGTGGAAAGAGGAAGTTGTATTATCTTCACTGCTAAGCTAATGGTAGGCTGCATTCAGGTTAGAAATGCCTCACGGTGTGCAGTGGTTAACACCCACGCCTCGCAGCGGTGCTGTATCAAGTTCTGCAGGAACAATGAGGATGCTATTGTCCCCACTTGTACTCACAAAGCACGTAATACTCTAACTAATTGTACTCTTAATAATAGCTGAGCTTGAGGTGCAAAAAAAGAGTTAACCCTATTCTTGAATTATCATGAAAGATTATCCGAAAAAACCTTACAGTGTTTCTTTAAAACAGGATGAGGGCCGCATGTAAAGTGAAATATGATCTAAAAGTGGCATTTTAAACTTTAATATTGTGCTTTAAGTATATTTTACCTGTTTGCTTTTCCTTTTCTGCAGAGTTTTAATTCAAACGCATGATTCATAGTGAAAAAACACAGACTAAGACCCGGGTTTCTTGAGTTTCCTGTGATCCTGGAAATATTTCTTGTCTTTGTAGAAAAGTTAAAAAAGAGGCTGTGAGTCTTTGAGAGTTAACCGAGGTAACGGGACAATGCATGGCTGAGAAGCTTTGTGCAAAAATACTTCCTTGCTCTTGGGCTGAAGCTGTCCGCATGGCAGAGCTGGCAGAGTGCACCGTCATGAGGGTTTTCTCATGATGTCGGTCATGTGGGTTCGGAGAGCAGAATGAGAGGATAAAACTCAGGGAAGACGGAGGGAGAGGCTACGGGAGGACGTATGAAAGGAGGGAGTAACGCACTGAGGTGCAGATGTGAAGATTGAAAACATGAATGTGAAAAAAATAAGAAAAGGAAGAGGGAGTGGAGTGAGAGATGAGGGAAGAATGCAGGGAATGGGAAAAGGAAGGAGGTGGGAAGATAGGGAAGGAATTTTTAAAAGAGGGACGACATTTAAATGCAAAAAACTCAAAGGAAAGGTATTAAATTAGAGCAGGAGAGGCAAGGAGAGGAGAAGGAGGAGAGGGAAGGTTAGAGAGGTAGGAAGGAAGGAAAGGAAGCAAGGATTCTCCTCTTCTTATTCTGTATTTCTTCAGGGAAGAGTGGGGTGAAGAGTGAGGAAAAAGGGGGAAATGACAAAAGACAAAAAGAGAAGAAAAAGATTGATTAAAGATATGGAGGCCTGAAAGATGGAGGGATGAGATCAGCACACTTTGAGGCGGTCGGGAAGTGTGTGTGTGTGTGTGTGTGACTGCTTTTACAAATGGCCGCTGAGCTGTGAAACATTTAAGGCCTTGAACGCTCCTCATATGTCAAATACAAATCCCTGCTGCACCAAAAGGTGACCTGGGAAAAACAAACAAGGCACCCAAAGCTCCGGTCGTAAAATAAGCTTCTTCTTCTTCTCCTGTGTTATCTCCTCAAGGTTAGCCGGAGTTAAAGCGAGGATAATGATGCATCAACAACAACAACAACAACAACAAGAGCGACGCAACGAAAAAGCTCGACATGCAGAGATTCTGCAGGAGCACGAGGGGGGAAACGCACAGTAGTCAGCCGGATTTTAACTGCCTGCTGAGGAAATGTAAAAGATTTTATTGGTGTTTAAAAGAAGATAGGGTGAATGAGGGCCCATTGTGAGCAGGCCTGCAGAGGAGCGGGGGTGGGAGGAGGTCTGCGGGCTGGAGGATTGTGCAGGGCTCAAGAAGCTTTGAAACACGGGGGTTCAGGATCAGCCTCCTCAGCTGTAAAAAAACATGAAGGCCAAAGCTGTTTTATTCCACCGTAAAAAAGGGCCTCCTGCCGCACGGCTCTGTTTACACAAACGCCTTTTATGTAGAGTCACCAAACTAGAAGTGATGGTATTAAGAATGTACAAAAAAATTAGATTGTTCCCACTTCAAAGCAGGAGGGGGAAGAAATCTGGCCGGAGGGAAATTAATTACATAGTCATAAATGTGAGCTGGGAGTGAGGAAAGCAGCAGCTGAGCCGTTGGTTTTTATAAGCTCGGAGCTGGCTTTTGTTTAGAAGTTTGCCTGCTGAAAAACCCCAAAGTGGTTTCAGTTTGGCAAATTAAAAGAGAAGCTTTGCTCATGCATCTTCTGGACTGCTGCATGCGCTGGAAAAATATTTGCCGAAGTGACAGCGTTTTGGTGACCTTCTGACCTCTTTCAGAGCTGACAAAATGAGTTTTGCAACTGAGTGCATCGTGACGGCTTCCACTGTCAAAAACCATGTAAACACAGTGTGAAAAATTGCAATAACAAGGATAAAATTAGTGATTCTGGAAGCTTTTCTTGCAGCGGTAGCTAAGTTTGCATCAAAATTTGACCTAAATTTACAAAAAATAAGCAAAAGAAAAGTTTCTGAGAAGCAAAATGACTTGAACTTCATGACTTTGGTGGTTTTTAAGTTACTGTTTGAGGCTTTGAGGGTCTACTGTTCAATGGAAAATCACAAAATTTGTTTTTGACATTCCTCTTATGATGAATAGTAATTCCTCTCTTTGTTTTAACTAACAAATTGTTGGTTTTGGACTCCAGTGAAACTCTTTGGCACAGTCGAACAAGCTACACTGGAGTTTTGCAACACAGTCTGTACTGTGATATATCGTTAGTTTTGTTTTTTTCTTATGGAATTTGTTGACCACATCAACACAAAGAGAAAAAAAGGCAGTTTGATTGGTAGAAAGATAATCCGAACCATCTGAAATGATCCCAAACTGGTTTTAATGGGACGGATCCCAAACCTCGACAAGGCGAGAGCAAAAGGGTAAAACAACAAGTAGCTTTCTGGAGTGATTCCTCAGAGTCACATTAAACCGTTTCATCATGTGCTTTTTGAAACGGTTGGTTGATTTCGACTCACAACAAATATGAAAAGACATGAAAAGACTAAAAAACCAACGATTAGTTAATCTTCTGTCTTAGTTCTTTTCTGTCATTTGGCTTTAAACTCAAAGTCCTGAGCTACAAATCACCAAAACCACACAGTCTGATCTTCAAAAAACAAAAAAAAATCTCAAAACAGTTCAATTTTTTTAAAATTTTAGTTGTTTTACTTCTTAAAAATTGTAAAAATTGCAGTGCAGATTAATCCACAATAGCTACTTTTGTTGTAAAAAAGCTACAGAATATCAAAACTAATGAGGAAAAACATCCTGTGCCATAAAAATATAATCCACTGAATCTAAAAAAGGGAAAATTACTATAAAAAGGATGAAATTACTGATTCTAAAATCTTATTTTGTAACGATAGCTGAGTTTTCATCAAGCAAAATGACTTAAATGTCATGATTTTGGTGATTTTTATTCTCCAGTGTCTCCATTAAGTTAATATCTGAGGTTTTAAGTGTCTAATAAATCAAAATATATCAAAATCTTTTAACTAATACAAACAGAATCTCTGACATGAAAACCATTAAAGACTCTTTTTAGTTTATATAATCTTCCTCTCTGTGTTTAATGCCACACCTCAGCTTCAAGAGTAAAGTGTGGAAGTGACATAGCAGCTCTTCCTCTCACCTGAACTCACCTGAACGACTGAACAGGTTGATTTCCATCGTGAGTTTCTGACGTGAGATTTTAAAAAAAAAACAACTCTGACTTTTAGTTTCAGACGTGGCATGAACAGGGTTTCCTGTGTGAACGCCCTCCTTCCTCCATATCCAGAATTTCTTGCCCTTTTTATCACTTTACCTGACTTCCTGCCTGGCTCCCGTCATGATCACTGCAGCCACTAGAGGCCGCCACCGAGCAGTAAACACAAACCTGGGTCGTAATAACCTGCCTGGATGGATGACTAATGTGTTCTTTGACGAGGTCGTGAAACTTGTGCAGATCGGACCCGTCGATCGAAGCTGATCACAAAAGAGTCTTCGTGATGCTGTTATTAAAGTTTTATTGAAAAAAACAAAAAAAAATGACCCAAACCATAAAACACCTGTTTTCAGAGTGGAGTTTTGTTTAACAGTCTCCTCTCTGGAGGGACGGCAGGCAGCTGAGGGTTTTTCAACGTTAATAATTTACATAAGCCGAGCTGACCGACCTTCTAATGATGAACCCTGTAAATTGCGTAAAGCGACTTAGGAAACGGTGCTAAAACTAACCTGTTTTGTACGTTTCTTGGCTGGTAGTTAAAGGTTGCGTAATGAGCACATGAGCTTAAAAATAGACAGCTGTTCCACCACAGCAATGTAATTAGTTAACAGTGACTTCGACTTGTTGACAGATGAGAAATCAGCAACACAAAGCTGAATAAGATGAACAACATATTTGTTTGTGTCCACTTTGACTGAGAGGACGAGACGAGAAGCTGCATTTAGCAAAACCGAGGGACATTTAACTGATATCCAGTGTGGCTAACTGTGCAGTGCATCATGAGTAATGTGTGTTGTGTTGTCATTAATGAGAAAAAGTCCTGAAACAGCCGACATCTGTGCCATATTTGCTGCTTAAGGCCGCACTGTTTCGGTGGGGCCGTGTCCAGCAGTACGTACATAACACATACACAAAATGCCTTGTGCATAGCATAACGCTTATCTTTCAGTGTTGCTAGGTGGAAGCACGTTCTATTTGGGAGTGTGGTTGTCTGTAGTCAGGCAGCAGCATTCACTGTTTTGGAATAGTTTTCAGACCAGAATGTGGAGCCTCCAGGCGGACTCCTCTCGTTTTCATCATATGACTGAAAAAAGCTCCCAGCACTGTGTGTTGGTTTCCTGTCCTTTTTTTTTTTTTTTATTTCACAAACTGTAGCTACATTTGGCTGTTTACTCCCCGAGAGCTCAAAAGCAAGGAAACACTTCCAGATAGAGCTGTATGGGCGTAACCAAAACTCAGGGGATAGCTGACGTGTGTGAACACGTCCTGTCAGAGAATAGTTGAGATCCCAGGTGATGTCCTCATGGACAAACACATGACTCATTCACGGCCAGGATGTGTGTCCATGTGACAACGCAGGAATAAAAGTCGGACATAAAAAAAAAAGGTAAATAACTGGCTGTGTGAGTTTCCTTGATGATAAAAAACATCCACTGCTGCTCATGTGTTAACCATGCTGACCTGATGTGCTCAGATGACATTTACAGTGTGATGTTATTCAGGACAGATGCAGTCCAGGTGTTTTCTTCATAGCTCCAGGGAGGGTAGCCTCATCACAGGTGCTGCTCAGATGCTGGCTGCTGAATTGACACCATGATGTCACTGCAGGGCTTTTCCATGATCTGAATCAGCTCTGAAATCAGAAGATCCGTCACAATGAGCAGCTGCAAAGTCACGCAGGGTCCAAAAAATAAAGACTCAGTCTCAAGGAATCATTTCAACTGATTACCACAGAAAATCTGACTAAAAGGGGTCAAACAAAGGAGCTGCAAACTACTGTGTTTGTCCTCTTCTTCTTCTTCACATTACCCACCATGAGCTTCTTGGTCAGGACACTTTGTTGTTTCATCTTTACAGTTTCATTCAGTCTGGATTTAAATATCAGGAGCTTCAAACGTTCAGCCTAAAAGAGCAAATCCCCTCTGATTTGCTGGTTGTAGTTATTTTAAGGTTTTAATGACAAGAAGTATTAAGAGAAAACATGAAAACAGAGCTGGTAAGTGCAGTTCAAAGCAGTTCACGACACATGAGGGAGAATGAAACAAAGACGGTGAGTGTGTCACGTTAAATAAGGCGACTGACTGATCAGGAATATTAAAGATTCTTTTGATTATTAAAGTCGAGGAGACACGGTCATTTAGTCTCCGATAAAGTGCAGGGATTTATCTGATAAACTGATGTTGCATCAGGACCATAAATGCAACTTCAAAATGACTAAATCCACCAAAGCAGGAGACGACTGAATGGCTCACACACAGAAGTTTTAAGTTTCCTTTTTCTAATTTTCAGTTTTCTCTTGCAGTTTGGTTGTATTGAGGAAAAGCTGATGGTTTAAATTAAACAGACTCATAGTCTGAATGGAAAACCTCCGCTGTGTTCATGTTTCTCTGGTCTTTTTACGAAGTTACAAAGCTATAATCACAACAGCATGATTGGTCAGCTGCAGTCCAGCAGCAGCTTTTTTTATTTTATGATGTTGTAGAAACAACACCAACAACAAATCCACATCAGATCGGATGTCCATATTTTTTCTGTCGCGCTGACGATCTGTTCCCTCTGTCCAGACTGTAAAACTCTTGGGTTTCCTCCCAGCATGCTCCTCATTAATCCCTGAGAGAAAAATCTAACCAGATTCCAGTTAGTTCACCCACATGTCTGCAAACAATTAAGCAATCAAAAAGAACCATTCTTGGAGGAAGCTGGCCTATTATTCCGAATTACAGTTTGAGAGATTGTGTTTCCTTGTCTTGTTTCGGTGGGAGCTGCTCGCTCGGTGGGACTTCAGTCCCATGTGTCCCTGATCAACACGCCTCTCCTGGTTAATCAAGGTCACATTCTACTTGTGTTCTCCATGTTCCTTCCTTCTTTAATGGATAATGTTCATCTGGTCATTTGCCAGAAGATTCAAATGAGCCTACTGTGCACCATAAAATGCGGTAAACTGAGAGATTAAGCGAATCATATCTGGATGTTACATCATCCTTTTGAAGATCTGACGTGTCGGATCGAACACGGTTCTCATTAACATGCTTGCTGGGAAAGTTTTTTCTACTTCTTCTTCTTCTTTCTTTCTTTTTCTTGCAGCATATGAGCAGGGATGTGTAATTTACCGGAAAGCAGCAGGATATCCCAACAGCATCAGGAAGGACATCCGCGAAACTAATCAACCCAAAACCACAGAGCCCCTTAAGTGGCCGGATTCACATATTCTTATGCTTGGGATCACCCCGGCCAGATCCTGTATCTAATAGGGGCAAAGTCCACTAATCGGGCTTAAAGTCATCTTTATTGAGCATGAATTAATTCCAAATACCCCCCACAAATACCTAGACTGAGATGGATATTTAATGGCTTGATGATGGAACAATTAATCTGTCTAAGAGCTTTCTTTCAGTTCAAAATGTAACCCACATTTGGTCAGTTTTAATTTTTTGAATGTCTGTATTTTTAGCTCAGCTGTCTTTGTGGTTCGCGTTGGTTTGCAGTGAAAAATCTACAACCGCCGGATGGATTGAAATGAAATTTTGCACAGACATTAACTGTCTCCAAAGGAGGCATGCTACTGCCTTTAAATGACAGTAATCTAAAGATTTTACTCATCTAGTTAGAGCATCTACTGGACAGATTGGCACTGAATTTGGTACAAATGCTATTCATGAGGTTACTGCTGCACTCTGACCAGCTTCTGATGGATGATTGGTGATTAAAAAAGAGGGTCACACTCAGCAGTGTAGCATTTTTCTCACTAAATCATCTGACTGGCAAAACACAGAACAGTTTCAGTCCTCATCAGTGTTTACAGATGCATGGATGCGTCCTGAAGAGGCGCCAGGTGAGTTAGCAGGTGAATCATTGCGAGTGACGTCACAGCGACTGGTGATTTCATGTACCTGGTATTGTTTTGGTTGAGATTTCACTCATGCGTTTGCACACCTTCACAGTGGGTGCAGATGCATTTTCTGGTGGGAACCTTTTTGTCTTTTTAAATAACCAAATTTGAGTAAAAATTTGATTAGAACTCCATGTAACCGTTTCTAACTCTTCATGCTATCATCATGATCAAAACTTACATTTGTGCAATACTGAAGTTCAAGACCAGCTGCTGCAAAACTAAAGACATTACAATATATTTAGTGCTGACTGGAAAAACGTTAGTATGTAAAAATGGTGAAAATGATGAACATTATAAACAATTCACCTGTTTTTAACACATTAGCGTCGTTATTTTGAGCATGTTAACGTGCAGATGTTAGCGTTTAGCTTAAGCTGAGGTAAAGCCTCGCAGATCATCGCTCTGCTATTGTTCTGACATCTGTTTATGTGAACGTTCAAGTGAAATATATTCTGCATTTAAACATGATGAGCCCAGCATGGGGAGGAAACATGACAGACATATGGTGCCTTCTGATGTAGACAGCAGATAACTTACAGTTACGGGTTAACCGTCCCCGTTCCCACTAATATCTTAACACACAGTGTCAACAGCAACGCCACAATCTGATCCACAAAATAGACATTTCCTGGAATCAATTCACTCAGAATCTCAGATTGGGAAATGGAGTGGTGGGAGGGGGGGGTGCCAGGGAGGGGGCGGGGGGGTGAGTGGGTGGGATCAGAGCCGGATTAGAGGGAAGCTGTAATTTACTGACTGGGAGCTGGAAAAGAGCTTCCCATCAACACCACCTCTTTCTCAGGCCGTCACCCTCAGGCCACGGCGCTCTGCTGCGTCTCGTGTTTTTACTCATTTTTTTTACTGATAAAAGTTCTGTACTTCACTATAAACGTGCAGTAATTTGATGACAAGTTACAGTTTTAAGGTGTTTTACAGTTACTGAACATTTATCTTGGAACAAATGAGCTTAACTTTCTATGTGCTGGAGATGTTTCACCTCCCAGTCTGGACGCACCTCTTACCTGAACACTTTTAGAGTCCAGGTGTTGATATTTGGTCATTTCTGGTCATCATGTGACCTCAAAGACTGAAAACCTGCTTCAGAAGAAATGCATAATTCTCTAAAGGCTCAGATTAGGGCTCAAAAAAAAAAACTGAGTCCTGGGCAAAGTAGTTTTTGCAAATACCTTTAATGATTTGTTTTGGCATCGGTGCTGCAGATACCAGACTGAACCCATGTTTAGACAGCCACAGTCAGTTTACTCTGGGAGTTTAAGCAGATTACAGTTCCACAATGAAAAAATAAAAACTTCAAACAGGCATCCTGCCTATTTGCGGCCACAGACGGTGTCGTCCTCTCACTGTTCTTCGTGCAGATGTGAGCAGCTGTGCATCTCCCGCCCCCCACTCCCCACCCCACCCCCCCGTGATACAGTGAAAGCACCTGGCAGCTCGTACGACCCCGATAAACAAACAAGAAAAGCAGAAGGGGGCGAATCACTGTTAAGCTCAGTTAAAGATGGTCGCCGCAGGAAAAAAAAGCCGCGGCAGCCGGAGTCGCTCTTTCTCTCCCGAACACAAGGGTCAGTGTCTCGGCTTACCCAAGTCCACCCGGCATGGTGTCTGGTTTCACGTCGAGAGCCACATGAATGCAGGTCCTACAGCTCTTATTGTTGCTGTTCTAACCGTGCGAGGAATGTGGGAGGAAGGAAATGCCACCTCAGATATGTGAGGATATTTGCACTGAAAAAAAAAAATGGTATTGATCCTTTTTTCCTTCTCTGTTCTGTCCTCATATGTGACTTTACTCAGTTACAAATTAGTTTTGGAGATTAGGGGGGAAATCTCAGTAATGTGACATCTCTGTTTTGACTCTGTTTTTATTTTTTATTTTGAAGGCCTGCCCCCCCCTCCTCGCAGAGAAATCCACAGGGGTTTTGACCATCCCACCTGCAGAGAGAATAATATCCTAAATCCATATTAGTGCTCTTTCCCAAAAGCTTTGGTCAACAGATGGTTTACCCAAATCCCTTGGACCTCCCATCTAACCCACCCCCCCTGCCCCATTTGACTCTGAGCTTGGACATGTGTTGGCAGGGTCCCGTTATACAAAAAAAAGAGGAGATTCCACTATTCCCTCCCAAATGTTATTAATATATTCATGTCAAAAAGCCTTGAGACTGAACCAGCAGTGAAGCACAGGATCTGGAGGAAACTCCATTTGACTTTATGTCACAATAATCCTGCGACTTGCACTTATAATCACACCAATAGTCAAACATTTTGACTTTAAGAGGAACCTAAAAATAAGCCTCTCTCATCAGGTGTGTCGCTCAGTCTGAATCTCCTGCAATCAACATGTTTTGATTCACACTTCACTGGTGATTTTTCTCAGCTGGCTATGAGATAAGCAGTAAGGATTGCTGTGCCAGAACCAATTAGGGCTAACCCGGCGCTGTTCAGGAAGTGTCCCCGCTGCTGGCTTTTGCAGTGTTCGGTCATTAAGCCCCAACAGGAGTGGCTGGTTAATTGTAATCCTTGGGCGCTGGAACAACAGCCACACTGTGGTGAAGCACCCCCCTCGGAAAACAAGTTAGTTCAAGCTGCTTGTCATGTGTCGGGTGGCTTTGCCGCTCACTTGTCGGTAAACAGCAGCGACCAATCAGTGCTGATCACGAGTAGTTTCAGCGTATTGACAAACAAATAACACAATTTTTATGTCAAGAAAAGAGAAAATTTCTAAATCAGTTAAAATATTTGAGGGTCTCTTTCTTATGTGTCATAACTGCAGTCTACCACAGCAGATTCATCTTAATATATATGAAAAAAAATGAACAGATGCTCCTTTAAAGAAAGATTAACAAAAGGTAACTTCGTTCCTGCCACAAAAATCAAAATACATCCATAAGAGGAGGTAATCCTTTCAGTGCTTTCAAGATTATCGCACGCTCATCTCTGTGAACTCTGTACGTCGCACGTCCTCCGTCCATGTGCTGCTTACATTACACTGTATAAGGCAGCGCAGTATTTTTTGTTAAAACTTGCCTCAGGAATGTTGTCTTGTTTTTCAGTCTTGGTCCCATTCTGTGGGGTCCTATTTGTGCGTCCCAGGCAGGAATGCCAGGAATGGCAGCGTTGCAACACAGAGCCATCACATGAGATATGCCAGGCAATAAACCAAAGACTGATTGATGCATCAACTCGATATTAAGGAGCGATGATGGTGTTTTATTCAGTTCATGACCGTGGTCGCTGTTAAAAACATATTATATCACATCAATGACAAACACTGGTGAAATAAGGTTCAAAATATACTGAAACAAGCTGTTTTGAGTCATTTTTGAAGAGAAAGTTTAGTTAAAATTGCTCCCGTGAGCTTTTAAAACAGGCAGCATCTTATCTGATGGGAGTCTGTCATTGTCAGGCTTTAGACATGTGTTGCATTATGTGCTGTAATTTGTTGTTGTATAACATGTTTACATGTGCACTGATATTATTGTGTAAGTGCATGTGTGGTGATTGTATGCTCATTGTGCTGTTTGAAGTGTTATATTACACTGTCAGCGTGCTTTGTGCCTTATCTCAGTGTGCACAGTGAAAGCATGCACAATGCAGTATGTACTGTACATTACGGAGCGTGTGAACTCGATCCGTTTGATCTCTGACAGGAGATGTTAACACAGCATGGGAGTGTAACGCTCCTACTGTACCCATCAGCGTGAAGTGTCACCTCTCCGTGGCCTGTGCGTCCAAAGCTAGCACGCGATCCTGTGTCAGCCGCTGTCAAAGCGCTGCAGGTGCTTTCTGCACCAGCTTTCCCACACTGAAGGGCACTGGAGGGCATGGACACCTTAGCTGCCTATTCAGCCAACACACTGCACAGGGCGGGCAGGCAGGGCCGGGCCCCTCCCCTCTCAATAGCACAGGGCCGCTCCTCTCCCCGTAGCCCAACAATGGGCACTGCTATCACTGCTTGGCTACACAAACCAGGGCGGGGACCCGCCAAGTGCTCATAAAAGACCCTGTCACTTTGACACTGGCAATCATAGAGCTCGTCTTTATGAAAACCATAGAGGGGGAAAAATGGAGCGTTCTCTCTTTCCTGCTCCCTTTCCGATTCCAAATTCCTGCCTGGTCTTTTGTCTCGTGGCTCACCTGTACCTGATGTGACATGTTGAAGGCTGTCAGACGGTTGGATGTCAGGACCTGAGTGGCCTCTTCTGGGCTTGTCAGTTGGAAACAGCAGGAAGGTGCAAAGCTTGTAAAAAGTACAGACTGAACTCTGCTGCTGGATCATCAAATGTCTTAAAACTACAGTATGATTTAATACCATAGAAGCTCCTCTCTGCTCTTTTTCTATGTTCCAAAGAGTACTTATGGACACTCTAACTGTAAAAGACTTAGATTACATTTGAAAATGCCTCTAAAAACAGGGATCATATGGAAAAAACATGACATTAACACATTTTCTCCGTGCCCGCACTTCTTACATGTTGCCGGTAAGAAGAAGTGTTTCGCCGCCCTCATATCAGTTTGTCATAATGACCCTAAATAAACCGCATTACTCATGTGGTGCTGTGTGATGCTCACCTGTTCCTGTTGCTGCCTGCTTTTCTCCGTTGGTGCTTGAGGTGATTCATTTTTGACACAATAACAGTAGTGAAAAGAGAAAGTATCCGGGGATTTTACCGACAATACAAAGTATTGTAAAGGTTCAGTGTTGGAGGTTATTTTTAAACATTTTAATGAGCTATGAGGATTATTGGCGAACCTGCTGCAAAAATAAATGGAAAATGTCACAATTTTTATCACTTCAAAATTATATAACTTGTTATTTTTGACCACTTTTGAAAGCATGGCACACATCCAAGTAAATTTTTTCAATTTTGTTGATTTTTTAACATTTTTATAATCAGCTATCAACAGACGCTGATGAAAAACTTCAGGGTTTAGTCAAGTTTCTTTAAAAAAATGTGTAGTAATATTACAATAGGACTCTTATTCATTACAAAGTACACAAAAAGAGCCCTTAATGTCTGATTACATTGAATAATCAGCACATATTGGATCATATATACAAACACATCCTGGCATTCACTTCACACACATTTTAATGTTCTATAATCTTTAAGAGGTTTGGACATGTGTGTGCTTGCATGTGTACGCATGAAAGAGCCATTATTATTCATCTAACTGACACCCATAAATAAGAACCAGATGAAAGTATGTCAGGTATTGTATATTTGCACAGTGAGGCACAATGGCAGGGTGAAGTGTTGATGTGATCCTGCAGAGCTGCGTTACGCTCAGACCTTTGTTACTGACACAGTAATGCCTGCAGAGTATCCAGTGCATTTACTCTAGATTAGTTTTTCAATGTTCGACTTAAAACAAGTGTCAAATTTTACCATAAGAGGGATTTTCCCTGACAAATATCCAGCCGCTGCTGGTGCCTGGCACGCAGACAATGTGCTCATTCTCCTTCCATACTCTTTAATTTTTCTTGGCTCGTGAACTTAGAAGGAAAACCTGATGACAAAACGTGATTTTGTCCTCGCCTCTCCAGCTCTCCTAAAACCCATTAGGAATTCATTAATACACAGATTAATTATTTTTTTTTTCTCTAATGTGGTTTGTTCCAATGTGAACCTGTGCGGAATGTGGCTCTGGAAACATTAGCACGCTTATTTCCACTTGTGCAATAAAAACCATGCAGACCCGAGTTCATAAAATCCTTAATTTACCTCGAGCTCGAACTGCAAACCTGCTAGCATCGACTCACTGTCACGCAAAAAACCAAAAACAAACTGCTTTAGGATCACTTAACAGATCCAGTGAGAGATTTACGAGGACGGGAGTCAAAGCTCCACTCTCCTTGTCTTGGCAGATCGTGGAAAAAAAAAGAAAAAAAGAAAGACTTCAGTATAAATGCAGCCAGAGTATCTGTTCATTATTTCATTGTGCAGCCCAGCCATCATGTCTCATGTGAAACTCGGGGGAGGCCATAAAGCAGCTTCTACAACAGCACCTCACTGTACACGTTTAGCACTTTTGTCATTTTCATGAGGGGGGAAAAATGTTTTTCTGTAGCTGCTCCTGAGACTCGGATGAATGCCTTGTATGTTGTCCACGTCCCCTGTGGTTCGCTCATAAAAGCTGCGAATGTATTTCTGTCCCGCTTTTCTCCGTCAACACAAACCTTTATTCATTTTGATCCCCTGACAAACGTCTGAAGGAGCATTAAAGCCTCGTGCTGATACCTGATTTTACCTTTTAAACCACAGTTAGCTATCTGTCATGCTGCAGTAAGCTGTTTGCAGCGTGTTACAGCACTAATTTAAACATATTAATCTCAGATGCAGCCAGGCCGACTCCGAGTGAGACCGAGTCTCTCGAGGTCAGATAGAAACTGTGAATGAATCAGCTTGTTGTGAGTTGTGGCATCACTGCACCACAAGGCTCTTTATTATGAACTAGGGTTTTATAATAATTTTAAAAACCTCTTTTGTCTTAAAGGGACAGACTTTATGAAGGTAAGAGTTTGTTTCCGAGACAAACGACAGCATCAATCATCTGTAAAAATGCAAAAGTAGAAGCTTGTTGCACGCAACCTTCAAGGACCCCAAGCAGTCCTGTGAATTACGACTTCTGCTCGTCTGGATCAAAAGGTGAAAGCAGCCTGATGTTTCTATCTAACAGCTAAAGTTCACAGAAAGGAGGTCTGATGGATGAGACAAGCGTCCTTTAAAATCTTTACCCACTGAACACATCCTGACCTCATGTTCACGTCACAGGAGGCTGTTCAGCAGTCATCCATCACACACTCGTCTGACACGACACACACTCGACTATTTCAGTTTACACAGCTTTTTAGATCCGTGCTTTTCATGTGTAAATGCTACCAAGAGTGTGTTTTTACGCTTAAAGTCTGTTTTATTCTGCTTTATGCAACACTTGAGTGCCTGTTTTGGGCTTTAAACACAGGAGACCAACAGTGAATCCTGAACCTGACTGGTGTTCTTGGTTGGTGCAAAGTTTGGGTGGATGAATGAGCCAATAAGGCCTTAAACTTTAACATGCAAGAGGTGCAGTTTGTCTCCTATTTCCACCAACAGTCGACACAGTTTTTCCTTTGAATGCACTCACGTTTGCAGCCTGTCTGAAGACGTGAACAGTCATGTTTCCTGTTCGGTCGGATCTGTTCTGGTGACATCACCGTGTTCACAAACATCCTGGTCAACCAAACTTATCAGAAAAGGAAACTCATGAAGCATGTCGAGCCCAAAGTTAAGCGTAAATACTTTAGATAGCATGTTCTCATTACTGATAAAGCACTGATAAAAAGCAAAACTGTGTAAAACTCACGATTTTCGTACAATCATGGCCACTACAACCTTTTATAACACTCAATAATGTTGATTTTAAAGGTTAGAAACAATCTGAAATAACTCAGATCATGTAGATTTAAATCCTATCAGTTGTTACTGTGACCTCTTTTCTCATTAAAGCATTATTTAACTATTTTAAAGTTATATGTTTGTAAATTTGTCACTGGGAACCGTTAAATCGTTAAAAATGAAAATAAAGGAATGTTAGAAATTAAAAAAAGGAGCCATGTTTTTGAATTTAGTATTAAAAAAACTCAAAGGAAGTCGTAGAACGATGATTCTTCATTCTTTGTGTCATGATTCTCTTTAAATGTTAAAACTTTGTCTCTCAGAGTCGTTTCGTGTCCTCTGTCACCCATGAATCATTGCAAAAAGGCCACTTCGAACCATCTGAGATGCAATTACAAACTAATTACAGATTACTCCCTCCCTGCCTTCTCCTCCTCCCAACCCTTCTTACCTTTCCGTAATCCTTTTTTCAAATCCTCCCCTCCAGCTACAGTAACTCCCCCAATTATGTGCTCCCACTCATGTCGGCTGAGGCTTGTTTTTGTTGTGTGTTTGGAGATACACGTTGTCATACTCTTGTAGTCTGACAGATGAGTGAATGATGTTGACAGGAGGGCTACGATTTGTGGTGCTGGGGATTTTGTGTTGTGTGCATGTGTTGATGGAGATAATGTGCCTGCCTAGTCAAGCATGACGCCGAACAAAAGACTGTTTACTCTGAGTAAATTATTGAGCATGTGCAAATGCCGTTTGGCCCCATAAGATCATTGAAGACACTTTAGTTTGGGAGGCAGAGAAGGAGGCCACTCGAGTGTGTAGTTTTATTTTATTTATGTAACATATGAAAAAAATCTACCATTTCTTGATGAATCATATGGGTTGGTTATATTACAAAATAGACTCTGAGTTAAGAGTTTTCAAGAGGAAAAATGCCTCATTTATCATGCAAACGACTGCAGCAGGAAAGTGGGACGGATTTGTGTTATTTTTTGTGAACCACATACATTTAGTTTTCTCACAAACTGCAGCAGCGCAGCGTTGTGTGTTTACATGAGAACGAGCCCTGCTCTGCAGACGACCCTGTCAGAATGTATACAGTCAGCAGCCGCCCAGACGCTCCGTGTTTTGATTGCACGCCTTGTATCATCTCGTTGTATATTATCTGCTCCTCATTCTGGCTTCATCTTGCCCACATTTACATGGTGCATACAGGCACTCTGAGGGATATAAGCTTGAATTGGCGTTGGATTAATTCTGTTTTTGTGTTTGTGTGTTATCTGTTGTGTGTCTGGAGATAATAGACTGTGAGCTGGTGTTTTGCGTCATTGCTCTGGGATTATACATACACATAGTTATGTCTGACAGACTTCTGAGGGTTTTTTGAGGAAAGATACAAAGAAACTCAGAACAGAAGCTCTTTTAGATGTTTGATGAAGGTGTCTTATAAAGAGCATTTTTGGAGGAGACTCGTGCTTTGAACTTGTCGTTTTTATTTGCCTCAGTCCTGTGCTTAAATGCTGCATGAACACTCTATAAATCATCTTATGTACTGATTGAAATTTTGTCATTGTTTGACCTCCTCCATGGGGAAGAGGCAGCGAGAGAGCCGCTTGGCAGAAATAAATAAGGGCACCGAGAGACGCAGACATGTTCACACATAAGCAGTTGGCTCGATCGGAGGTGTCCGTCGCAGCACAGCACAGCAGTGATCCTGCAGACGCATCCAGCTCAGGAGAGCTGCCTGTCCAGCCTGCAGAAGGTGACTGACTGCAGAAGAAATGAGCAAACCTGACTTCACTCTGTGGTGGAAGAGGCCACGTCCACTGGTCAGATATCAGAGACCAGACAGTCTGAAATTTAATGTTCACCTGTTCTACATGGACAGTCTAAACCCTGCAGCTGACTGCAGCACACTGACCCGACGTCGTCACCGAGCTCGTCCAAGAAACGTCATGTCGGTTCATTTTTCATCAACCAAAATGAGTATTTTTTTAATCTCCTGCAGAGCAGTTTTTGTTTTAAAGAGGACTTATTCTTTGAAATTTAACTCTGGCTTTTGTTTTGAGACCTGACTGCATCCTCAGCTGACGTCTCAGTGTTTTATAGTTAACTGTGTAGAGATTTTTATTTATTTTACTGAGACAAAACATTTTTGTTGAGTTAAAATGTTATGGATTGCTGTGAGATTTAGGTTAAGTGTTTTTTTGGT
>JAQMCX010000011.1:22390880-22440595 GCA_029814765.1 Acanthurus leucopareius | reverse complement strand
TTTACTGAGACAAAACATTTTTGTTGAGTTAAAATGTTATGGATTGCTGTGAGATTTAGGTTAAGTGTTTTTTTGGTCAACGTCCTCAGTAAACATATAAAAAAACTCAAGTTGGAGAAAAATACACCAGAATTTCAGGCTTATCAATAACAGATGGTGATTTTTCATTCTTCCTCTAAGAAATGGTGTCACACCGATGCACAGTGTTTATTTTTACACAGAGGATATTTTTTGTGAAAGTGAAGTAGAATTTTCATGGTTTAGTTTCGTTCTGGACCAAAATGCAGATGGAGAAAAGGTCGATTCAGTGAAGTTTCTTTAATATGACCATGCTTACAGACATACAAGTGACATTAAAAGGGAAACTGGCAGGAACAAACAGGAAATGACACACAAGGAAGCAGCAGGACAAACACACATGAAGACAGAAACAGAAACCGTCTGACAAAGAACAGAGGAGATCGCTGCATATCAAGGCTCAAGGTTGATTACTGAACAAGATGCAGGTGTTTGCAGGGCTGATCATCAGTGCAAACAGGTGTGTGAATGGGCGGAGCAGACAGGTGAGTGGAAGGTGAAGGGAGAGATTTGTTGTGGAGGAAAAACAAGAAGCTCATCTAAAATCTAAAATCTGCTGAATGCAAAAAATCTGAATGTTAGAGTGACAGTTTGTTCTGTGAATCTGAGGATGAGAAACAGTGACCTCTGACCTCTGTCGCTCCCTAAATCATGTTTCTGCACATCACAGCTCTGCTTTCTGAGGTCTGTCACAGCTGATGTGACAACAACAGCCAACATCGATGCCCAAAAACCCTCCAGCTCCTCAAAGCAGGTTGAAGCTCTCGGCTCATCGCTGCTGCTGGAGGTCGACTCAGGGATCCGTAGCTGGATGGAGGAGGCTGGCTGAGGGAGGAGGTGGGGTGGTGGTTGGGTTGGGGTGGGCTGTGCTTGCACTGTTGACCTGGGTAACCCCACTGACCCCTGGCCCACGTCCCCTTAATAAGTGTTGCCCTCCCCGGTGGTAACAGAATGGTCAAACATTATGTCAAGGGTAATTAAGGTCCAAATGCTCCTGACCCTGATATAATCCCCTTTGAAAGGATCTCCAACTGTTTGCTGTGATTAACAAGGACTGCTGCGCTGGGAGGATCTGCCGCTGGTGAGAAGGCTTTATTGGACCCTTTTTTTTTTTTATCACCACATAAAGTGGCCTCCAAGAGCTTCAGAAGATGTCCACAGGTCCCAGAGACAACAAGTCGGTGCTTTGAGCTGTCATTGAACATTAGCGAACAAATGGCCGGCTGGTTACAGACTTCGGAAGCTATAAAAGATTCCCTCAGGTCTGAGAACTGGTAAAAAAGTCTGTGAGCAAACTACAAGAATGTAAACGCCTACAAACATGGAGGTTTGTCTTCAGTGATCTTAAACAACTTTTAACACATTTATGATTCAAACTGTTGCAGAAAGTAAAACCTAAGAAACTAGTTAAACTGTTTTGGTGAACTTAGTCAGATCTTTTAACAGCTGTTGTCTTGTTTAGTTTTTAGTAATTAGTAAAGTATTTAAGTACTTAGTCATTTTAGTTCCAGCCCAACTTTTTTCCAAGTCAGACTCGGAAGAGTTGAAGCAAATATCTAAGAATGTGACACATGCATCATGCAGGAAACTCGTCCGAAGCCTCACCATAACTCCAGCATCACACGTCAACCATATCTGTCCTGCTGCGGGCCCTATGCTGCACGCAACACCCCGCCTCCATGACAAACAGACCCCCGCACCCAACGCCGCACTCGCACACATACAAATATTGACCACACGCACACACCACCGCCGCCGCCGCCACCGCCGTCCTTCCTCTGGGAGTCCAGAATGACAGGCTGTCCTTGCCATGTCCACTAACGGTCACTTTAATGCGCTGGAGGTCACGGGATTAGTCTCGGGGGGTCATCTTCACAGGGGCCGGAGTTTTTAATATGAATTCTACAAAGAGGTCAGTGTCCTGGGGGGGGCGGGAGAGGTGGCGGATGATGAGACTCCCCCCACACAGAACACACAGAGGCCTCAGCATGTCCACTCTCCGCCCCCTTTCCCCAAAACCATACCCTAACTCTCCACCCGTTCCTCCCACCTCCTTGTAACACCCCCTCCACCCCTCCACCCCTCCACCCACTCCACCCGCCTCTCCATGAGGACAGCAGCACCCCATCCGTTCTTTATCTCTGGGGGCAGCGCAAGTCATGCAGAACTCACGAGAGGAACATGCTGAGTGTGAGCTCATCGGATTAGGCTGCGAGATAGGGGCAGGGCGCCTCCGAAGGAGTCAGTGTGGCTTCCTCCGCCTCATGGGCCTCTTTTTCTCCACGGCCAAAATTTATAGAAACACAGAAAGACAGACAGACAGACAGACAGACAGAAAGCAGGACGATAAACAAACTCAAATCCAGCCACGAGATAAAAGGCACGATGATGTTTCAAAAACAGAGTCACCTCCTGAAACTGAACTTCCCACCCTGCTGCGAACCCTCCTGTACGTTTCAAGTTCTTTGTCTTTCTTTGAAGAAGTTCATCAAGCCCAGAGAGCTTCATCTGTAAAAAAATATGTGCCATC
Organism: Acanthurus leucopareius; assembly: GCA_029814765.1. Classification (NCBI taxonomy): domain Eukaryota; kingdom Metazoa; phylum Chordata; class Actinopteri; order Acanthuriformes; family Acanthuridae; genus Acanthurus; species Acanthurus leucopareius. The sequence goes on along the minus strand of JAQMCX010000011.1, from coordinate 22,437,987 downwards.
ATCAGAGTAACTGCTCACAGACAGAACAGTGAAAAACAAAGGGCGGATGTTCCCCATCACAATGCTAATTTGCGGTGATGTGCACAAATAAAGCCGGGCGAGATGAAATATCAAAAGGATAATGAAGCGTGGTAAAATGAGCCACGGGTGAGCGTGGCCGCAGATATGGTGCAGATCACAGATCAAAGATGACTCTGAGAGTGTTAAATTATCCCTCCTTGAATTACATCAGATTCGGAGATGCTCGCCGTGCTTTGTCGGACGCCCAAATGCCTGAACAATTTGACTCTGTTACAGCTTTGACGGGAGCAGTGTTCTGTGATGAATGGGGTGAGACGCAACCTTTTGAAGTAATAAAACAAAGAAAAGTAGGCCAATGCATGGCTGTGTGCCAAAGTTTTAGCAGGGGGGCAGAGGAGGAGGGGGGGGGGGGGGCAAAGCACATGATCGCTAACGGGTGATGGCTTTGATCATGCTCCCAAACAAACGGCCAGATAAAAAGGGTAATCAACACCTCTGGCCACAAGTCCAAATTTGCTCCTGCCAGTGTCTATAAATTACCCACCATTAAAGACGAACATTTGGCATACATTTGGCATTGTTACACCACTCGGAGGCCGGGCCAGGCGGTGACATGTGAAGGGCGTAGCCTCTGTTTGCAGTTTTTAGTTACGGAGGCAGGCAGGGACGGCACAATAGCACTGAGAGCAGTTTCTGGCTTCCCAACCTTGTAGCTGGGTGCTTGTTGGGATCAGTGGGTGCCAAAGAGCGAGCAAGACGATGACCATGGCTGAATGGTGTGTGTGTGTGTGTGTGTGTATGTATGTGTGTGCGTGTGCGTGTGTGTGTGTGGGAGGGGAGGGGGGCCTTAGACCCTGGTCTCTGAGTCGTGACCTTTGTTCTCCTCAGTGTGGTTTATGTCTCCCTGTGGACAATCTCCCAGGCAGTGCTGCTGCTGCCAAATGAGGGAATCCCTCAAGCTGAATGTCCGCTCTGAATCTCACACCACAGCTTTTCTTTTTCCTCCGTGTTTACACCAGAAAAAAAAACAAAAAAACACACAAAAAACACCCCACTGTGCTTGTGGCAGCACTGAGAGATCAGCATTTTTTTTTTAGCTCTTCTTTTTCAGGTCTGAGTGCTTAGAAATGTAAACTTCTGGCAGAACAACATTATAATCTAAACTGGATCGGAGCAGCACCAGCAAACTTTTCCATCAGGTTTTTTGCTGGATATGTGAAAACGGATGCAAAAAGAAAGACGATTTTCAGTCAGGATTAGATGTTGTTTACTTCTAATGTGGCAGCAAAAAGAGAAAATTGGTGCAAAAATTACAAAACACCTAAAAGACGTTTCTGATAATCAGAGTGTCGACCCCAAATCATTGAGTTCATGCAGTGACATTTACAGCTTATAAGACTAAACTAGAATAATTTGATCCACAGTGAGAAAAGTTTTAGCTCAGATGCTGTCAGCTGTAAATCACCTGTGATACCAACACCTCCAGCCTTTCCTCTGAAGCCCGTCAGCACTAATTTTAAAGTCATCATTAAACTCCAGGGAAATGCAATAAACTGTCACACAATAAATAACCAGAAAGGTACAGTCAAGTTTTAGCACAATTAGAACTTTTTATCATAAAAAATATCACTTAAATTGGATTTTAGAATCAATTACTTGTCTGTAAAACAGGCTGAAGAACTTGCTGATTTACTTGTTGGTTATGAAACATCTTCAGGTCGTTTTGTGCAGGTGAAGTCAGTGTTTGCATGATTCTCACCTGGAGAACGAGCTGTCAGGACACCTGAGATCTACTAAAACTGGAAGCTCGTGTAATTCCAGTTTGTGAATGTTGCTGTTTACTGTCTCTTTCAAACAATTTAGATGTATAAATCTTTTTGCATCTATAACTTTTAAAGCTTCTGTTGTTTGTTGTCTTTTAGATGAAATGTTAATGTCTTCCTTATGTCTTGTTTCGAATGCAGGTCTCTGCTCCTGTAGGGAGCTCTGGATTTGCATGTGTCTGATGTGGTCTACATGAGGGGTAACTGATAAGTTCATGGCCTAAGGATGAAGGAGATGAGTTATACGGCTCTCGTTACACGCAAGAGCACTTCAGCTCTTTAAGTGATTATGCAGAAAGTTTGAAGTTAATACCTTTTGTGGTATAACTTGCCTTGCCTTGCCTAAAATGTAAAAAAAGCGAGAAAATATTATACCTTTGAAGCCACTGCACTGTACAATCAACGCATGTGGGAGCTTGCCCTCATTTTAATGTGTCTCAGTCGAGGACCCTGCAGTAGATTACAGTGCTCTCCATGTCATAACCTCTGCAGATGTTGAGCAGAGTTGCATGTGGTTGCATTTCTAAGGGCTTCAGTTTAAGGTTATGGGTAGAGCTGCTGGTATGAGATGGGTGTGCTTGACGGAGGGGGGGTGAACAGGAAATAGTTATCGAACTGTTAATTCAGATTCTGCTTGTGTTACTGAGTCACAGAGCAAACTCAACACCGAAAACTGAAGCGGAGGAAACGCTGTTAGCACGCGACCGTCAGATGATGTCGGGATCAAAGTCAGGCTTCATTGCTCTCAGAAGAAGCACATTCACATAAATAAAAGATGTTTATGGATGTTAGAGAGCAAAATGAGCCTCGCCACAGACCATAATTGGGTTCAGGAATGTGACGAAACCTCAGTGTAGCTTACAGTTTAGCATCGTGCTTCGTTTGATCCTGAATGGACTGTGAACATCTTTAAATGTGCTGTAAAAACTGTGGGTGTGAGAAGAAGAAGAAGGAGAAGGAGAAGAAGGAGAAGAAGGAGAAGAAGAATGGTCTGCTTTGTCTTTGTGTCAGTTTCTTTATGCTTCATCATGACAGGAACAGAATCTTGTTTTTGTTTTTTGGAAAAAAATGATTTCTCCAGTTTGCACTTCAGGAAATGACACAGTAGGCAAATCAATCAATTTGTTGTTTCCTGTCCGTCTCTCGCTGCTATTTTTAGGTTAAATGGGGCCCATTGTCCGACACATCCTTGTGTAAGTTTGGGTGTCAGATGTTAAAGCTTGATATTTCTCGTAGGCCCCGATGACACTGGGGTTATTGTTTTCCTATTGCAACACGAGTATTAACACGCAGGTCTGCTACAAACAATGTTTATGCTTTATTTGAAGGAAAAAAACCCCGAATCCTACGTCATCGGGCGAGAAAGCAACGTGTTGCTTGAGTGTGTTCCACTTGATTTCTTTTGTTTAACTCACAGGCCCTAATGTTTGGGTTGGAGATTGTAATTTTGTAATGGCTGTTTACATAGCTTTAGGGTTGGCACACACACACACACACACACACACACACACACCTCAGGCGCCGTCCTTTTACTGCTGGATGTATGGATGTGTTTGTACATGGTGCACCAGTCAGAGTGTATCGAGTGTTTGTGCTGATATTGTGAACTGCTGCTTTATTACATTTGACATATTTGGCCCAAGTGTTGTGCTTCTTTCTGGGACACAGTTTTTCTCACATGTTGGGCGGAGAAAAAAACATGCTGATTCATTGAGTTTGCAAAAACAATAGACAGAGCAGAAAATGTACCAGTCCAGTTTTTCACCATGACACACAGAGAACTGCGTCTCTGGGAATTTATACTGGAGTAAAAACTCAAATATAAAAACATGTGCATCGTGCAGCAGTCATCCAGAGGGGTTTGAATAACACATTAATGTCTTAGGTCATTTCGTATGATGCTTTTTATACATTTGCATGTTATTTTAGATGCAAATGTCACAGATCTAAAATAAAAAATGTCAGGTGACGTTGCATAAAGAGCAAAAAGGGAATTATTCATTCTTTTATTTATTTAAAGGTGAGACATATATGTGTTATTGCTGACAGAGAGATGTTCAGATTAAGTTTTTGAAGAATTTTTTTAGACTTCAGATCTTAATCTGACTTTAGCCAAAGAAAAAGACATGGATTTTTATTTTTAATCAGTTTTATGTTCATTCAGTCAGAAGTTGAGTGAAAACATCCAGAGAGAAGAAGAGCATAGACATTCGTGCATAAGAAAAATAGATGTTACATTACAACATTTAAAATAAAAACTGAGCAAACTGAGATAAAAACAAACTTTTCTTCGTCTTATATAAGAGTTCTGGTCAGTTGATGAGGATCTAAAATCAGACAGGCCATCGTGTAATGACAGTGTGGATCAGGAGACTGTGCGTTCAGGCCGACGTTAGCCGGCCCGTGATGACAGACGCCGCCGGGCGCTGGGCACAACCTCAAATTAAAGCTTATCCTTAAATGTTATTTCTTAAGATTACCCTTTCAAGGATCCTGCCATGCAGTTCTCATTGTGCTACATCATCCCATAAGAAGTGAATAAACAGTCTTTTCTTTTGTCTGGCTTTACCTCTGCTGGCTGTTTATTTTAGGTCAAGCAGGTAGCTCACAATGGTTGTTTTGTTAGACATAATCAAGACAGCTGTATTTACAAAAGAGATGATTGTGTCTCATGTTTCATTCTCCAGGAAACAGCCGATGATCCCGAACATGACATCATTCAAATCTGCCCTCGCAAAACTGGAAAACTTGATTTAGGGTTTTTTATTTTACCCAAAGAAAGGAGTTTTTTTTTCATTGTTTCACTGAGAAAACAGTTTGTGTAGTTGCTTCAGGAGCAAGTTAGTTTTATTTATGATTCAAGGAAATCAGGAAACAATCAGTCATCATCTTGTCAAACACACACCGAAAAAATGTGTCACAGTTATATTTTATTGGTTAAATTGACCTCAATGACAAATCTTATTTCATGCCTCTAATTTATTTGTCTGCCACACAATAAATTCAGCCGAGGGCGGAGAATCAGGCTCCGTCACTTCATCTCTGACTGTCTGTAACAGCTCAGACAACACTGCTCTGATTTTGACAAAAATACAGAGATGTGACAGTTTCTTAACTTTAGAGTTTGTGACTCCACCTGTGTGATCAGATAACTGAACTTAAAGCTCGACTGCAGCTGAAACCTCACAGTTTAACACAGTTTATCACTTGTGCCATCACTTCTGACCTCCAACCGGAAGAAAGTGTCTCTCCATGGTTTGGATTTATTCATCGTTCCCTCAGGAGCGATCGCATTAACTCAGCCTCCTCAGCCTGACCTCAGCTCAGCTCAGCTCAGGTGCAGGTGTGCGACCAGATCTCCAGCCGGTGATCACGTCATTCCTCCATGCCTCCCCCAACCTGAGCTCGCCTCTTCCTGTTCCCCATCAGATCTCTGTGGAACAGATTTGTAACTGTGCATTACAAGGCGGGACCACGGCGTCCTGCTCGCTGATCCCTGCAAAGCCTTCCCTGGCCGCTGCCCACAGGCGGCTGCAGACACCTCGGCACGCTGCTTCCAGGGGGACAGCTGTCATAACATTCATCAGCAGCTGAAGCAAATGTGTCGTTTCACTCTCCCATGCTGATTTGATTTCAGTCGTATATGAGAAAGATGAAGGCGGATGAACGGCTGCAGTTAATGGGATGTAGGAAGCAACATATGAGACTGGCTGCCTGTGCAGATGTGTGCTGTCATAAAAAAAAAGCGAAACAAAGCGATGTGTATAGCTTGAGACTTAAAATGGAAAAAATATTTCCATTACTCTACAATCTGTATGATGCAATATTTATTGAACCAGTTCGTAAAAGCTTTTACACTCGATCTTCTAAACATCCGGTCATGAATTTGCCGGGAAAGACTCACTGACACACAGGGGATGATGTTTTTTTAGTGAATAAACTTTGCAATTTTATCAATCGTCCTATAAATTAGTGACAAACTGCTGACAAACTGGTAGAAATGCTTCAGACTGTCTGTTTGAGCTCAGAGAAATCCAGCGACACTCATGAGTTCAGGTCCCTTTCTGCAGCAGAAACACTGGAAGACTCCTCTGACTTGTTTTTACATGTAGAGAATTATTTCCTCCTGGCAGCAAAACGCATAACACGAGCCATCAGAAACTCCCGTAGGTAAGCTCGGCTAATAAAGCTCTGAAGGACGCACTATAAACTGTAAAGTGCACTGTAAAATAGCTAGCAACCTTAAGGCTACGAATAACCCCGACGCAGAACTGTGATTAATCAAAATTACATTCTAATCAAGAAAAACAACAAGAGGTCCTCTGATAATACGACCCCACTTCTTCAAAATAAGTCTGTGAGTTTTTAAAAAGACTGAAATGGGCATTGCTAAAATAAGAAAAGACAAAGAAGAGATGGTTTGATTCACAGGGATTTTGTTTCCTGGTGAAACACTCAAACATCACCTTCCAGCCCTCACATGCCGCTCATGTGCACCGGAGACTCACAGCCATCGATTAGTGGATTCAGGTGCACTAATTCAAGCGTAGAACAATGAGGGTACTTGAGGAAAAATAGCCGCTGATCTTCAAAGTAGCTCAGCGGTTTGATTCCCCCGTCTGTACTTTGCTTGTGTCACAACACCGGGAGGCGTTCAGGGCCGAGTGAAGACTCCCAGCTGGATCTGACGACCCGGAGAATCAACAAAAAACCTGCAAGAAGGGGATGAAAGAGGGGTTTAATCCCTCCCATTGAATGCTCGCTGACAACACATACGAGGGTCTAAAGTGTGTGTTCAATGTGGGTAATGAGGGTGGGTTATTATTTCGCCCCCGGGCAGGGCAGTTGTTCATATGCAAACATTGTTCCTACACTCGGATCAGAGCAGCGAGCGATGGAGAGGAGAAGGATGAAGGACTGAAGCTCTGTGGAAAACATTCAGTGTCAATAAATGATGAGAGATAAACAATTCAATATATATTATAATAAGAATTGCCATCAGTCAGCAGCTACATCCAATTTCAAATATCCTAAAGCCTTAAAAATAGCATGAGACCACTGATCCTTGGACATAGATGTGGAAAATCCCCCCCCCCCAGCCCCTCAGATGCAGCAGAAAGACAACTAGGCTACAAAAAACATGGTTTGTGGTGGTTTTTGCATCTTTTTGTGGTTTTTCCTTCCAGTGAAATATGTTTTTTATTATTTATCTTTGTTGTAGTTTCTTAAAATTATAGTAAACAAGTTCAAAACCCTTCATACAGTTTTCTGCACCAACATGCAGCTCAGAGCAACATGACTGTACAGATTCAACAGTGTCAGAAACGTCCCTGTGTGTGATCTGAGCAGGTCTTTTCATAGTGTTTCACTCTGTTTAACACTAACTTTAGCTGGAAAGTGGTTGAATGCTAATGTTAGCTGTTAAACACAATACAATAAGTGAAGTGTTGCTTTACTTTTCTGCAGTTTTATCGTTTTTCCAATCAGGAAAGATTTAAGATGACAAAGATTTGACAGATTTTCCATCTTTATACGAGCACACAGCAGAGCAGCATCATGCCTCTGATAACAGCTTTGAGCTTTGAGCTGTGACATCAGAGGAAAATGACTGCCTGCCTTGTGATTACAGTCTCTGGAGAGTCATGTGGAAGTGACGCCATCGTGGGACGGACTGCAAACCAAATCACCCCGAACGAACACAAAAGGCCGTGGATTCTGCCTCTCGTTTGCTCACGTGGCGAAGATCTTTTATCGAGGTCAACAAGGACAGAAATAAACACAACACTGTCCTGAATAGGATTTTATTTGACTTTTTTGTTTTAATTTTCGGTAAAGTAAGGTTTTATTGTGTATGTAACAGTTTGGACGGCGACACATGAACATGCGCTCGGTCGGGAATAAAAACACAGTGGTTGAGTTTGAATGAGAAGGCACATCATGATATTTGACAGATGTGGTCACTGAAAGCTTTTCTGTGTAAAAGTGATGAAAAGGGATCATTTCCACGTTGACTTCTGCCGAGCTGACTGTGTGAAAAAGTTTGAAAAAGTCCACTTTCTAAAACACTTTGCTAAGAAGATGCAGCTTTTATATTTAAGCTTTGTCTTCCCTCTTTTCTCACAGCTGTCGTCTCTTTAGATTCCCTTTGAGTTTGAAATTTCTCGTCTAATCTGTCAACTTAGATTTCAGCAGATGTGAAAACACAGTTTGCATCAAAAAAAACAAGTTTCTAAGCTTGAAAAACGTCTTTCTGCTGTTTCTTTCTCGCAGATACGACTCGGATGGTTCGGTGTGGCATGTCACAGTCGACTGCTCATCCGTCCCCTTCAGGCTTGTAAAAAAAAGCTCTGATGTTTTCTGAGCTATCGCTGGCAGTGACAGGCAGTGGTTGTGCCTTTCATTTGAAGGCAGGGAAACCTCAGCAAACACGATGCTGAGTGCTCCGACTTGATTAATGACCTGTTCTTATTGATACAAACCCTCACATGTGGTTTGGCCATTGTAGCACATGTGGTTAACCAATAAAGAACAGATCGGGCTTCAACGCGATGGAGGACATGCAGATTACAGGCTTTGGTCCCTCTTCTGATTCAACTCACTACATTGTCATTGGCTGGTAACGCGACTCCAAAGGACATGTTATATTTTTCAACCTGTCATTATTGTACTCCAGAGGTTTTTAAATAGGTTTTCCATCATGTGTTCGTGTTCCCAATAGCATGAGCGAAGTGTTTTCTCATGGAAGACGCAGCAAGTGCACACAGGCGGCGAAGGGAGGACAGTTTCGGCTTATTACAGAGGAGCTGGTCTTACTGGAGCAGCCATTGTTTCTATTTATGATAATTAAACCAATAAAACAGAAAATTTTCACAGAGACATTTTGCTGTGTCATGAGACAAAAAGCTCAGGTGTATTCTGATAATGTTAATGATACCTGGACGACAATAAACGGAGCAGAACTGTTGCTAATGTCATTAAATCCACCTGAGCTTTTCTTTGTATGATGAGTCAAAATGTCTGTAAAAAAAGACAGTTGCTGGGATCTGCTTGTTTATTTTGACCATATTATTATTTTATTCACATATTATTTTGGACAGATCGAGTATCTTTTGTTTACACTGTTTTAAAGAATCTTTTTGAGACGTTTCACATCTTGAGAATTTCACATTAAATTTGACCTGATGCTTTAAATTCTGACAATATTTAATCATTTTTAGGGTGTAACAGTATAACAGTATGTGTTCTGTGTAGTGCAATACCAGTTGTGGCCACAATTACTACATCACCTCAGTGATGACTGCTGCTCCCTCGAGGGTTGAAGTTCAGAAACAACTGCTCAGTTCGACCTGCTGGTTTGTTGTTTGCACAAAAACTATTTTCTTGTAAAGATTATACACTTTTTTTAAGTTTCAGTTTTAGCTTCAGTCATTGTTCCTGGTTTCTTTATGACACTGAGTCTTTTTTTTTTTCAATTTTTGCATTAGATGATTTAAATAATGAAATGTGCTAATTTACAGAGATTTTCAGAGAGGAAATTTGAACTAAAATCAAACTGTCACAAAGAAAAATGATATAAAATTGATATATTTATAACAAGACATACATGATAACATGATATATGTAACATTGCCATCTTTGTTGCTCTCATCTCTGACTTCAGAGGAGTTTCATAGCTGATGGAAATGATCCAAAATACAAAAATATGATTTAAATTGTGATAAACACAACAGTATTGAACACACAAGAGAAAGATGTCTAAATTTCAGACTCTATGTGGCTAAAACTTGAAAAGTCACCGTCTCCTCCGGCTGTTTTTCTCCTCCGGCGGTGAAAAGAGTCCAGGCTTGACCACCTCACAGATATGTGAATCGGTGGAATTCCACTCATTAGTAGAGCTTCATCAGCTTCATCTTGTTGGGTCATATTTGGCACAAAACACTTGCACTCCTCTGACATCTCGACCTGAAGGGGAGGCCTTTGTGTCGCTGAGGACCACTTGTGTGTGAATCCATGAGTGCTCTGCATCGTTGTGTTCAGCTTTACAGCCTAAATATGCACATAGAGGACATTTTTCAAGAACTCTGCAACAGCTCGTTTAAATATAAAACATCCATACATGTGCGTCTCCATACTTACCTGCTGCTTAAAGAAACGATGGCGTGAAACGTCTTCAGCTCAGAGTGGAAACAACCCGGTGGTGTTTACTGACTTATTGTGCTGACACGGGCAAAGTGCTCCGCTTTGATCCTGTTTATCACAAGCTTACATGACTCAGACTGAGTCGAGAGAGACTTTCCTTACTCGCTTTGTCATTTCTGCTTCATTATTCAGTCATATTAGTGGTTTATTGTCTGGGGTTGTTATTACTGCCCCACCCAAATCAATTAGTGGAGACTGACATACTTTGCGGTCAATGTGAAAGCTGCAGTGTAATTTGTGATCAGTTCAGGTAACATGTTTTTACTTCGGTCAGTGAAACCCTGTGATTTTTGTGTCATCTGTGTAATTCAGATGACTCGGTGTGCCTGGTTGACATTAAACGCACCACGCCAGATCTGTTTAAGTTTCTCAAAAATACTACGATCTGACAAACAATTCCAAGGCCTGAGTTGTTAGTTGGAAACTTTAAAATAATTTCAGGATAAATATGATCATGATGGTGATGATACATGTCTGCTGTATGAAAGTAAAACAGCTTTTCCACTTCTCAGTTTGGAGTTTGAGCTGAAGCTCCTCCTCCCCACATGTCCAAGTGTCCTTGAGCAAGACGCTGAACCCCAGATTCCTCTTAATGGGCATAGCAGTGCTTCCACTGTTAGAGGTTGAGAAACAAGTGCTTTTTCCTTTAAAGGATTCAAGGTGTGCAGGTTCAATCCCCAAAATAAACAAACATGTGATCATTCTGGGTGCAGCCCGTAAGTTCCGGTGCAAAAAGCCACAAAATGAGAGCTCAAAGGTCTGAAACTGCCTTCCTGCTGATGAAGAAAGAGGAAAAAGTCTCTGAATCAGCTGTGACTCAGGTGTGTTAATATCTGCTCAAACATTAATATGAACAGATATTTATTTAGGTCAAATATTTATACAGAAAGCAATGCAGCAACCATTCAACCATTTGAGTTTTGGTGCTTTGAACCGGGTTTTCGACATCGTCTCGCTGATTTATTAAGGAAATGTTAAACGCCTGACTTATTTATTAATGAAACATGAAATGCAGGCTGATGTGTGAGCGGGGTGATTAATTCGCCCTGACAGGGGAAACACCCTCTGTTTGCACAGAGGTGAGTATATTTTCATATCTGTTGCTTTTTTTTGGTAACAATGTCTTGATTATGAGCCAAGCGGCCCGGTTGTCAGCCAGGTGCTCGCTTCTTGTGGTTGTTTGGACAAGGATGGGCGGCAACAATATCAGCTGTGTGTGTGTGTGTGTGTGTGCATGTATGCATGTGTTTGAACCTGATGCATTAATGACAGGAGCGGGCCCTGGTGCAGCAGTGAGCCATTGTTTTCCTTGGCAGAGATTAGCGGCCCCCAGGGGCCCGTGCCACAAAGAGAGCTCTGTTACCCACTAGAGTGCTTTATTGTGCCCCAAATTACCCCCGTGGAGAGGGGAAAAAACGGCATGGCAGATATCGAGCATGCATAATGTCAATGAGCAAATTGACAGCTGCTCAGTCCAGAAATTCCTGGCTGCAGGCTTCACACAAACGCTGCTCGTCTCTTGTGTCGATCGGTGCCAGAGGAGATGTGTCGACTCTCATTCTTTAAAAAAAAAACATTTCTAAAGTTTTGTGCAAAAAAAAAAAAAACCCTCATAAATCTAGAAAATTTTGTCCAAATGTGTTCAGAGCGTGTGTTTGTTTGGATCATAGTCATCATACTTGTGAAATGTGTGAGACATTCTTGCTTTGTTTCCACTTTGATTCTTGTGTTTTAGAGTTCCTCCTTTTATCACTTTGGAGTAAAGAAACCACAGTGTTTTGTGTGGCTTTTCTTCCTCTTAAAAGCTTGTTCTTTTTCATCTAAAACATGGGTAGAACTTTACATCCCCAAAGTCCTCTAAGACGGCTCAAACCTCTCAGAAAGACAAATGGGGTCATGTCTACAAAGAGCAATAATCTTCTTTTTTCCGCAGCCTACAAACAGGCCTGTCAATTGGCTTCATTGTCAACATCCTAGGGGACCGCTATTTAAAAGTGTCAAGATCAAAAGGCTTGACTGACAAAGCACGCTTTTTATTATTGCAGTGGCAACCCATAAGCTTTTAATGTTGGAAATTACAGTCATTAAGTACAAGCTATACAAGCCTTGGATCTTGACGGAGGCTTTGAGGAGTTAACCACAAATCAAAAAAACAAGCCCATAGCTGAGATAAAGAGGGTTGTATGTAAATATGAGCCCTTTGTTCTGGTAAGCAGTGCAAAGAGCTTGTCTGCGGTGTCTCTTATCGTTCCAAGCAGCATGGGATTGATGAAATTTAAAGAGATGGTGTCCTTGGTTTAGAAAGAAGGGAAAAGGAGGAAGGGAAAGAAAGTGATAATGAACAAATATGCAGCAGAGGGATTTCAGTAAACAGCCTGACAGCGAAAGATTTAAAAGAAATTCTACTCAACTGAATTGAAGAAGTGAAACATTTCAAGAGAAATGAAAATGCAAGTAAATACTTGATGGTGATAATTTCTCAGAAAAATACTGAGTCACGTTCATCAGCACTGTAACTGCACATGTACATAAACAATTTCAGACTTTTACATGCATGATTTGCATCCGTGTCAAAGCCGCATTTACAATACAAAACTTTCCACAAAGTGTGGGCCTCTCACACTCCTCCCACTGCCACTCATCTCGGGACTGAATGTAATTTAAACCTGTGCAGAAAAATGTTTAACACGACAAGATAAAAAGGCTAAAACACCATGTGAGTGAATGAATTCAGTTTAAGCAGCAAAAATAGAGAATAACTCAACTCAACTTTATACAAACACGCAGCCAAACGTGTTTCACAAAACACAACTGTAACAGCGCTGACAACAAATAAGAAACAAACAACAACAAGACGAGACATCACAATAATATAATCAATCAGTCAGTAAATGCACGTTCAGATTTTTTTCAAAATGTGACAAAAGCTGCAGCTCTCACAGAGGAAATAAAAGTCGGTCACGCAGAGTGAGACAGACAGCTCGACAGCTCGACAGCTCGACAGCTCCCTGCGAGCTCGCAGTGCGGTGCAGTGTTGGTAGTTGCCCTTTGAGTGGCCACTGCGGTGAAAGGCTGGTGGGCAGGGGTGACTCGGCCCTCTCCTCATTGTTCCCGGAGCTTGGTATTCCTCTCATAGCATGGCCTGGGCTCTGGAGGATATGCTTTTAAAGATCTCCGGCCCTCCTAACGGCCCCCACTCACACGTTTTTAACAAGCACACCCCTTGAACTTAATTTCTTTATCTTCCACCTTTCAGACAGAAGGTGAGTTTATTCAATAAAGCGACATAAAAACCCCTCTCAGTCCTCTCAGATTATATGTTTTAATCACACACCCCACAACCTCCACCTTCTCCACATATATATATCCCTCACTCTTTCATCCATCCTCTCTCAGGCCTCCCTCTCTCTGTCTCTCCTTCCTTTCTGCTGAGTGTCCCGCTCAGCTGGCCAGCACCTTTTCACTCTTTGCCTGAGGAATTGTCCCCTGCATGTCAAGTGTAGCCATTAGAAGGAAGGGTTTGGATGAGAGGTGCTTTTCACCTCCCCGTCCCCCCTCACCTTTGAATGGAGACAATAGAGCTGTTCTTTATGTCCAGATGACCACACACAAATACACACACACACACACACTAACACACACTGCCAGGAAACTTTCTAGTGTCCTGCGGCAGTGAGAGCCCATATGCTACACACTCACATTTCAAGGGACGGATATGTTACACAACAAAGACGCGGTCGCTGCCTCTGACCGTGTTGGACATTGTTGTGGTGAAGACGATATTACTTGAATACGAGTTTATTTAATTACAGGCTTCGCAGTGCAGAGTCAGGAAGTACAAGAGGACATGTAGCCGAGTCAAAACCAAACCAAAGGAAGGGAGACTCGCACGGAAAAAAGAGCCAGGATTTATCATTTGTTTGGTGAAATGACTCTTATGTGTCAGAAGCAAAGATGGATGAGTTGTGATGTTGATGTTCTGCTGCAAAAACCTCTTTGGTTGGGTTTATTTGTTGGATTTATTAGAGTTTAAGTTTAGCGTGTGGTTGGATGGTTGTTTGAGCAACATGTGACCACTGACCATTCCCCTCCAGCAGGTCACTTCACCCTGATGTTTGCCTGATGTTACGCATGTAGTTTTTCTTTTAACATGAACATGAATGGTTCTCTTACCGAGTAACTCAGTTTGAACCAGAGCCACGGTCTTTCCCATATCGACTCAGAATAAACACGTTTGTTTTTAGACTTTGAGAACCTGGACAGCAAACCACTGACCGAATGACACACACGCAGACAAAATATTTGTCAGTTCTCGAGACGTCCGACTGCCAGCTGGGAAAATCCTTGAAAAACAGGGATGTCTGGTCATTTTTTTTTAGTGTAGATTAAAACAAATCTGTAGTGTTTAAGGTCACATCACTTCTCAGCGCAAGTGTTTGTGTATTTGGCATCTTGGCCTGAGGCCGGAGCTGCTCCGCGTCAGCAGGAGTGCAGCCTCAACACAACAAGTCACAGCCCACGGACTTTCACTTCTGGCTTCTTCTGACGAGACCAGAGACCAGGCACCAGAGACCAGAGACCAGGGACCAGAGACCAGAGACCAGAGACCAGCAACATCAAAGATTACAGGAGACACCTTTAACTCTTTCACCTTCCTGCTCAGGTCACATGGCTTTGGATCTGTCTGTCTGAGTTTATTCCAGGACACTTTGTGCCTCAGGTGTCTCTCCTTCAAACCATCAAACCATCATCCCGAGACTCGGTTTGGCTGATTTTCAGGGTCCAAAAGCTCAGTGCAGGTCAGAAGAGAGCTGAGATTAAAAAACCTACTGAAACTTGTAAATAATCTAGTTTATTCCATCACAGCTCAGTAATCCAACCTCATGTATTTTGACTGATTCGTAAAATAATCAAACAATGATGGACTTCTGTTCAGGGAATGAATGTCTTTTTGTTTTCACTTCACTACTTACATCCCTTAAACATCACATACTTAAGCAGTGATTCACAGATCTGGAAGCCTTTTTATAAAAGGAGATGCACAGACAATGCCAAATCTTGTGGATTAAAAAAGAATCCACACTTGAATTACACAACAGATTTCCACAAACAAGACATTATCAAAAACAACTCCGAGCGAACAGCAAAGAAATCCTTCAGTTAATGTCAAAAACCTCACAGTTATGTGTGTTTTTTTGTTTTTTTTTAGGTGGGATAGTATAACATTACACAGCCCATCACTATCAGTGTGACAAGCCAGTGAGAAAGGACAAGAGGATCCAGGCCCAGACATCCTGCTTGGCAGTCTTAAGCCCCCGAGACGATGAGGAAACTTCTGGCCAGAAAACGTAAAGCTCCCTTTCTTTAAGGACACAACTTGGCATTCAGCACATTCTCACCAGCTCCTTTAAAGCCACGGGTGTCAGGACACGTTACTCTCTCTCTGCTAACTTTTTACAAGACGTCGCTGTGTACTTTTCCAAGGAGCGGACCTTGACAACCTTATCTAAAAGGTCTCTTAAGTGCCTGGCTTTAAGCGAGTGACTTACAGGAAGTTTTAAAAACACACATTAAAGGAGAGTGGAGAGGAATCAGAGAATGGAAAGGGGTCATTGTAAGCCTTAAGATGGCATTACCATTCCCACCACCACGGGTTTGTTTAAGCCCCTTAATGTTAATGCGCCATACAGTCTGGCCCCCATGCTTGCCTTCTTGACTGACAAAGTCAATCATACCAGCGGATTAGCAGGCTGCACGGGGGCCCTCCACCTCTGAATGGCAGAGGTCTGTAATGTGCCCACGAAGGACCTGCTGCAACATGTAGCAGCTACCTCCACCATCCACCTATCTGTCCCTTTCATGCCTCCAACTATCCCTCCCTGCATCTATTCTTTACCGTCTCCCTCCTCCTCCTCTGCCTTGTTACTACATCTGTGTTGAGTGGTTTGCATCAGGTGGGGGGCCTTTTCTTCCCCCTGCAGCAACAAGAATGTCAAGATAATCTTCAGGTGGCTGGTACACACACCGGCTTATTCCCAGGGCTGATTGCTGACCTCTCTGGCTAATTCATGCAAGGCTAGAAAAACACAGCTCCTGAGGAAACATAATGCTACCCTTGAAAGCTTGCGAGCTTTTTAGTGCACCCCTCTGCAGAGGCACAAACAAGCCCTGCTGCTTACATGGATTCCAACTGCATATAAACACAGAACTTAGGCTTTTTTTCTCAGCCTCTCTGCTTGTTTCAGAGCCAGCGTCAGTTTGAGGATCCTCTGAAGTAAAGCTAGAAAGGGGTCAGGGTTGTATATGTGCTCATAAAATGGACTGACACTTGTGATTTGCATGCCTGCTGTATAATTAGAGGTCATGTTTATAGACGGATGCTGACAGCTTGCTTTTCCATCATGTTGGCCTATTAATGTTACAGTTCTGCTCTGCTTCTTATCCTCTTTCTTAAGCTGTTCGTAAAGTTGTTGCTTAGTTTAAAACTGAGACAGAACTGGAACAAATGCAACTTAGCATGGCTGAATTGAATTTGGGTTCCCTGGTTAATATTTATTAACTTTTTTTACAATTTATCTCTGTGGTAAAGACTTTTATTGATACTCTTGTTGGCATTTGGAGTTGTTACTTTGGCCACGATGGCAACAGATTTGCTCAAAGTTTCCACCACTCATGGAAAATTACATCAGCGGTGGGTGAAATCAGCTTGCATGCAGAGACAGCATGCAGTCACTGCAATGAAAAACCATCGATGAAGCCATTACTAGTAAGTCCCACAGGTGTGATTAAGCCCACAGCTGTCTGGGTGAAGAACATTCAGCTAATGTTTAATGAGGCATACCTGCGTCTTGTGTCAGGCGTGTGTCAGTGTGTGTGTGTTCTGTTGTTGTTACCTTATAAGGGCAGCTTCCCTTCAGGCTTTGCTGTCATGAGACACGCGGTCCAGCCGAACTCCTGCATGTATGAGTTATGAAATGACTGTCTGAGGGTTGTCAGCATCGCTTTAATTGTTTCAAACCCCTCCCTTTTCCCCTACGCTTACTTTTTGCTCAAGTAAGTTGTTTCCACATTGCAACCTCATCCGCTCTGTGTGTGTGCGTGGGTGTGTGTGTGCAGCCAGACTAATGTGTTGCCTCAACCAGCTGCTCCCAAAGTTGAGGTGGAGCACCTGCATGCTGCCTTACTCATTCAAACACACACACACACACACACACACAGACACACGAGGTCTTACACATGCTGTATATACACACAAACTCTACATTGTCTGGCCTTGGGATTACACATGGCTGACTTCTTTCAAATATATGAATCACAAAGTGTTTGAAACTTTCATAATCACCCAAATAATTAAATCATTTATAAAATCTGTACCAGACAGACGGAAATAAAGTGCACCCACTCGCTCACAACCTCAATTATCAACCTGGTTTGTCATTTATAGACTCAACCTGGTAAAATCTAGAAATAATTGAAAACATCAATGAAAAATGAAACCAGACTGTGATGGGCTTCAGGACTGAAAGGACGTGACCTCAGATGTAATAAAATGACTGCTGACTGCTTTGTTTTTATATCATTTCATGGTCAGTATTCTGACTTCAGGACCAAAGACTCGGCGCTCGACATGACTCGGATCAGATGAAGAACAAATGACTTGAAACTTGACTTTGACGACGAGTTGACTTCAGATTTGCTCTGATCGGTTCCAGATTTTTCCTGAGACCTGGTCAAGCAGACGAGACTGGTCTTGGCTTGTCTCACATGACTCTGGACTTGAGGCTCGACATGATGAGTGTGACTCAGATAATTTGAGGCTTGACTCGGATCATTTGTGACTCAGACCATCTAAGACTCGACTTAGATGACTTATTGATCAAATAACTTTTAATTTGAGACGGATTTGCCCTCGAGGATTTTAGATTTTACTCAGAGTCCAACAAACCTTAAACTTTACTTGGACTCGGACTTATATTTACATCAAAGTTTGACCAGGATGACCTGCGACTCCATTGACTTGGATGAATGAAGTCGACTTGAACTGCCCTTAAAAAAGTCAGATTTGCTTTGAAACAGTCAGAGTAGTCTTGGACTTTTCTTGGATCGTTTAAAGCTTAAATGTCTGGAGTCATGTTTTTTGCACTTATCTCAAATAACTGGAGACATAAATGAAAATAGTTTAAATATCTTTCAGGTCAGTTGACTTGAGACTTGACTTTTACGACTTCAATCCTGATTTACTTGGGACTTTTTGAAACAGTCTCTTATTGACTTCCAATATGGATGCACTGAACAGTTTTTATGCTAATAATACTGCACTCAAGATTTATGATGAATTATTTTCACAAAATTTAGTTTTTCCCACAAAAAAAGCCTCACACAATGTTTTTTTGTTTGAGTTCTGGTGGAGTAAAATATGTTGTTGTAGCAAAGAGCAGAAACACAACTAGTCAATGATGTTTTTTGTGAAACTGACAGAACTGTGGGGTTATAACAGCCTTATAACCAACACATAAGATAAGTTAAAATTGCTGAAGTAAAACAACAAAGCTTTATTTAGCCAAACAACATATAGGCTTTACTCAGACTACATTATTACCCTTCCTGTCTCGACCAGACTATAAAGTTCACTGCAGCAACAAGAAGCACAGACGAGTGTTTGGTGAACTCTTTACAGCCTTCTTTCCTGGTGGGAAAATGGGACACACCCAAAATTTCTCATATGTCAATTGGATCACAATAACACACAAGGAGGGGTGACAAGCAAACACGTACGTAAGCAGACGGCATGCTGAGACTTATGGGAAACCCTGGGTACCAAGACGACACATTCCAAGCAGGTCCACTATGCGATTTGCAAGGCAGAGGGTGTTAACTTACTGTTGCTTCTTAATATGTTGATGATACCCCTTATGTGGATTTTCTGTTAAGTCCCAAAGGCTTTACTACCGCTTGGTTAGACTTAAACACAACCCTTCCCTGTTATTGCAAGGGATTCTCAATAAAGCCAACCCAGATAGAGCTACAGTTACCACTGATCCTGCTGGTGTTGGGAAAGCATGCAAAGCATTTGGGTCTGTCCCGGCGAGAGCCCTATTACTCATGGTCGATAATCCTTCTGGTCCTATAAGGAACATTCAGAAGAAACACACCCAGAAAACAGAAGGGAGAACACGAGACTAAAAAAGAGGCGACCAGACGGGAAGAGACACTATAGGATGTAAAGAGGGAAAGTAAAAAGTGAAAAGTAACCAAGGCCAGAAAGAGCAAAGGTTGAGGGAAAAGGAGGGAGGAAAAAAGACAGAGGGGATAAAGAAAAGTATAAAGGAGAGTAGAGGAGCTCCGATAAGATGAAGCACTCGGCTCTGTGTGTTTTTTTTTGCTTCTGTGATTTGAGAGTCAACACTCACGGGGGAAAGTTTATTCGTGTTATTTTAACTTTGTGACGAACAAATGATGAAGAGGGGAGGAGAAGATATGTGCTGATAAGCCTGAAAGATTAACCTCAACCCCAAAACATGAGCAGAGATACGACAGAGCTTCACCGCTCGTCTTAAAAAAAAACAAAAAACAAAAAAGCTCTTTAAGATAAGAACCAAATGAGCATATTCTTATTAAAATAGACTGTTGGCTCTGTACATGTGATCCACTTTACCCCACCCCACCCCCCACCCCCTCATGTGCCACCTGACTCTAGAGGCCCAATCTAATCAGGTCACTGCAGCCAGCCTGCTGCTCCAGGACCAGGCCACTCCATCCTTACCTCAGCTGATATGCATGTGGTCAAGAGAAGGAAGTGGCTGAGATAACCGAGGCGTTTCTCTCAGTCAGACAGGCATGAGGTAAGGCCGCAGGAATCTCTCACAGGGCATTACCTCAGTCTGCAGGCCTACGAGCCGCTGTTGCAGTGGCTGTCTAGAAAAAAAAAAAATTTAAAAAGAACAACAACCAAAAAAAAAAAAAACACGCCCTGGAGGTGGTACCTATTTTAGGCAGCAGCAGGTCGTGAATCACCGTCATTATGACTGGCTGCTGTGGTGAGGTGAAAACACTGTGACTCATAATTTCACATTAAGAGGCTGACTCGGTTTGCATATAATTAAAGGCCGTGTCTGCTCTTGTTCAAGCATGGAGTGTATCAGTTTGTCGAGTGATTTCACACATATTTCACCTCGTACACAGAAAATCTGGAATATTTTTTATGTGAAATAATGTGAAGCTCATCTGGCAGATTCTGTCAGATTTGTAAACTTCTCTGAGAAATTTATAAGAGGAACCTGAGTTAGAAGAAACAGTTTGCACGCGATTAAAATATCCTGCTGTTTACTCTGTAAACTTTAGTGTTATTATTTCAGTGTTTTTTAAATATTTAAGATTCAGCTTAAACATTGTTTTACACCACAAGGTTGGAGAAAAAAATGGAGTTTGTGGTCTCCTTATGTTACTATTAAAAACAGAACTTTATGTGAATTTATAATAGTCCAAAAAATGAGTGAAGAAGAGTTAAAGCCTGAGGAAAAGATGCTGTAGTCTGGTTGTCAGCTGATACTTTTGTATCTCTTGCCAGATGGCAGCAGAGTTATTATGTTTTTATTACCAACACAGTGAAAGTTGGGCATGTAAACTTTATTATTTGGGTTTGCTGTATAAAGTCCTGCTTTGCTTTTGTTTTTACTTACTTTAAATTTACTTTTATTTTTCTAGGGGCCTTTATGTTCTGTATGTATTTTTTTTAGTATTTTTTATAAAGTTTAGTGATCTAGAAGCTGAAATGCATATCATATTTGTCTTTGGAGTTTTGCAGGCTGAGATACCTGCAACGTAGACATACCTTCTGAGTCCTTGTCTCATCTTGTTAGATCCTCAAAAGCATTAATCATTTTCTTTTTTAACAGTAACCTGCGTTGATTTCTGGCACGGTCTCAAGGAATGTTCAGAATGCACCTGAAGAAGTCAACAATAAAAGTATTTAGGAGACATTAAATTGGACACAATGACTGCCGAGTACAACAGCTGCCTTTGTTGTGTGTACTCTCAGCTCACCAAAGAGATACAGCACAGCCAGGGATCTTGTTCCACAGCTGTAATCTGAGATTAAAAAAAAAAAAAAAAAAAAAAAAAAAGAAGTGTAGGGGAAAAATACTTCAGAGGGAGGGTAACTTCAGATGGTATCTCCTCTCCTCTGCATCATCTGAGTCATCAGAGACAATCAAAGACTGTGTGTGGCAAACTCACACACCGTGGTCCCGGGCCAAGGCGCTGCAAAATTAATTTTGATCTAAGCGATATCCACAAGCGGCAGCCGAGAGAGAGAGACCCCACACCCGAAGACATCCGAGCGCCTTTGACTCTGATGTTTCTGACGTCGCGCCCTCGGCGGTGACTCGCTCGAATGGTGGCTAAACCTGCAGGAATGTCAGAGTATCACACTCTCTCTCCAAAGTGCTTTGCCCGTGAAGATATGTGAACTTATCTGATAGCAGGCAAAAGTAAGCACTTCTCTGTCACTGTTCATCACCCAGAGATACGAGGGATTTGTTGTTTTCATTTTCTTCCTCACCTCTCGTTTTTATCTCCCCCTGGCAGCTGGCGCCAGGCATGTGTTTGGAAGAGTGGAGCATTGTTTTCTTTCACACTGTCAGGGAGGCTGTTTAAACCTGAAGTATTTCAGCATTACGTAAGCAGACTTTTTTTTTTTTTTTTACAGTCAGCTTTCACTGAGGAGCAACAGAAAACATAGTGACTGGAAATATCACAAGGCTCTGCAGAGGGCAATTAAAACAGCTCCGAATATCACTAGTACACATAAAACATGCATCGGTGAGGTGATACCAGGTGATTACGAGGTGAGTTGAGGTGAGATGAGGTGCCTGAGCAAAGCCGAAAATCAACATCCACCAAAACCTGTTCACCCTGCTGCAGTCTGGCAAGAGGTACAGAAGTATCCGCTGCCGAACCAGCAGATTACAGAGCAAGCTTGCTTCCTCAGACTGTGAGACTCCTCGACTCAACGTCCAAACACGAATATGAAACAAAGCTGATTTTTTATGACTTATGTTTTTAATTCATCTATAAAAATTCTGTTATTATGAGAAGCACAAAGGGGCTATGAACTCCACCTTGTTTTACAGCCTTTTACGCAGAAACTCTGTCTGTTGGGACTTGGCTCTCATTATCGGCTGGTAGCTGGAGAGTTGCCATTGAGCAAGGCACAGATCTCCAACTGCACAGGGCATCCATGTGTTTCACTGTAACATCTCCCCCCAACAAGTGCATGTTTGTGTGGTTTCCTGCAGTAAACAATAGTGTGGAAAAAAAAAATCCCATAGTGGATTAATAAAGCACAGAAGTGGTCGTGTTGGTTTGGTTTTGGTGTCTGAGTTTTGTTGTGTTTTCAGTTTTGTCAGACTTTCATTAAATTCTGACTCAATTTTCATATCATGGCAGTTTCTCAGGGCAAATTTTTTCTTTTAAAATCTCAGCTTTTAACAAACGGGGATCATCTCCCCCCGAAGCAGATTCCATATTAGGCCACACACACTGTGTGTACATGCTGTTAAGATGCTGGCGAGACATAAGTAAGACTCATGAGCACTTATGCATCGCCAGATTAAAACACAAGAGCATCAGTTGTTCGTCTATTATTGAAACATCTGTCAACAGCTCCTTTGTTGTATTTATTCCAGACCAAAAGGACTTTCCCATGAGGTCATACAAAGACGAGCACAGTCTCTCACACAGCAGGGGATGTTAGTGCACTAACAACACAATCATTTCTGCAACCGCAACCCTCAGACAACACAAGGTGAATTTGAGCAGAAATGACCCAGAGAGAGAACAAAAAGAGTCAAGTAAAGGCCAACGAGCGAGAGAGCGCTTCTGCTTCACAAACAACTGCAGTTTGTTCCGTCACAAACATAAAACAAGCATCCTCACATCACTGTTTTTGAGTTTTTCCTCCTTTATAGTGGCCGTGATCACCACATTTCCACCGCTCTGACCGCCAAACATCTAAACAGCTTCTATTCTTCTCCTTCAGATATCTGTGCTCTCTGAACAAAGCTTCTTCTCTTCTTTTGATGCCTCATGTTTTTCTGAGTCTTCTTCACTTTAACTCAGGCCCCCCACCACCTCCACCACCTCCACCTCCTCCACCTCCTCCACCTCCTCCTCCTCTTCCCTGCATATTTTGGTGTTGTGTTTTTGGTATGCTCATGAAAAGGCCCGCAAAGACGGGACAATAGGGCACCTGCCAGAATAATGAGCCCTCAGAGAGAAATGCAGCTGGGGCCGAGAGTCATACAGGAACGCTGATGATGGCCCCGCTTTAAAGTGGTCAGAGATGATCCTTAGCCACACCTTATATCCCCCTGGCTGGAATTTCCCCTCTGACACACACACACACACACACACACACACACACACACACACAAGGAAGTCATACTCACACACACACACTCGGTGCAAACACTCGCCCTACACAAGGAAACAACGGTGGAGACAAATATTTAGTGATTTTATTTTTCCTTCAGGTTTTTTTTAGTATTCGTGTTTGTCTTTCCTTGAGCGTGTGTGTGTGTAGGTTCATTCATACACACACACACACACACACACACATACGCGCTGCCACCTCCGCTGCCAGCCTATCAGTTGGCTGACTGTCTCATACGCTACGTCACTTGAATGCGGACAGAAACTATGCTCCTCGGAAACAAAAGCCAGACTGTTTACATACTGGTTCTACATTTAACTCCCGAGAGCACACAAGACATCAGTCACCAGGATTCCTTTCCCTTTTAAAGGTTGTAAAAAAAATTCCTTCATCAATTTAAAATACCATCAGTGAGCTAAATTTAGCTGGTCAACAGGTCCAGAGGGACAAAACAACCGCAAGACGTCCAGAGGCATGAATGATGTGGAGGGGGGGGGGTTGATTACAGAGCGACATGGTGTGTTTTCACTGAGCATGTTGGAGCAGTTTGCTTAAGTTCATTCAGGCTGATGAGAATTAAGCTAAAACCCGAAAAAAACCCACAGCGAACCAGTGTGAGACTCACAGGAGGCTGCAGACGACGAAGAGTTAAAAATATCAGTTATCACAGAATTTAATTGATTAAATAGTCAATAATCATACACATTAATGTTGTTTTTACAGCAGTAAAATAAGAATTTATTTCACTTTTTAAATACGGGAATGTGGTCTTTTTCCTCTGTTTATATCACTTTAAAATGTAACATCTTTGTTTTTAACAGATTTAATTAAAAGTATTCCATTAAGTTTTGACCGATTGATTAACAATGAAACAAACATTCCCATTTTATGCAAATTTGGACTTATACCTCGTTACATTTAAGGGGGAAAGAGTGTAAAATATGGCAAGAAGATGATGATGATGATTAGAAGATGAAGTTTCATTATCCACTGAACGTGAAGAACAACTCTGATGTTGTCTCAAAGACTTTACGTTGCATATATTTACCGAAGTTAGCATGCTAGACGGTTAGTCACTTGCATGACTCATCCTGTCTGGCGGAGCATCGTCCTGCTGCCAGTTTACGTGTTTTGTTGGTTCTTCTGGTTCATTTTACGTCACATCTTCTCATTTACAAACTAATTTCTGCATCAGTTTGGGAGGATTTTGCATCTTTTCTTTTCAGTCTCCAATTTGAACACTAGAAGAGATAAATTACTCTGAAGAGTGCAGACAGTTTCACGACTTATTAAAGGTAATTAAATCAAACATTTTTATGCTCCTTAATAACATAATTGAACAGTTTAATACAGTTTACCTCGGGAATTTTTTTTTTCTGCCAAGGCCTGATGGCAGCCAAAGACAAAATATCAGAAACGCAGTCGTCACGTTCAGGTTTGGAGAAAAGAACGAACTCTGGCTGTGAACATGCACCTTTACTTTCCACCAACACCACCCGCCTTCACCGCCACCGTCCGTTTCCAGGGTTACACCGCTCCACCCGCTGATGGGAGGTGAGTGGAGACGATCCCTCGGCCTCCACCAGCCACTGTAGACAACACAAGTGAGAGCTTTGTGGCTCCTGAATGTGCCTCCAGTAATCTGGTAGTCAGAAGGTCAGGGTGGTGGAAGGTGGGGTGAGGAGGTGAGAAGGTTTAGGAGCTGACGGGGAGACATAGTTTGGAGGGGAGGAGGGCGGAGGAGGGTGGAGGAGGTCGGGGGGGAGCTGAATTCGGTGACAAGGCTTCAGTTGTTTTGCTAAAATGGGTTGGAACAATCCGGACATTATGACATTGTGGACTCACAAAAATACACACCCCATGCACTGCGGCTCATTGACCCCGTCACCTCCTCAGCTACAACATTCATGAGGCTGAGAGCAGAATGACTAATCTGCAGCATTCAGACGCAGTGTTGACTCTGTTTTAAATGCTGGACGTTTGTAAAACTGAGAGGCAGAGTTAGTGCTGCTGTCAGTCAACCTGAATGTGTCTTTCAATTCCCAGTAATTATTTGTAAAACACGTTCGTTGGCACACTGACATGTTAAAAAGTCAGCAAGAAAAGCCACCAGTGCACCAATTTATATGGCAAATTTATTAAGAAAGTTTGTGTTTCAGTTAAAATTAAACCAATTTCTTTTTTGGTTTGTCTGTGATCTCTTTTTAAAACAAAACAGAAAGGCAAAAATGTAGAAAACGAGAGAAAAAAATGCAGCGATACAGAATGCAGTCATTAAGAATGACAGGATTAATGAAGTTTTTTGCTCATTAGTGCTCACAAATATGCTTTCAAGTTGCAAAGCCTTTTTACTCCAGTAATCCGCCTGTGAGAGAGAGCTTGCAGGAACCACAGTCCACGTTGCTCCAAAGGTCAAAATGTCACTTTGGGTTGTAGGGAGAAGTAAACAGTGGTGGAATAAGCCTCTGTCTTAGTGGGGGGGAATAAGCCTCTGTCCTTAAATCCTTAAAATAAGAGTGCTTCTATGGTCTCCAGAGGCTGAAACAAAGGGTCAGACTTTAATCGCCGGTAATATAAATCTTGTTGTGTTAGCTCAGTGAACTCAGTTATTAGCAAAAGGGCTGGGATCATAGGTTGGCAAAAATCTTTGATGAGGTCAAACACTATGGAGAAAAAAATGAAAAATAAATCTCCTGAATCCCCCTGGTGGAGCATATTTTCAGAAAAATCATCATCATCATCATCATTAACACGTGTGGTGCATTCCTGCAGGCCGCAGAGCCGAACGCAGGCGAGGTGAAGCCGAGGAATGCATGGCTCCAGGTGATGAATAGTCATAAATTCATTAGTGAACCCGGCTGATTTGGAAGAGTGAACGCTATTGCAGTGATAAACCAGCTGACCCCATCAACTTGGCAGCTGTCATGACCTCAACCTGTGGCGGTATTAGATGAGGGAGGGCAGAGGGACAATATTTGTTTAAGCTGATAACCAGGGGTTGTAGAGGTTGTGTGTGTGCATACATATTTGTGTTTAGTGTCTTGTTTACAGTGATTGTGTGTAAGTCTGACTTTGGGAAAGCGGACATGTGAGAGAATGTGATTATGTGTACAAGCGTGCAACCAGAGCATGCGCAGAGATGGATCCGAGCCTCCAGTGATACTGATGCAAACGGTATGAATGCTCATGCTGATACACACACTTCAGATGGGACTTTGCACGAGCGAGTGTGTGGCCCCGAGTGCAGCCATGACCGGCAGCGTGCTTAATGGCCTCCAGCTCTTTCTAAGCGTCGTTAACATTCCAGCTGTGGAGATTTTGGCATGCATTGGGAAGCATGACAAGACAGCTACACATCTCCCTCCCAGCTCTCAGCACAGACTGTCATTTGTCTACAAAAGGTCCAGACTTCACCAAGGAGACTGAAAACAATCTCCGTCTCTTCAGATCACGTCTGACAGCTCATTTATCTTCTCTTTCTGCCCGTTTGTCAGTCACACGCCATGAACTGTGTTTTTATTTGTTGTTTTTTTTTCTTAGATAGACTCCACTGCTGCTAATGCTGCTGACTCACCTTTCCAGCTACAGGTAGAGTATTTTCACTGAACCCTCCCTGACATGCTATTTGCCCCGCAGGCAAACAAATCTCATTGCGTTCCTTGGCAGATCCTAATAGATACATTTGAAGCAATTATCTGAAATTTTACAGGTACATGTAATGTGTTTGGAGCCTTGCAGAAACATTACATGAAACCTCGCTGTTGGTAGGTGTTGGCACACGCAAACATTCAGATGGGCAAGCCTTGTGCTGTTGCACAAAGTGTCAACACACTGCTCCTGACATTATGGCAACCTCGCTTGAGAAACAGAAACATTGATAGGGGTGTTGCAGGGATACCGATCTGATGTAAAAGACACGGGGCTGCCAGTTTCCACACACACACGCACACACACACACACTCATAGACGGATAAAAATACACAATTATGTGCATGAACATGCAAACACGTATGAAAAGATGTTGCAGCCAAAAAGCAGGTATGTGAAGGTGTGAATGCTGGCAGCATAAATCATAGTTGTGAAGGTGTCATTCATAGTTGTAAATATTGTTCCAGAGCTCCGGCGTGTGAGAGACACGGAGTCCTGACAGACAGAAAGAGATGGTTCATGTTTATTTTTTGTTTTTCTCTCCGTACCAGCCCCACCATTTAGATTTTAATGAGGGTTTAGAAGAGAGAGGCGCCAATACAGGCCTAACCCCGTGTTTCATCAGACGAACAGAAAAAAATCACACAAAGGCTCAACAACATGACGCAGAGAAAGAATTTAAAGTTACAAAATATTTAAGAAAACATTTTATTTTACATAAACTGTACAGCTGACATTTATTTGACTAAATGATTCTTAGACATGAACTAAAAATAACTCTTATTAAATAGAAAACTGAAACAAAAATAGAATTAAAGATGAAAAAATGAAGTGTTGCTTATTGTACAAAACAGAGAATGAAAATAGAGCTAAGAAATGAAATCATATATCGTACCCTGATACAGTGGTAGGCCTATTGCAAATGATCGAAAACAGTATTGTACACAGTCACTCAATGGCCTCGCCATCTTCGTACAATAGCTAAATTCTTGGCCTCTTTGGTTCCATTAATTAGGTAAAATACATTTGAAACAAAATTCAATTTACTTCTATAAAAATAACTTTTCAATGGCAGTTTTTGTTTCACTAATCCCGCAACTTTTCAGTGCAAATGTCACAACAATCATTCGCTTTGGAAAGGAGGCGAAAGATTACATTTCAAGTATTGATAAAGAGTTGAAGACTGAAGAGAGAAAGAAGGAGAGAGACAGACAGACAGACAGACAGAGCTGGAAAGAGAATTCAGTCTAATAGAGCATGTTGAGTATGGGTATAGGTTACTATACATTGCATAGCTCATGTGGCACTTATTTAGCGATAGGACAGGACACTCAGTACCCCTTGGAAGGCATTTCTTTAGACAAGTGCTATTCAGGGTGTGCATTTCAGTTTCTGCAAGTGCTGCACTGCACTGTGGCGACCCACTGGGCCAAAACTAGAGTCCCCATGTCCGCAGGCCCACTTCTGCTGGGCCTTGGTGGGCAGGAGGAAGCAGTTCTTTCTCTGTCGCTCCCAGTGCACAAGTGAAGTGCACTTATGAGATCTATCTTCACCTGGTTGTCATGGTAGCAGGGCCTGCAGCACTCTTAGGCAGGAAGTTGAGGTTGAGGCCCGTAGTCAACAGCAAGAATGACAACAGCAGCGGCAGCAGCTCTGCGGAGGACTTTCTCTTGCCTTTCTGCGGAGGGTATAATCCTGCAAGGCATTAAGCGCTGCTGGTCTAATTCCACCAGAGAGGACAGTCAGACTGTGTCTGTCGGCATAGTAGGGAAGTGCTGGTGTTCTGAAATTGTATAAGCTGATGAATTGTCAGTGCTTTATAAAAACAAAAGTCTGTCATGTGCTTAAAGTACTTAAGAGGGCTGGAGGAGCAGGGTTGGGAGCGTCGGGGCGAAGCCAATAATGTCATCGGCTGATCCTGTCACTTTCTTTAAGCGCTTGTTATCTTCATTCAAGAGGAGATGATGAGCCATTATTTTTTGACTAGAAATGGCAAACTAGAGCAAAGTATCATTTGGTGATAATCATTCCCTTCTCGTCCCATCGCTGACCGGTTGTCGCCGGACGGACAAAACTCAGACAGCTTGCATGTCACTCTGATAAATACACACACTTTGCACGCATACGTGCAAACACACGTATGCACACGTGGACACAACACTGATACTTGCATTTGTTGGATTTTACCTGTGTGCATGTTGCCTGCACGTACAGTGGGTATAGATATATTGTATATGTGTACCGTACGAAAACGTCCTGCTTGTTATAAAAGGCCTTCCTGACTGTTCCAAGTTCAAAGGTGATGAAGGGTCAGTGTGGACTCAAGCACAGCCACACTCCTCCACGATCATGTTGGGCACGTCCCTCTTTACGATGTTGTACTCATCGTCAAAGTAGAGCATGGACATAGTACTGAGCTTGGTGGGGATGCAGCAGGAGTTGACCGAGCCGGGGCTCATCCCTCTCATGCGATACTGGTTAACTACTGCGGTGTGGAAGGACGAAGCCGAGCCTGGCACACCTGCCATGTAGGCCGGGCAGCTCCCCTCGCAGTAGTTGCCGTAATAACCAGCTGGCGCGATGATCCAGTCGTTCCAGCCGATGAGGCGGAAGTCTATGTAAAACTGCTGCCGGCAGCAAAGGCCCCCGCTGGTGCCGTCGCACTCCAGCCCCCGCTTGCGAATGCGATGCTTTCCGTCCACCTGCCTCGCGCGCACCACCAGGAAGGGCCGGTGGGATGGATCGCCGGGGTCCACCAGCACCGGAGCCACGCCGGCTGTCTCACAGCCCTCACAGTGGACTTCCAGGTCCTGCCGCCGGTTGCCTTTCCCGAACACGGCCCGCACCGCCTCCGAGAGGGGGAACGTGTGCCAGCCACTGCGTTTCAGATCCACCCGCTTCTCCACCAGAGCCCAGCGGCCCGTTCCCCCTCCACCACCTCCTCCCGGGCCTCCCTCTGCACCACTGGCAGCCCCGGCTTCCTGGTAGTGGATCTTGACGGTCACCTTCCTCCGGAGGCCTTTCTCAGGACTGCCTGGCAGCACACGGAAGTAGAGCCACAGACTTGCCTGGGACACATACAGGTTCTGGTTCCCCTCGTTGGAGACGAGGAAGTACAGGCCCGACTTGGAGGATGTGTGTTCATCTATTGGAGACAGTAAAAACAGGAATAGTTAATTTACACAGTAAACAACTGAATGTGAACAACTTAGTGGTCATTTCAATAAGCAGCAAGTTTCAAAATGCAACGGGAGGGATGTTTTGTTTGCATTATTAGAAAGAACATCATGTGAACATCTAACATGTTCTGTTGCCCTCAGTAGAAGATGGAGTTTGCTCAGTTGATGATCCAGTTGTCAACATGTGACCTCGGGATGGAATTTCAGTAGCGTGATAACACATCTGATGCCAGAGATTGCCCTCGCCCACCCATAAGACCACCTATTATTGTCACATGACCAAAATTCCTTTCTAATGTGATAACTGAACCGTCTCCAAGACGACTCAGCACCTGTCTGCATTGGCTGTCGAAAGGCAAAGAGGTGTGGCCGAGAGCTCTGGAAGATCTCCAATAAACGGACCTCGTTCTAAAGAGTTTTAGACAAAAACGTGTTTTTTTAGGAGAAAGGGCTAAATACTGTTTTCCTTCTTCAATAAAAAACAAACACACACACACGCAGCTCTCTGTGTGGACACACATGTGCTCACACAGAAAGCAGAAAGCCTCCCAAAAAGGGCACCGCTCTGTCTTTTAGGGGTCTTGTTTTTTTCTGTTCACCCTCAATCACTCTGTCAGGTGACCTCTGCGGCAGCTCCTGATAGGCCAGTTGCGACAAGCCAGTTCTGGGATCAGGCCCAGTTGGCCTAAGGTCCAGCTTTGTAAGTGACAGGGCCAAAAAGGGAGAGGGACAGGGAGGAGAACAGAGAAGAGGAAGACCAAGGAACGGAGGAAGAACGCAAGTGGGAAAGGTGGGAAAGTGGCGGACTCCACCAAGGCTCCCAGGGGGTTCACTGAGTTCGCTGTTAGTGCCCCCATGAACCCCACCCCCACCATACCCCACCCCTTCTCCCCTCCTTCCAGTGTGAGCACCCTGAGAGTGACAGCACAAAGCCCCCTGTGAGGCACTGGGAGACAGCCGCGCTGCAGCTCGGCATTGAAACGCGTGGCCTTCCAGCAAAAAGCATGATGAGGCAAAAATAAAAGCCATTTACATGACACTGGCTACTTTCTACAGCGACACAATGGAGAGATCCCGGGAGTGTAAAGGTGGCGATGGGCTCTCGCTGGCAGTATTTTTCTTTCTTTTTTTTTTTTATAAGCCTAATGATGTCTTCCAAATGACCCTGAGGTAACTTGAAAGGTTTCTATTTCAGGAGATTTGGTACAATGTGCTCAAGCGGAGCAGCGCCTTTGAAAGCGGCTAAATTACTTTGTTTGCCGACTGATTAGTGTGTGTCAGTGTCAACAGGTGGCCACCAAAGACGGGCCCCTCTTCAAGGCGCCTCTTCCTCCTGTAAAGCACGGCTTTACATTCACACAGAAACCTGTTCAGACCAGCTCTCCACTCTGTAGCATGTCAGCTGGGAGCTCAAGCACTTCATACACACATGTACACACACACACTTGCATCCAACTGTGCACAAACACACCCAGCGCCACAGTAAGCAATACATCAACTATCAGCCCTCTCAGTACCAAAGCATCTGGGCAGAGTATTAAGTGCACAGCACTGTAATCTATCTGAAGTGAGTGACAGAGAGGAATCAGCTGAAGAGCATCTCTTTTCTCGCAATCGAGGCCCCTCGGGGCTACAAGTAACTATCCTCACCTCATTCACCGCTGTGCGTTCTTACTTGCCTCAACAGCTCTGAGCTCAGAAAATTGGGGATTGCACAGAAACGAACACACACACACTCACACGGCGTTATTATCAGGCAGGGTGTGAGGCTGAAAACAAAAGTGATCTTGAATCGAGCAGCTCAGCTGTTGTTTGTTTGAATGATTGTTTCTGCAAAACTCTTCAGAAAAGTACAGTTACAAGCTTTTCTCTGCAGAGTTCGGAGATGTGACTGATACGAGGTTTTGGCATTTTGTTCACGTCTCAGTAACAACCCTGATGTTTTTATCTCTTTGTCTAAAGTGTAAAAAGACTCCAACTAACTAATTACAATCTATTTTCTTTCATAAGTGGACTTATTACTTGGTCTGTTGAATCATTAAATAGTGTGTAATATCCTTTGCAGCATCCTAAAGACTGGGATCATCACATTTCTTGTTCTTCCTAACACTCCAAAACTCTAAAACCATCAGAAATTTTGTTTAATGTCAAAACAAAGACAAAGAAAAGCAGCTGGAACGAGTAAAAGTCTGCATTCATGCTGAAATAAAATGGCACCATTCACTGATCGTTAAAACAATAACTCAATCAGGTCTTTTCCAGCTTTACGTCTGAGCTCCATTTAACAGCTTTCATGAAAAGGATCTAAAAGTATTTTAAGATGCAGTGAAATAATCTTAGGAAATAATTAAGTCACGTCACTGAATGCAAACAGAAAAGCGACTCTGAATGCTGAGGTATAAACTGTATAATCTCTGGAGTGCATCAGGGTCGTGTTAGACGCTGCTCTGACACTTTCAGTCATATTTCAGAAGCCAGAGTTTAACAATTCAAACAGAAATGTGGATGTCAAATTCCTATTTTTTCTAAGGACTTCTCATTTGTGTTGACTCCAAAAAAACTGCATGACAGTTTTTCAACCTCCTTAAGCTGATGAGCATCATTTCATATGGTTGAAGGTCCAGAAAAGCAAACTGCAGTTTCAGAGGTTGAGAATAACACAAAATTATTCTCCAGTTTTCAGAGAAGTGTATTCAGAATGATCACATGAATGTGACCTCACACTTTATTCATCTGCTGCTCATGGAGACGAGGTAAATGAAACCCTGGCTGAGCAGAACAGTGAGGATCACTCAGTAATGTGATTTAGTCACCCTCAGCATCATTCATACAGTATGTGTTTTTCATGCGGCACACAAGTTTGATCTTATGGATTCCTCAGTAGTGAGAGCACATACCAACGCGCCACATGACTTGTTTCCACTCAAGTCCTTTTATCGAACAAATCGTTCTTTTCATGCAGTGTTACAAACAGTGTGGAGCTGGCCCCGACACGCCTCGCCTGACCCCGCCGTGGAGACGTTGCTAGGGAGCATCAGCAGGTAGGACACCTGGGTGGGCTTGTGTGGATAAAGAGCTACTTTAGCGTGTCCCCACCTGCGCCACCAAGTCAGGGAGGAGGCCGTGGAAGCAGGCAGGCAGCTCCAGAGCTCATTACTCAAAGCAGCTGTCGACAAGACCACACGCCGTGGAAGGACAAGGGGCGCGGCACGCAGCCTTCGAGGCTCTTACATGAGCAGAGAAGTGCATGCATGCAGCAAGCGTCCCTCGGGCCCGAGTCCCAGCACTCCAGGAATTCTACATAGGGTGAGGAGGTGAGGGAGGGGAGGCGGAGAGGATGGAGAGGAAGGGTTGAGTGGCTGGACTTTTGGCTGGAGGTTAAAGCAGCTGCTGCACCGACTCTGCTGCTGTTAAAGCTTTACTACAGGAGCATTTTTTAATAACGCTGCATAAATCATTTAAAGGATCATCAGCTGTACGGAGGCAGCCAGTCAGGCCTATTGAGGGCTGAAACACACCCTCATGAGCGAATGTGGAAAATGTCTGGATGCGGTCCAGGATGGCCATGACTGACAGCTCCTCATGAAAGCGTCGTGTCCTGAAGTAAACCTGCCAACCCGATCCTTCGGAGGAACCGGGTCGGAGTTAATGACCTCCCATAATGAAGTCTTAATTCTGTGTCTTGGACCACTCACCGCGAGTTCACTGGGTCCGAACGGCTATAGTGAGCAATCAAGAAGCGCTGATCTGAACTTCTCCATCGACCCCTCTCTCTCTCTCTCTTTCTTTCGCCCTCCCTCTTTCCCTGCTTGTGTTCCCTGCTCCGCTCCCGTGGATACGGGACACCGAATCCCTCGGCAAGGACCCACAGGAGCATGTCAGGGGAGAAGGTAGATTGGCATCGTCTCCCTCACCTGCCTCGGGCCGCTTGGCAGACCTCTTACCTCTGTGCTACCGCAACCGGAGATAAGAAGCCGGCTCCCTGGCTGACAAGCACACAGTTAACCTTGTGCTGAGGGGAAGCAGGGGACGCGAGCTGACCTCACTGCTCCGCACGGACACAATGCACATAAACACCTATCCACAACTCTGGCCCGGTGTTTGCTAAATATATGCCAACCTCACCCCCCCTCAGCCCGCCCTCTCCTAAACTGTGACAACAACAATTCAGGCTCCCACATGCTTGAGAGACAAGCTCCCCCGGCTTCAGAGCTTTCTGGAGACCTTGCCTCCAAGCCATGCCCCGGCTGGCAGCATCCAATCTTGGGGGCGTGAGCCAGCTGGCCAGGAGGCAGACGGGGTCTAGGGAGCAGGGACCCAAGCCAGCTCCATGGTACAATGCCACACAAAGGCTCAAAGGTGTGAGGAAGAATAGAACTAGAAAAAAAACACAAGTATAAGAAGAAGAAGAAGCAAAAAGGAGCCCAGCGAACCATTAGAACGACAAAAACATTCTTTACAACGCTGCAATATGGGCACACACACACACACACACACACAAACACACACAGCATCGCCCCCACCACCATAACCATCACCAACACCACACCCCTCCACCCACACTCCCCCAGTCCGACCCTGCACAAACTCAAATGTCTCATGCATTATTCCGATTTCTTTTGTTTTCCGGGCTTTTCCTGCCTCACGTTGACATGTCGGGTTCAGCAGGAACACACGGTGATCTTATAATAATTGCCTGGCTTTTGTTCGCTTGTCATGATGGTGCTCAGATCATCCACATTGGAAGGCGGGACCTCGCAGCCCATTCAGGCTAATTGTACCAGCAGGGCCAATGGGAAAATACAGGGTGGTGTGTGTGTGTGTTTTTGTGTGAGTGTGTGTGTTTAGGTGTGTGTTTTAAATAAACCTATTTTGGTGTCTTTAATTATATGTTTTCTTCT
Organism: Acanthurus leucopareius; assembly: GCA_029814765.1. Classification (NCBI taxonomy): domain Eukaryota; kingdom Metazoa; phylum Chordata; class Actinopteri; order Acanthuriformes; family Acanthuridae; genus Acanthurus; species Acanthurus leucopareius. Next base: position 22,402,784 of record JAQMCX010000011.1, on the reverse strand, counting down.
TGTTAATCCAACAGTTTGTGTCAAAGACGTGGTTCTCACCGCGCCAACTGACAATTATTGGATTCTGTCAAGCACACATGACTTTAGGTGTGTTTGTGTGTGTGTGTTTTTGTGTGTTTTTGTGTGTGTGTAAACCTGTGTATGTGCAGGAAAAGGGGGTGTGTGTGTGTGAGGGAGAGAGAGGGGAAAGGGTGTTCTCTTTGGACTTTTGAGAATTAGTTAGATACACATTCTTAGAGGAAGGGATAAATGGCCAATTGAGGGACTTTGTCCGTTTGTCCTTTTAAAAAGAGGGCTTTATGCGTTGGAGTATTGAGTGTGAATACAGCTTTAGTGATAAAATTGGATTCAGAGGTTCTTTATATCCCCTAGACAACACATGAGGGTAATTTAAGGACTCTGTCTTCAGTTTCATGCCTTTTAATTTTCATTCAAAAACAGAAGGTTTTAACAGGCATGAATTCATGAATTGTGATGGAAAAAGATGATTGAAATAATTTCATTTGACCCAATTAGTTTATTTCTTTTTCAACTCAACTTTTTTTTGTCTCTTATCTATCTATCTATCTATCTATCTATCTATCTATCTATCTATCTATCTATCTATCTATCTATCTATCTATCTATCTCTGCTGCTTAGTCCGATCAACATGATGAGGTTCACAAAATAAATTTCATCCACGAAGGAGACTGATTCAAGTGATCAAGTTACCTGGTTCCCTGAGCCTCCTATTACACCAAGTCAATGGGTGAATGGGTTCATCAAGAGGTCGATGTAGATGCGTGGTATGAATTATTGATTATTACCTGATTCGGCGAAGCTGATAATCTCAGAGGTCTCCGCTTGAACCTCGTTGTTGAATGCAGCCTGTCCGTCAAAGCTGGGGATCTCCACCCGGCCGTCCTCTCGCACTTTCCCGGCGTGCAGCCTCCTCAGAGCCGTCACCATCGCAGCCTTCGGGATGGGATGGGTGATGTTGGGTCTGTCTCTCATCTGCAGCCGGTTCAGTATGTGTCTCTTCACCGCCTCCAAGAAGTCTATGTTCACCCGCTCCGACTGATCCGACGCCCTGAGGCCGCAGGACGCGCACGACTCCTGGGCCGAGCTCTGAGTCTCTGTCCCGGTCACCGAACAGAAGCGCACGGAGAGAACGCACGCAATGAAACAGGACAAAGCTACGCTGTGTACGCTCATTTTGTGAAGTCGAGGTTACAGTCCAAACGCTACAGAAGACAAAACTAAATATATTAAATACAAACACTGAAGTTAAAGCTGATTTTAATGTACAAATTTGCAAATTCCGGGAGAACATCCACCAGAGCCCCAGAAGCGAGACGCCTCAAGATATCCAGAGAAGCCAATGAAATTGTTGTATTTCCAGTCATACAATGGTGCTGCTGAAACTGTGAGGCTAATTAACTCCAGTCATTATGCATTCAGCTTGATATCCAGCAATGAGTCTTTTCTCTGCACAAAATGAAAGTTCATCTCTGTGACTGCGAGGCGCACTCAGGAGTTTTGATTGTTGACGCTCTTCTGTCATACCACGCTCACTGCAGACGCCTAATCTACCAAAACAACCGAGGACACGTACGTCGCGTTGCCGATGAGTCTAAAGAAGCCCATTCGATGTCCAAAAGCGTTCAGTCAGCTCTTTCCCATTCAAAAGAACAAACACAAAGTCCACCTCTACAGCTGCAGTCCCGCAGAGAAGAGCAGCTCGGTGTGTCCCGCGTCTTTTGTGTGTATGCGCCTGGGTACCGTGTGCGGTGCGCGCGGCTGTGGATGAACCGCTCCGTGCGTCCTTACAAGATGCTGCTCACTGAGACCCTTGTCTCCCTTTGCAATCACGACAACAGGGGCTCCGCAACCCAAAGTTTTTATACAGGAGTCGAAACCACGTGGGGATTTCCACCAACTGGGCAGGGGATTATTAGAATACTATGCTTCCAGAGCCACGACTACTGATGAACAAGGTTTTTTTTTATGGTAACACGGTGGCCACGGAAAGGTTGCGTAATTTCTTTTTTGGCTGGATGATTGCGTTATTGTCTATAAAGGGTGAAGCATAATTTGCTCACCCGTCTTTGAGATCACAAGCCTTCAAAGCACAAGTTTAGATTAGATCCCGGTTGTTGAAAGTAGGTTATGTTACTGCGATGGATTTTAGATTGTTCCCACTCTGATAACAAAAATCAACTTAAAAACCCGTGAAATATGTGATGTAAAATAACTTATATGACCATTTTGTTGGCTATAAATCACTCATGAATTCAGGTTATGGAAGCTGTCAATCTGTAAATGGAATAATTTAAAAAATTAATGTAAAAATTCAATATAAATCCAAAAAATATTAACTGAACATTAAAATGTGGGTGAAAGATTAAATAAAAGTCGGAACTCAAGTCAAGTGAGTTCATGGCAGGTTGGAAAGCTGATTAACAAACAAGTAGCGCCATCTACCGATATAATCCTGTCATCACACACTGCAAATTACATCACATGTCCTGTAAGCGCTAGTGCAGGTAGTTGTGGTGGTTTTTAGGAGCAGGCCTGAGCTCTGCAGGAGCAGTAAAGTAGGTAAATAGGCCAAAGAAGCAGCAGCAGTGATGGATTAGAGCAGCGAAGCTCGGTGCTTAGAGCTAATTGGTTCACTTTCCAACAGGAAGACTCACAAAGTGCATGAAGGGCAGACCTACTTTATGTCATTAAGTGCAAAATAGATAAAACTACAAAATTAAAAGGATTATGTTCTCATTTGCATTTTAGTCAAAATCTGCAGTATTTTTTTAATCATCATCTAGCTAACAACAAAAAAACAAAAAACTGCTCAGAAAACCCAAATAACAGCAGAGAACCAGATGTTGCTTGTGCAGATTATTTTGTGCAGCAATAAAATGTCTTGAGTCTGGATATTTCACTCAGTTTAATACTGTATCGCTTAACTGTGGTGTTGACTGTGTGCAGTTCACTGTGTGGTTTGTCTTGTCACACTGTGGAGGCATGTTGTGCGAGTCCAAAGCAAATTTCCCTTCAGGGACAATAAAGTATATTGTATTGTGTTGTATTGTAACTGAGGAACTAGGAGAACCTGTACTAGATATCAACAGACATATTATAAATGTTTGACAGAATGATAAAACATGAGTTATAAAAACATTCAAAGATAAACTGAATTATATTCATTCTTTTCTTCAAAACATGAAAAACCCGCACAGTCGTAGTCTTGAAATACTTATTTATGTAGTTTTCTCTCTTAACAGCTCAGACATTTAATAAAATATGTCAAACGTTACTTAAGAGGAAAAATGTGTTTGCTATGAACGGTTTTTAATTATTGATTAATGTACATTCTCCCCTGAGCTTATGTGGCACCAGGCTTCATATTTCCCCTCGAGGTTTCTTATTACTGACCCTGAAACCTGCAGTTATAAGCAGACAACTGAATGTTGAGCTCTGGCGCCATCGTGTGAAATAAAGGTGACATTGATGTTATGATCTATATGATCTGGTAAAAAAAATCTCCCAGTCAGTTTGTAGTAAATGCAAATTATTATTGCAACGAGTCTTCACCAGTTTGGTAGCTTGTACGACTTGAAGAAGAAGTGAAGACCACAGAAAAAGATGTAGAGATGCTGAGAAGGAGCAGCTGCAGGAGATCTGGAGTTTACAGCCTGGTGGTTATTGTTCATGTGTGCTGAATCAGTCACAACTTCACTACATAAACAGTTACAACTAATAATCCTCTTTTCTTAATGATCTTTCAGATAATTTATTCCTGTGCAAAGTCAAAACAACAACAAAGGTAAAGTATTGAAACAGATTTCATTTTATTTTCTTGTTGATAAAAAGTAAGTAAACTCTGTAAATGTGCAATTAAAAATAATGGAGTAATATTATAACACTGATATTTTCCATATGTATTACATAAAAACATGGTTCATTCTCAATAGGCTGTTAAAAGTCAGCCAGAGTCATTTGCCATATGGAGATGGGACTGTGTCTGGTGCAAGGTCTCCCCCCCAGCACCAGCAGCAGATCAGGCAGATGCTTGGTCATATCTCCATCCTCCTCGTCCAGCAGGTCCTCGTCCGTGCACTGATTTGTGAAAGCTCTGTTTTCAAAAGTCAAACAGTTTACAATCCGGTGTGCATCTCTTCCAACCAAGCACTGTTTGCTGTTGACCAGTTCTGAGGACTGTGTGTGTGTTGTGCTGTCGTAGCACCTGTCCGGGCTGAACGTCTCCAGCTCTATAGCTCCCTCTGAACCAAAAAAAGTCAGTGGGGCAGGGAAGCACTTGTTCTTGAAGGGCTTTAGCCTCCCATCCATCAGCCTGGGTTGGTGTCCTGAGCTTGAGCCGGGGCTGCCGGTGTTGGACTTGTAGCTTGGACCCAGTCCGATGCAGCAGTGGTGAATCTTGTGTGGGGGGTTTGAGCCTGAGAGTGAGGCGAGCTGCCCCCACGTCTGAGTGGTGAAGTTGTACCTCCACAGGCAGTTCTTTGGAGAGTTCTGGCTCTCACCGCCTCCGAAAAGAAGCATATTGTCCCTGTAGACCACAGCTGAGTGGCCCATCAGTCTTCCGGGACCCGACCTGAGGGAAACAACCATTGGTGGTTGAAGGAGGAAGGAACAAATTAAACAATGGCTACTGTGCAGATTGACCTTTTGTCTGTTTGCATATGAAACCTCTAGCTGTGGGTGGATATCCTCCAATTATTTTTGACAGGTACGACAGATTCAACAGCTGAAGAAAAAACTGAAAAAAATATCTGCACACATAGAAAAGTGCAAATGATGATGGTTGTTGAAATGTGAAGCACTTCCTCATCTTGTTAGTTCAAATCGTTTCCTGACACAAAGCAACAGTCCAACTGTCATATAATGTCGACATATTAACCGACCTCACTTTTTTTTAAATTGAGAAAATGGACTTTATATTTCCTATTAACATAATGAGGAAATGTTCATTTACAGATACAGTTACATACATGGTTCTGCCCCTTTGTGACTTGAGCCCTAAATATAAAACGATAAATTATAGAAGACAGGGAGCACTAAGAAGCTAGATTGCGTAAGAAAGACAAGCAGAGGACTGGTTGTCAACACGTAGGCAAAACTTGCTAAAAATAGTCCATGAAGGTGGAGAGCAGGGGTGTGTATGAGTAAACTAATTGATCACACCCGCTTAATCTTTTTTCCTCTATTCCATCTTTTCTTCTTTAGTATTCAAGGATTATGAGCATGTGTGCATGTATGGAAAAACCCCAAATACTGCATGGAAATTCTGTTGGGAAAAGGAGGGGGTGTGTTATATCCATGGATTAGGCAACTGTGTGTGATTCATAACATTAGATTCTTTTTGAAAGAAAAGATTTTGTCCCACAGAAAGTGAAGAAGTGGGTTGTTTGTAGCCTCAGTGTTGCTAGGCTAGCGAGTGTGTGCGTTTGCAGTGTGTTTAAGTTTTCTGAAAGCCCAGTTCATCCTTCAGGAGTTTCTGGGGCTCATTTAAAGCCTCTTGATATCAACAGCAGAAACAGACTTACTGCTGTCACGTATAATGAGAGGCTGCAAATAAATTAACTTCTAGCCGTCAGATGAAGAGCCTTGACATGATACAAAGTCCTCTTTTACTGTTACTATCCTCTGCCAAAGAGTCTTTATCTAATATTCATGTCTTACATAACAGAGCTGCAAGGCGTCACTCAAAGCCATTTAAAATTTAAGACCAAGACATTCTGCAATACATGTAGAAACTTTCTTCCCATTCATATGTTGGTGTACTTTTTACTTCTCATTTTTTAACTGTGGCCTGACATCCACACAGGGATGTGGTTACAGAGACGTGTTACAAATCAACCACAACTCTACTAAAACTGTGATTCTACTGCATGTAGAAAGAAATCATTACAAATTATTTTGCTTTACTTTCTTTTAAAGCCATACTTCGACAGGCTCTCTCTCCACTGCACAGCCTGGAGTCTGTCATGCCACGCAGCGTTCGCACAGCACAGCCAGCTGAAAACTGATCCCTGGCTGTTCAGCAGGTGTTGAGGCTTCTGTATTCAATATTATTCCACCAGGATCAAGTTCCATTAACACCAGTCAGATGTGTGCATGGCACGATGAAGCACTCAAACAAACTGCTTGTGAAGTTTGCAGGTGTTCACTGCTGATTCTGACCTGGATGCAACTTTAAATGTACTTTTAGGTTGTAAAATAGTATCCATGCTAAAACGAGGAAGAATGTAAATGTCATTATTTGTCTTATGACATGTTGACAAAGACTGCTGCATTAGTCGACATGAATTTGGATGTGTTACATGAGAAGAGTTTGGTGGGCTGTTTGAACTCCTGACTGCTTGTGATGTATTTACACATTATACTCTACACAAACACCCAAAGGGAAAAACTGACAGATGAGCTCACTACCCACTTGTTTCTGAGGGAAGTCCACATGTGGCTGGTGGAGTTCCATTTCCAGAAGTCTCTCTGCTCCTGCAAGCCTTTCAAGCCCCCGAACAGGTACATGCAGCTCTGGTAGGCCGTGGCTGAGTGACTGTGTCTGGGTCCGGGGCCCGATGAGCCCTGCCGAGGCCCATTCAGCTGAGACCAGGTCATGGTGTCTGTCACGCATTAAAACACATAGAAAATTAATGCACACTGTTCTACACAGAGATGGGTATCTTTGGTAATTCGATGAGGAGTTTCCACTTGATGATACGAAATCCCCACTTGTAATTTGTACAACACAGTGTGTACAACAGACTCTGCTGTGTCTAAAACAAAATTAAAAAACGCAGATTTCCCCAATGTTCTAAGTCCGTCTCATAATCAGTAGAAGTGGTATAATACCTGATAGAAGACAGTGCTGATTGGGAAAATAACAGAAAAACACTGCACAAGAAAGGACGTATTACAGCAGAAATGGGACATGTGGTTCTGGGAAGGTGGTTGTGTGAAAACATCTCCCCTCACTGCCATCATCCAATTCTATCCAAATGATAAAACAACAATGAATCTGTCATTAACCAAAGGAAATTAAAGTTAGGAGTCACTTTGGGTGGGGGGCACAATGTGTAACAGAACAGAGGCTGGCTTAAGGAGGAATCCCTCCAGACAGTCTATAAGAAATAAAGAGTTCTGACAGACTAAAGTCACACACACTCAAACAGAAACACAGTCAAATAATGGCACAGACTCTCTACAGACACACAACCAACCGAGCAGGGAAACACAGACTTGCTCTTATAACCTCCCATTCAGACTGATGGTCATCAGTTGAGGCAGAAAATCACAGGTGAACCCAATAGGTCCTGATGAGTGAGGCTGAGTGACGCCTGTCACCAAGATCTTAGGATCCCTTTGACCACAACGAGTGTTAAGTTAAAACATCAACAAATCAAGAGGCCGCGAGTGTTTTTGGGCCGCTTTTGTCATTTTTTCTGCCAGTTTAAGTTATCTTATGTCATACCAATGGGCAGCTGCTACAAGCATGAGCACACAACATGGGATCAAAAACAATTCGAACTCACCCAAATCCAAACTCCAGAAGTCCTGTGAGGATCCTTTCATGTCTACTAAACCTCCATAGAGCAGCATGGCAGAGCCGATCACCACAGCACTGTGTCCTTTCCTGTTGTTTGGCATTTGGGTCTATATTCAGACAAAACACATAAAAATACATCTTAGTATCAATGACAGTTAGTTTTCTGACTATTCAGCATTCAAACTCACTGCAAATTGTTGCAGAACTGCTGCTGAATTTCAAGAAAAAAACCTTCCTGCACCTGAGAGCAGCCATGTTGTTTTTATTCACCAACAAAGTTCAGTAAAGAATATTTACTGTGTGTTTACTTGTTTCATCTCTATGACTCCAAATGCAAAACATATTTCTTTACATAAAATGTTGTGATATCAATTTAAAACAGGATATAATCTTTTATAAATGTTGCAGGTAAGAAAAATCTGACAAAGAAACTTAGTGAGTGATTCATATTATGTGTCATTATTTCAGATCATCCTCATACAAAGGCTCTCTGTACCTGAAGGAAGCTCGTCTTTCCCTGGCAGTGAACCCACTTCTCCTTGTCTGAAACACACAAAGGAGAGGAAAAGAAGGGTAAACAAGGAATCGGGTGAAAATAAAGCTTCAGACAAATTACATATTAGGTTCATGTCATGTGGATGACAGGCAGGGCTGTTGCTTTTGGGAATGGAGCTTTAGTATAACTTACTTCTCTAAGCCTTAAGGCCGACAGGGTCATTATCTTATATATTTTGCTCTTCCATTGTTCTCGATTTAAATTGAAATACAGCTAAAATGTTGTAATACAGAAGCTGAAGAGAACATGCAGACTGTTCTTATGGTTGATTTAAAACATAAATATGACAGTGAACAGGATCATCCTTTATTTTGACATAAACTTAGGAAAACAACTTAATCTTTAAATGATTTAAACCTAATTATTAACATTTTATATTTTTTTATATTGCAGGATGGAAATGTTGACATAAACCAATTACAGGTATTAGACTCACGCTGATAGACAAACAGAAAAGGAGCGAGTGGTGGGGTCAGGATTAAATCTGTGTTGTGTCAGGCAGAGACACAGGAACCAACAAGTTGAGGTATTTTTAGAGCAGGAAGCATACATGTAATGTTGCAACTTCACTACACTTTTAGCTAAAAAATAATGGAAAATCTGCCTTGAAACAGCCTTTTTACATGATTTGCTTAAATGAGTGTAAACTTAATTGTTCTGTGTTGTTACTTTTTGTTAAAAAGTCAACATTAATTTCATTTTGTACCTCTCCTTTTTGTCCAAACTTTTAAAAATAGCATTTTTCATGCCAAAGTTAGGTCCAAAAAAACTTACAAACTTTTTTTTTTGAAAGCTCTCACATGTTTCACACACAGTTTAACTTTGGTTCTGAATACTTTCACAGGAGCTCGGAGGCGTAACACTGGAATCAACATGCAACAACAGGTTTTGTTTGTCAAGCCTGAGCATTTGCAGATAAAATCCTATTACTGGCTGCCAATAAAACCTAGTTGTGCCATGCACACACCTCCACAGTGAAACTCACCAATGTCAAATACCCAGAGGGGGCATCTCCACTTTGTGTACGCAGAATCCAGCATGCCTCCAAACACATACAGGAAGCCCTGAGAAGGTCAAAGCAGTGAGAAACATTAACACACCAAGCAGTGTAATAATACATAGGAGATGAAGGCAACATAAGAACTTTACCTCATGAGCCACCATAGAATGTTCCTCTAGTTCTTCTGGTGCAGCTTCAGCGTTGCAACTTAACTCTGTCCACTCGTTACACACTGTAACATTGTATGTCATTATGTCTGATTAGCAGGGAGTCAAACCACAACACGCTGCTTAACTTTTCTTTTCCTTTACATCACTTTTTTCCCCCACTTTTTAGAAGAGCATATCATACATTGATAAATGAAAGTTTAGTGTATCATATATAAAAATCTAATTACGCCAAAATGTCCTTCACATTGTTTGGACTTAAAAAAACTTTTATGTCATGCAGCAGTAAAAATCCTTGTTCCCCTGATAGTCCAGTGTCTGGGCCTTACCTATGTTGTATCTCCAGAAGTCTCTCCGACAGCTGTTGTGTCGTCCTCCCAGGATAAACACATTACCATCGTAGCTGCAGCAGGCGTGCTTGAAGCGGTCACATGGGGACTGGCTGCTCTGGGGGAGCTGAGTCCACAGGCAGGGACTACTTTGACTCATAGCTGGCAGCGTCCGCTCTCAGTGGACCATTTCCTAAAAGAAGCAGCATCACAATGTTTGTAAAGTTACCAAACACTGTTTGAATTGTACAAACAAGTTCTAGTTTCCTCATATCTTGGTTTATTAAAATGCAAACAAACTTTGTTGCCAGCATATGGTACGGTGGTCAGGATTGTCAGTAATGAATAAAAGACAAAAAATCACAAAAAATTAAAACAGGGTCCTGAAAGGCACCATGGCAACAATGTATGACAACAACCCTCACTGAAATAAAACAGGACAACACACAACACAAACAGGACTTGATTTCCTCCACGGCTCCCTGGCTGCTGTAGCCTACAATGAGAAGACCTGTACACTGTGTGTGTGTCAGCAGGACAGCGGTTGTTGTTATGGTCGGAGAGAGACTGGCTTCTATAGGCGTTCAGCTGGGACTCTGACTCATAGAGCACCTGATGGCTGCTATGGCCACTGGTGTCAGGAGGGAAACAACCAGCCAAAGAAAGAGTGTGAAGTCTGACTCTGGGGAGAAACTCTCCGATCATAAATGTTCTTGAACATGTGGTGATTCCTCTGACTACAATCATGATTATTATTTTAAGCTTCAGGACCTGGACATTTTGCTGGATCACAGTGACTTGCTGTACAAAGACAAGTGGAGCATGAACAAACAGAAGGTGTCCTTCGAGTGATTAATGCCAAAGAGTAAACTGACATAACTCGACCTGAGAATGCATCAAATACTCAGATACAGTATAAACTTCTGACCACAGCTGCTCTTCTACAGCTGGCTGCTGACAAATGTAGTAGATACTGAGGCTACGTCCAAAATACTACAATATCGTCCTGTTGGGTGACAAAATATTTAACTAACACTGTAACTTAATAAGTAACTAAGATCAACACTGATACTAATCTCAACAACAGCAGCTTTTCTAAATGAAATAGAAAAGAACTGAGCGTCTGATACACAGAGGCAAACAACCAATCACACCTTTGGGTAACTGTAAGTCTAATTAACCAATCCTGTGGAAGCTGGAGGATGAGGAGAAGATGACAGATGAGTTCAATGATTGCTAGTTAGTTGTTGGTTAATTTTTTTCTAAAATGATTGATTGACTGATTGATTGATTAATGAACTAATTGTTGCAACTCCAAAATACTCAATTACTCAACTACTCCAACTACACCACAGTGATAAAAAGAAGAAGCCACAAATGATTTATGAGGATTGACTCACATGTCACAAAAAACTATGGAAAACTTTATTGTGAAAACTGATGACTCACTGACAGCTTTTACACTATTCACGAGGGTAAGAGTGAGGTGGGGTTTAGCACTCTGCCTTAACAGTAATTTTCCATGTTGCAATATCTGACTGAGGAGAAACACCGAGCTTTTCCACAGCGACACATCGCTATAAATTCCTCTCTTCACCTTCAAAGCCTTGCTGTTGCCCTACAACATCTTATCAAAGTGTCACATGAGCAAACAGCTGTGAGGTCATGACATTGTTGGAACTAACTTAGCTCTGCCTTGTTCAAACACCTCATTGTTTCTTATATAAAGAGAGATCTGGTTGTGTTTATTATCAGAGACAAAAAAATGTAGAGTTTCATTGACGGTCAGTAAAACAAACAAAAAGAAATCGCTGAACTGCTGAGTGAAATATTGAAATTCCTCACTGAAAATGATTCTTGTCAGGATAAGAAAGAATCAAGTAAACTTTGGATCCAAAATACATAAACCTTGCTTTTGGAAAAGGGATTATTCTTAAACTTTTTTTTTTTAGGCATTTGCAATATTTCTGCTCATCTAAAAAAGTGTCAACAAACACAGAACTGTTAATCAAAGTCTTTATTATCACTAAGCTACTGAGATGTAAGATGTGTCTCTTTTTCTAGTCACTTGTTGTATGTACGTTTCCAGTAAACGGTTGTGTTTCTGTGTAAAACCTGGCAATCAGCTGAACTAAATAAACATGATTGTGTAACCACACCGATGGAGGAGAAGCTTTTTGTGTTCCTAAGAAGATGGCTTTTCTGTGAGTTTAAGTGGAGATTCAGTCAAGCTGCCCCCTGAAATGCGCACCATCACTGACTTTGGGCTTTTTAAATCCAGGCTCAAAACCTACTTATTCAGACT
>JAQMCX010000011.1:22366157-22390780 GCA_029814765.1 Acanthurus leucopareius | reverse complement strand
ATTTTGTCAGTGTTGTCCCATGAAAAGATATACTTAAATATCTGCAGAAATGTGAGGGGTGTACTCACTTTTGTGATGCACTGTAGCTTTATCCTGATACTGCCTTTATAAATACACTGAGATTTTCATCTTTATCTCTAAAGCCAGTTTAAATGTAATTACATCACTTTTTAGTGTTTTGGTATGAATAAAACTCCTGAATAGTTACAATGAGTCAAATAATTGTTTGGAATGATTAAAAGGCATGGCTTGAAAGACTGTTGGTTGTTGTTAGTAATTCTGTCTCCTTCTTGTCTATTTAAAGACACTCTCCTTGTCCTGTCAGGCGGCCTTCTAACCCCTATAAAGACAACAAACCATCCAACAACCGCCTGAGTGTGGCTGTAAGGGCCCAGCAGAGGCATTCACCTCGAGGGGCCAATGGGGACAGAAACAAACCCTCCAAGGGCAAAGAAAAGAAGGAGTCAAAGGAAGTCAAGGAGGCTGCAAGCAAAGCAAAAGATGAAAAGGTGAATAACATGCTGGAGGTTTCATTACACTTAGAGTATGTTTAAACAGAACTATTTGCATAGTTCATTAAACAGTATCCACATGCTACTTATTTACCAACAGCTACTTCCAGTCTATAATTCCAATTCTCTATCTGAGAGTAAGCAGACCACATTGGTTAATTTCAAGTAAAAGAAGAGTAACATTTTTTTGTTTCTGTTTTTCAGACCAAATCAGATGTCCAGGAGAAAGAAGTGAAAAAATTTGATGGAACAGGATATGACAAAGACCTTGTGGAAGCTCTGGAGAGAGATATTATATCGCAGAATCCAAATGTGAAATGGTATATGTTGAGCAGTTTTTGTTCATCACAAAAAGTAAACTGATCAAGTATTGATGATGTCACTTTAGACACTGTATTTTTTTGCGTTATCAGCTGTTCCTTAACAACCATAGGACAACTATAAAAAGCCCCACCAATTTTGATTGCCATGATTTAACAAAAGAAATGACACATCACAACTAATTCCAAGGCTTTCTTATTAGGGGAGACTGAGTTCATTTTATAGAAATCAATTGAATATTAAATTTAAATCTGGTCAGACAAATTGCAATTAGAAATTCATCATATCTTTGCATGGATAACTGTTCTAAGTTTGGCAGTCCTTTCTAAGTGCGATTAAGGGAAAGAAAACGCAGAAAACATGCAACAAATTGGATTTGATGTGCTTAATGCTGTTCAGACTTTATAAAATCAATCTGAATACAATCCAGATATGACAAAAATCAGATTTTGGGCTGGCAATGTGAACAAGGCCTTTATTACCAAGAATTTTAGCTAATGTACAGTTTTACATGTACTCTCTCTCATCTGCTGCTACAGGGACAATATTGCGGACTTGGAAGATGCAAAAAAACTCCTGAAAGAAGCAGTGGTGTTGCCCATGTGGATGCCAGCATTTTTCAAAGGCATACGAAGACCATGGAAGGTACTGACTTGAGGAGATTATTTGTTTTGTAATATTTATTGCTAATATCAATTTTCAACCCTAGGGAGTGCTTATGGTGGGACCTCCAGGCACAGGGAAAACACTTTTGGCCAAAGCGGTTGCTACTGAGTGCAGAACCACCTTCTTTAATGTCTCCTCATCTACTCTTACCTCTAAGTACAGAGGGGAGTCTGAGAAGCTAGTTCGTCTTCTCTTTGAAATGGTAAGACTTGAGATTTATGAAGGTGATAACCAAGCAACATTGTTAAGTTTTTTTTGCAAGTATTTTTGAAAACTTTAGGAATACTTGATTTTCAGGGCATCACTAAGTTTCCTGTTAAGGTTCTACAGTCTGGAATAGACTACACAAACAATATATTACACTTGACTGTATTTCCATGAAACTATCAACATGCATGGAAATACTAAGTAAAAATCTAATATTTAAGGACAGTAGAAGTTCTGCCAACATTTTTTAAAAGATAGAAAAATTCATATGTCTCCTGATTTACAGGCTATCACATTACAAACACATAATATAATATGGTCATTTTGTTTTTTTTAGCAAACAAGCTGAGAAAAGTCAAGTGTGCACTACTGGCTGAGCATGAAATTGCAAAAAGCTACATTATAGAGGTGGATATGTCTAGAAAGCTAATTACTCATATAAATTTGTCCAGAAATGGTGTACAAAAACATACCTAAGGGTAACATTGGACTTACTGGTGTTATAATCCAATTTGATGCCCATCGTCTTTACAAGTTGACAATACAAAGTTTCAAGTTTGTTCTCTTTTTTTTTTTATGAATTTTCCTGGTCTTTAGAGGTTAAAAAATGCTCAGCACATCTTTTGATTTTGAATGTGATTTGCTCGGTTATAACTTGAATACTGTTATTTGTGTCTAACTAATCTGAATTAGCATTTGTGCTTGAAATGAAGTAAAACATTTTTCTTTGAAAATTCCATTGAGTTTACATCATGTATTTAAATACTGATGAAAGCTCTGTTACAGAGGGAGATTTATTCAGATTTAATGTAACTTTTTTTATTAATGTTCCTGAAAAAAATACTGTAACTTTAAAAACTACCTTAGAATAACATGTTGTTAAGAAAAGCAGATGAGTTGAAGTTTCTCATACATTCAATAATTGCATGTCCTCTTGTACAGGCACGTTTTTACGCTCCCACTACAATCTTTATCGATGAAATTGACTCCATGTGCAGCCGTAGAGGGACTTCAGAGGAACATGAGGCCAGCCGGAGAGTCAAGGCAGAGCTACTGGTGCAAATGGATGGTATTTTGTCCATTAGACGTTCTAGTGTAGTAACAATGACAAGTAAAGCTGTATTTACCAAGTCTTACATTTTCGGTTCAGTTTATTTTTCTATTAAACCATTTTATCAGTCTGAAACTATTGAAAAAAGCCAACATCACTTTGCTGCAATATCATGAATTTTCTGGCACTATAGAAATAATTTTTAATAGAAAAAAAACAGACTTAAGTGTTCACTTTTTTGATGGATTTCATTTTTTTTATGACATTTGTGGAGGTGTTGGAGGAGCGTCAGAAAATGATGACCCATCTAAGATGGTGATGGTGTTGGCTGCCACCAACTTCCCATGGGACATCGATGAGGCTCTGAGAAGAAGGCTGGAGAAGAGGATCTACATCCCTCTGCCTTCAAGTACCTAGTCCTTTCTTTGCTGCTTAACAGTGTAGTCTCCATAGGTCTCATCAAAGATTTAGTTCAATAAAACTAATTGATTGACCAAAAATAATACAGCCTAAAATGATGAGTTGTTTGAAATATACTATTCCAAACCTTGAAAACAAGATACACTAAACCCTTAGTCTGAAGCAGTTAAGATGTATTGGGGTCACACTGAATGGAAAATAGTGGGAGATGGATTTGGGAAAGTATCAGCAATAATTCAGGTGTTGTACTGGACCATCATGGTAAAGAGCGAACTAAGTCAGAAGACAAGGCTTGCTTCCTTTTCCAGTCAGTCTACATCTCAACCCTGATCTATGGTCACAAGCTTTGAACTGTGATTTAATTCAGATGGTGAATATAAACAGCCAAAATGAGCGACCTCCATAGGGTGGCCAAGTTTAGTTTGTAAAGGTATCTTAGTTTTATGGATATCTGGAGGGAGCTTGGAGTAAAGCTACTGCTCCTTTGTGTTGAAATATGCTAGTTTTAATGGTGGTTCTGGCATCTGATCCACATGCCTTCCAATAGAGGTTTTCCAGGCATCTCCAATTAGGCTGAGATTCCTAAAGACAATAGATAGGAAGATGGATGGACCAACAACATAGGATTAAATGGAAAGATTTCCAGAATTATTAACTGCATAATGTATGATCATACCTTAAACAGCATATTCAGTGACTGACTGAGCCATTATGATGTCATCAATCGGTTTTTTGAGTCTCAAGTATAGCATTATGGCCATCTCATGGAACTGTTTTTGTGTAAGAGGGTGGGGCTGGAGAGGATACTTACTGCCACCAGTGAATGTGTGCCCAGCACACAGCTGGCAACTGCTGTGATGCAACTGCCTCAAAATGAACACACTCTTATTATGCATAACTTAAGCTTTAATATACAATATAATTGAATGATTTGTGTGAAAATTCCTCCCCCATACAGTTGTCATGAACAGGTTAACTAGCTTTAGAGACCAAACTCTTGTTGTAACATGTTGTAAATATATGTGTAGACATGCTGTAAACATGCTTGTTTTTGCTGTCAAGTTAGACTTGGACTTAGGGCTCTATGAGAATTTACAGAGCCAGTCAACTAAAGGTTTTGTCATGTTAGTATTGGCCTAAATTCTCAGTCCTGAAGTTTGCTGCTTGGATGGTACCTGATTAATTTGTCACAGAGGTTCTGGGGCAAAACATACCTTGAGCTCTCTAATCCCCACATTCCTTGCATTTTGTTCTCTGTCACCGTAAGAACAGTGTGCATAGTAGACATACATTCTGTGTCCTCTTATTTTGTTTAGGGCAATATGAAACAACCAGTAGTTTGTGATAAATACCGCTTAGAATCACGGGATTATGATGCAAATAGTGATGCAAATAGTTTCAGTGATTCAGATTTCACCCAAAATTTCAGAATATCAAGGACTATTTTTAACTACATCTGTCAGTGTCTCTTTATAAGAGTCTTATAGCAAGACTCCCACTTTGGGTGACTGATTTCTCCAAAAGTGTGTTGGTCGTGGGCAGAGCCGGCCCTACCCAAGGTGCCCCCCCCCACCCCACCGCGCTCCAAGTGGCGCACGCACAAAGCGAGCGGCGGCTCAAAAACGTTCGTCATGTCCTCTTACTAATGTAGGAGTTTTAAGTTCTCTTTGTTCAGACATAAGGTAGAAGGGGGAGAGAGAGCAAGGCCAAAAGTTAAGATAAATCTATATGTTAAACTATATGTAAGCTATAGGTAAGTGTTTTAATAATGATACTATTAATAATACTAGTAACAATACCAATAATAATAATGGTAATAATAATAATAATAACAATTGCTCTGAGCATCAAGCAGAGCCACAGCGGAAGGCACAGCTAAGATCAGCAATCCTGGCGCAACCTCAGTCCATGGGTATCTGCGAGACGAGAAAGCACAAAGACTCCGGGGAAGGTGGCAAGTTAGTAAAAGACATGAATTGAGCATGAATGCAGAACATATAGGGAGAGAGATGAAAGAGAGGAGCTCAGTGTGTCATGGAGTCCCCCAGCAGCCTAAGCCTATTTAGCAGCATAACTAGGGGCTGGTCCAAGGCGAGCCTGAGCCAGCCCTAACTATAAGCTTTATCAAAAAGGAAGGTTTTAAGCCTACTCTTAAATGTGGAGAGGGTGTCTGCCTCCCGGACTGAAATTGGAAGATGGTTCCACAGGAGAGGAGCTTGATAACCGAAGGCTCTGGCTCCCAATCTACTTTTGGAGATTTTTGGAACCACCAGTAGGTCTGCGTCCTGAGACCTTAATGGTCTAGTCGGATAATAGGGTACTACGAGCTCTTTAAGATAAGATGGTGCCTGGTCATTAAGCGCTTTGTAGGTAAGAAGAAGGATTTTGAATTCTATTCTAGATTTTACAGGTAGCCAATGCAGAGAAGCTAATACTGGAGTAATGTGATTTCTTATCCCAGTTCTTGTCAGTACACGTGCAGCGGCATTTTGGATCATTTGGATTTCTCAACTTCTATTCCTAAAAATTAGAAAGGAAATTTGCTCTGAAGAATTTGCTTGATGCAGGAAATGAATAAGATTAAAATGTTTCTCTAAATTTAAATCTATCATTCACTACAGTCACTAAATCACAACTTACTGAGCTACTGTTAATGTCATACAGCATCCAGTGTGGGAAATTCAACAAATATTTTGCCCAGATTGTCTTCAGAAATGGGACATTTAAAGAGCATTTGGGAGCACATTTAAGTACAGTAATTAGTGCATAAATTTGGCAGAAAATTGCTGGTTTTAACATGAAATAAATGCAGATTAAAATGCATACAGTAATCACCCCTCATGTCAACATTAGTATCTGAAAAGCAGGTTGCTCCTGTTTAAAAAATCATCTGTATGTGTACAGAAAACCATCCGTACGACAGAAAGCAGCCGGCAGTTCTATCTATGCTTTTATTACCTCTTACTAGCCTTCGTAAATTGAAAACTTCCCTACAGTTGCAGTCGATCTCGTGTGAACAACTGTGCTGTTTGTGTCATTGCCCTCCGCCCTCCTTCATTTCTGATGCTCACAGCACTTTTTTTCCTTCATAACAGCGAAGCAACAACCTTGTAAAAAAGTCTGTTTCAGGTTTGAAACTGACCCTTTCATCTCATGGCCTCCTCTGCCTTCCAGCAGTGAGACTTCATCTTTGTTAAAAGCTGTACTGTCACAGCCTTAATAATGATCAAAGGCTTTAATAACCTGAAAGCATGAATAATTGACTGCAGAGTGCGCACAGAGTGGGGGTGCTTCATTATAATGTCTCAGCGGTGGCATTTCAGAGGGGACAGCAGTTTTTAAATAGCTGAGTGAGAGCGTTCAGCATTAATTTAGTGTGGACATAATGACGAGGATTTGTAAGAAGAATGAGTCAAATGTGAAAAAGGAGGGAAAAAGGCTGGTCAAGGCTAAAGCACACACACACACACACACACACACACACACACACACACACACACACACTGCGTTTCCTGCATGTACAGTGTGCAACCTGCTCTTTCTCAAGCAAAGATTTACTTTAAGCAAACTACATATTGGCCAGTTTTTGTAATCAATGCCTACAAGCCTGCGTGGCTTTGTGGTGTGTGTGGTGTGTGGTGTGTATGGTGTGTGTGGTGTGTGTGGTGTGTGTGGTGCGGTGTGTGTGGTGCGTGTGGTGTGTGTGGTGTGTGTGGTGTGTGTGGTGCGGTGTGTGTGGTGCGTGGTGTGTGTAATGTGTGTGATGTGTGTTGTGTGTGTGTTGTGTGCAGCACAGTCCATGTTGGTGCTGCAGATTAGTTTTTTCAGGTTACAGGCTGGTACTTTTTGAAGTAACTTATTGTCACAGTGTTGGCTGTGGTGCTTCCAATTGGCAAGTTTTAACATGTCAAACACACCTCACACACACACACACACACACACACACAGATACACACACACACACACACACACACACACACACACAAACTAATATAGACAGCAAAATGCTTTTTTAGGAAATGTGTGTAAATCAAACTCAACGTCAGTGTTACATCGATTCAGTCTTTGAAAACACTTAAACTCAAACTTGTGACTCTTTCCAAAAACAAAATGTCATTTTTTTTTTGTTCTTTGGTTTTTAAAGTGACAGAAAATGTTTAAAAATGCTCATCACAGTCTTCAAAAGCCCAGGATTGTGTCTTTAAATGTCTCACTTTATGAGATCATCAGTCAAAACAGGGACAGAGGATTTAAGGCATTTAAATGACGTCTGGTCGTTTATAAAAATTGCAGAAGTTGTTGTCATCTTGCTCCTGTGTGATTCTTCCTTTTCTTCCCATAATTTATAAATAATATCACAAATTATCTGCTGTATTTTGCAAAAACATAGAAGTCATAATATCTTTAGTCAAATGCAAATCAGCATCTCAGTGATTTGAGGTGGAATTTTATGTTGTTGTTGTTTTTTGTGCCTTTTTTCTGGACAAGAATTACAGGGGCTGTTTGGAAGTATAACTGAAATTTTTGACAGAATTTTGGGAACAAATTCAGGAAGCTGAAGAAAAACAAACAATAATAATCACAATCAAATAAAAAACTAGACTCAAAATGACTCACATATTACAAAAAAGGGTCTTGTTATTTCCTGTTGATAGACTAACAGATTTAACTTGTAACTCCTGAATGCTCACAGAAATTATTTATCAGAAGTCAAAACAAATTCAGGATGTGACAAAGTGACTCACAAAACCTGCGTTACAGGTCGGTGGCAAATCAACCAGAAAAAACATCTTACTGCCAGACTTTAATTTTCCTGATCATGATTGTGATTACAAGTTAAGGGAATTAAATAAATCTAATGTTTATTTTGATATGAATATTAAATTAGATTTCCTTTAAGTTTCTTCAAATCATCTACTTTCTTGCTGAGAACTCAAGTTATTCTTAATTAGGAATTTTTTACAAATAAGTAAGAATGGCTGTTATTATTCATGGAGAAAGACCATGTTTGTGATTGTCTCTCTCTCTCTGTGTGTGTGTGTGTGTCTGTGTGTGTGAGGGTCCTACCACATATGGACATCTGATCTCCTCACACATCTCCAGAGCGATCATGTCAGCCTTCTGAAGACCAACACTGCCATCAACCAGCAGGAACGTCCTCACCAGACTGAAAGTTAGCAAAGAGACACAAAACAAGTTTGATCTTCTGTGTTAAAGGATCATTCATTTGGTTTTCTTCAGGCTCTTTAAGCGGCCGTCTTCAGGCTCAAACACATACATTCTACAGAGCAGGGCAGTGAGCGCACAGCTCCACCTTGTGGACAAAGTCACAATCAACAGGTGGTTATGTTCCAGAGGGAAACAGTTCATGACTTGATACTAACATTTATTTCTGGCACTGCCTGATGCTGACAGTGCAGCGTTTTGTCTGTGCTATCAATTTATTAAACTTAATCATTTCTTTTAGGCTGTTCTTTATAATCATTCATGTATCTTTTTGACTGATTTCTCACTGAATTAAACAAATTATTTTGACATCATGAATGACAGACCAAAAATCATGAAGGGAGTTCTGTCAGGGCCAAAAAAACGTCTCCCTCCTGTCTGCAGCGTAGTAAAGTTTGACTCCTGTGGTCGGGAGATTGCTTTAATATTTGGTATTTATTACAAGACAGATGGCTCGTGATAATGTTACTTTTGCCCTCCACACATTTGCATGAGGTCCGTCTCTTCTCTCTGTGTGAAACCATGTACTTTCTGCAGGCAGCCGACTAAAATAAATGTCTTACTTCTTCCTGGTGTAAAGGTACGGCTCCACCATATCCACAAAGTCTTTGGGTGCTCTGTGTCCATATCCTGGCATGTCAACGATGGTGAAAGCTTTGCCAACTCTGAAGAAGTTCATCTTCTTAGTGTGACCCTGAGAGGGAAACACAAAGACAGAAAGGCACAAACTGTCAACACCTGTCAAAGAAAACAATGAGTTCAGAGCTGAATAAGAAAAATCACGAGCTAATTTATATATTTTAAATATTTCAACTTTAAAATAGCAAAACATCATCAGTCACACTCTAATGCAGATAACTTTATGTTTCCTAAACATACTAAACATCAAAGTGAATCAGATTTTATGTCTGTTAAGAAAACTCACTGGGGTTTTTGAGACTCGGACTTCCACCTCAGGGGTCAGGGAGAACAGACCTTTGATGAGCGACGACTTGCCCACGTTGCTTCTGCCGATGAAACACACCTGTGAATACACACAAAATGTGTAATTGTTATTTACTATGTTACTGTGTTTTGATACTTAAACCTGTTTAATATTAATTTAATCATCTGCATCAGTTCATGCTGTAATTTTGTTCCTTAAAAGTTCTTTTCAGATTTCAGTGAATTCACTGAGTGAACATTTTAACCGGCACACCTACTGACATGGAGTTCTCTGATTGGCTGCTACCGTCTTGCTACTGCAGTACCAATGACTGCCAAGTCCCACAGGACACAGCTCAGGCTCATCCATTTCTCCGACACAAGACAGATGGATGGAGGCTGATGCTGCCAGTAAGCTACGAATACATTATCCTCTGTCAGAGGAGAGAGGCACAGTTGTAACTAACTCGGCATGCAAAAGAGACCCTGCTGTCCAATCAACACTACGCTCCATTCTGAACCCTCCAGCGAGCACTTCTGTCTATAAGGTTATAAAGCTGCTCATTTATTATCAATCGCCAGCTCATGCTTCATTATGTATGAGGCTGCAGGAGGAAAAAAAGCCGATACGTCACAGTTTTCATTCACAGTGTCACAATGAACTCTCTTTCTAGCACAGTTTCGTAGTTGCTGGTCATTGTTTCATCATGTTAAGCCAAAAAAAGCCACATAGGTGTATTATGACTACTGAGTCTGGCCACAAGGGCTGATTAAATTATTCAGTAATGTAAGTGGGTTTGAGGCAGGAGGCCCTCTTCATGAAACAGGATCTGTGTCTTTTTGTTCGATTTGATTGGCAAATTTTGACTGAACCACTGCAGAGTGAAAAGACTTGCCAATCCGACAGTGATTAAATATCTGCAAGCAGCTCTGTTCATGCCTGAGCCAAGAGAGAGAAGGAAGTCACTTTACAAACAACACTCATAGCTCTTGAATAAGAAGAGATCAATAATTCCATTTTAAAACTGCAGGATCAAATCTGATAACATGGAAAAGATCTTCAGTGAACTACATGGGTTAAATTGGAAAATGTATGAGACACAAGATCTGCTGGCTTGTTCTTCACTGTCTTTTACTGTCTGCTGAGGCACAAAAAGTTCCATCCACAAGAAATCAATCAAGTTGCTTTACCTATTATAGAATCATTGATCATTTCAGGTTTAGTGAACAACAACTGGTGCCTTTTCTAGTTACCAGTTAACAAGGCTGTACAACATTTAACCTCTAGGGGGCGTTCAAGCTAAAATCATTCCTGTGTTAAAACACTGTTGGCATGTTGCTTCAGGTTACAGGTGAGACATGAAATTAGTCCAGTCAGAGAAACAGACACTGAAACACTGAGCGGCTAGTACTACTGTGGAAATGATTATCTTATGTTATTAAAATTATCAGGTGAACAGTAAAAAAAAGAAAAGAAATGTTTTTATGTTTTAAGTTTATCAAGAAGGAATATGCAATGGTTTGAGAAATTTTTGCATATAAACTAATTAATTCTTTAGTATAATGTCACCTGGTGGCATTACACACGTGCTTTTAACAGGTTACTAAACGCAGACTTTCTTCATAAAAATAAATTTTGGTAGCACTAAACATGAACTAGTTGTGGTTAGTGAGTCCGACCACCCCCCCCAACCTCAGGCTGTTTCATTGCAGGCGCGTGGTCCATCCTCTCTGCAGAGGCGTAGTAATCTATCTTATGAGAAGGTGAAGAGCAGAAGAGCTTTTCTGCTTTAACCATGTCCTCCAAACTGGGATGAAAGAGCTGAAACTGTGTCCTGTCCACAGACCTGAAAATGTCATGCAAAGTAATGAAAACATTAAACAAACGCTATGAAAGCGAACATGACTTCAGACAAGACAAAAACATGTGTCTTGTATAATCTAGATAAATATTACAGATGCAAAACCAAACTGCAGTACTTGTCCAGGTGCACCTCCAGCTCACTGAAAGGGTAAAGTAAGCTTTGGACCTTCTTTGGGGGAAGGGCTGTGGCTTTCTGAAGGGAAGCAAGTTTATGGGCACTCTGCAGGGAAACAGTGTAAATCTGAATCCCAGGCTGATGCCACAGGGACGGCCTGAGACAAAACATCGTCCCCGACAGAGTTCAAAACCTGCAACTGAGAGAGAGACAATTTAATCAATGAGAACAAGTATCACAATATTACAGCTTTCAGCTCCACTAAGCTGTTATAATATTACATTATTGACAGAATGGACAGTTTCTAATGGTTGTTCCTCAAACCGAAAGGTAGAAAGAACCAAATGCAAGCCAAATTATTACAAAACCTTAAAACATAACAGTACTTTGACCAAGTATTTCCTCTGATGACAAGAGGACATAAATAGTGTAAACAAAAGAGACCACGGGCTGGCAAAAATGTTAAATCTTCCTTTTTAAAAACGTTTCCACTGCGACTACATTTTTTTATAATGTTACAAAACAACATTTTCGGTGCCGACAAGAATACTTTGTTTATTAATGTGTAATTTATGGGTACAAACTCGATTTTGTCCCTAAACACACAGCATTATGGCACAAGCGTGCAGGTAAGGGTAGCTAGCAAAACATTAGCATCACATGAACGACACCGTTAAAATTAAGGACATACAATCAGAAATGCTGATTAACTTGACAACTAACCTGAAATTTAAAGTTCGCTCTTCTTAATAATAAAATATTAGGACAGAGTTAAGCTACAACTGATCATTATTCACTGTTATTGTTTCTATCTTCTCTGTAAGTTATGATTGTCCTCCATCTTGCGTCCATCGCTGAAATGAGTCCGAAAACTACAACTTCGCTTTGCCAGAGGTTCCGCCTCGGCAACTAATGTTCCGGTTTTACTTAATAAAGTATTTGATTATATTTAACTTATTTGACTGAACAAACTAACTAAAATAAAATAAAATAAAATAAAAACGTTTTTGTGCCGTATGTAAGTTTGGAATGAGAAATTTATTTAAGGTTTAATAATAATAATAATAATAATTCCAACAGCAACAACAACAACAACAACAATAATAAAAATAATAATAACAATAATAGTAATAGTAGTAGTTTAAACAAATTTAAAATGTAATAACAGATTCATAATCCTTTCTCCCTGCTTATTTTAAAACAAACAAATTTGAAAGAGGAACAAAGCAATAATTAGAGCGAGCAGTGCGCCTTTTGGATGCTCACCATTAAGACCTCGCATCAATGCAGCACTTTTGCAAATGTGGGATAGCTCCAAATACAAGACACAAACCATTATTTTAACACTTGTTTCACACGTTGCTACATCATAGTGTCCTATTTCTGTGAAGATATATCACATAACACAAGTGTGAGAATGAAATTCGACTCTGAGGAGGCTAAAACAAGGGTGTTGCAGTCTCTATCCCTGTGCTATTCTAATATTGCTTAGGACACTGGGACATAAGTAATGAGCATGAATCCTCTTTTAGATTCTGCTACATTCTTCACATTGATGCATGGCGGGTGAAACATACAGAAACATTCTTGTGTTCCTGCTCTTGGATGAAAAATGTCTTCTATCCACAGGGAAAGGTACAGTTAGCTGTCACATACATCCTCCATCACCCTCTTGGTGGGGATTACTGAGGATTATAATGCTGATGTTTATGTGGAACACGCCAAAGAAATGTCTTCATAAATTTGGTTATAGGAGGTGGCAGTGATAGGAGCGACTCCATGCTCCTCTCCCACTCTGCATACTTTTACACTGAGTCTCCCGGTAGGAAATTGAGTTTCATCAATAGCAATGTTCAAGTGTCGGGTTTCACAGGTTCATGCTCACAAAGTGGTTGGACTTCTTCTCCTGGTTTGTCCCAGTTTTCTCCACTTTCCTCCTGTGTGGAAAAGAAATCATTCGAAACATACATCCAACTTTGATTAATCGTTTGAAAAAGCTATGTTAATGTGAAAAATAGAATGTTGGTCAGACTTTTGGGATCTCACTTTAAACTTAGTCCCTCAGAATGAATCACTGTTATCTACTTGTGGCTTTCCCGCAGTTTTCTGTCCCTTTTCTCTCCACCAGGTGGCAGTGCAGACCACAGAAAGCATCACTACACTGAGGCTGATTTGTAAAATCTGCCTTCGCCACCTTGTGCCAATCCTTCCTCTGCTCCATCTGGGTTTTATGACCTGATGTGATTCATAGTATGTTCACTGAGCAAATTAATTCACAGATATCCAATTACAGCTCTCATATTCTCCCTGTCCTCTTGCAGTGGAGTCTTTTATTCCGCTGTGCCATGTGGTAATGCCTGCACCTTTTTCATTCATCAGCCATTTAAGATTCCTTGTACATTGAGTGGCTTATTAGGGTTGAAAATTAAAAAATGTGATTGATTTATTCTCTCAGTCTCTGTCTGTCTGCTCTTGTTCCTTTATTATTTGTGTGTCTTGTGCATCATTAAATGAGTGTTACACACGTGTTCGGCAGTTAATTAAATAGCTTCGACTGAAAAATGAATAAAAGGAAGAGTAGTTCTTTGCTCTTTGGATTACTTAGCAAATTAAAGGCTGGTAAGTGCATTAATTTAACATTTCATTACTGCCTAAGGAGATGACACCAGGGGGAATCACCACCACGATCAGCTGTTAGGGTGCTTAATAGGTGGACGTTTTTAGCCTTTTTGGCATTTATATGGCTTTTAGCACAATAAAATCCCTTAAACCTCACAAGACCACACTTCACAGGGCTTTTTTGTGTGGGAAACGAGACAATGAGGGATATATAGCAGCAGAAGGGATAGATAAATGCTGGGAGGAGCAAAGAGGAGGGGATAAATGGGATAGAAGGGGGGTGGGGTATGGTGGGGAGGGCGCCGTGGGTGCTCCCGTGACTCCATCACCCCCATCCCATTCCATCCTTCACTGTGAGCCAGAGGATCAAATGCCAGACCAATCAATCGTCCACCAAGCAGACATCTACAGCGGAGGCCATGATGGCATTTAGCTCCCCAGGGTTCATATCAATAAAATAAAGAAAGATATCATACAAAATTGATTGTCCCCAAACAACCTGCCCACCCAAACCATCAAGCCGGCCCCCTGCCACCATTATCATTTATTCTTCGGCTCTTTATCTGCTCTGTGTGTCTCTCTCCAGTCCCTTGGCTTTTTGTCGTCTGTCCGTCTGTCTGTTGTAATTCCTTCATTGTGCTTTGATTGGTGTGCAACAGACAAGTTTGCAGCTTTTTTCGGGGAAACGAGCAGAAGCCGTGAAGAGCCTTTGTGTCTTTTTTTTTAAGACAATTTAGCAAAAAGGAAAAAAAGTCCAGCTGCGACGCTTACGAGCCGCCCACAAACAGCCACACATGCACGCTGATGACGCTCTAATCTGACAATGAATTATCACTGAGCCTGACCTAAGTGACCTTTCCAGACCCATTAAACCATTCATTTGCATGTTAACCACCGAGGCTTTCCCCCTTACCCCCCCTGCTCAGCCTCTGATACCTCAGCCACAATGTGACAGGGGCACAATGGGACGTGCGTCGCCAGAATACCAAAGTCCTCCTTGTTGCTTGCTTTTGTTTGTCCAGGAGGATGGAGTGCAGAGGAGTTTATTAAGTCAAGAGGTCAAACCATCAATACGCCTCTTACAAACACACATGGCTGTCACATGCACTTGCCTCAAGGGCAAAAAAACAACAAGAGATTAACACGGGCTGTGTTTGTTCTGTCTGCCCATCTGGTCAAGCTGAAAGCAGTCAGGCCAAACACCTGTGGCAAATATCCCTCATCCACCAGCGGCCAGGCCGTGAAGACGTGAGGAGCTCTGCCTGTGGAAGCAAAGGCTGCATCATTTAATCAAGCTGCAGTGTTTCTTTCTCACATTTATCTCTCTTTCTTAGGTAAACAGACCAGCAGAGAAACGGCTTCGTTTGCCCTTGAAGAGGAAAATAGTGCTTGTTTTCACATGAGGTGATTCCCCAGCTATAAACCACACATCAGTGATATTCATATTCCTCACCAAATCTGAGCTCGGACCGAAAAGGTGGACTCACTTATCTGTGCTGACCCTTCAACATTCAGTAAAAATTTCAAAAATTCAAGTGAAACACAAGCTGTTGAGATATGAGTGTTCCATTTAAGATCCAACTAGGCTGCCAACTGTGTCTTTCCTTGTTCTTCTGTGTCTCTCTTTAAGCATCTCCCATGAATACAGCATAAATATTTTGGCAGGTGGTGTTTGGAGGATATTAGAGCACAAGCGCCGAGTGCTCAGGGATATTGATTTTGTTTTAGCAGCCAAGAACCATGGCTCTACTGGCATCGATACGTGGAGGAGAGGAGGCTGAATGAGGAGGGATGACCTTGAGGCGGGAAGCAATCTCGACAAATAAAGCCTGAGGAAGGAAATGCAGGGAAAGGAAACACTGAGGATGTCAGAGTGCAGAGACTCAGAGGTGACACTGTGAGGTCTGCAGAAAGACAAGAAGGGGAACAACACAGGCTGAGGAGTGTTTGGTGTTTAAGATAAATCCTTTTCGCTCTGATTACTATTGATTTAGTGGCGATATCCCATTTGGGAAGACACCTAAATATTAGTACAGGCTGAAACTGGAATTATTGCAAGAATACACATACATGTTTATGTGCGTCTATGCAGGGGGAGTGAGATGGGAACGTTTAGTTTGCAGGAGGATCACAGAAGCAACACATTTTCTCTCCCAACTTGTCACGTTTGGCAGTTTGGTCAGGACCTCTTTGTGTCACTGTGTAAAACACTGAGCGCTCCCAACATCTGAGGTGATGCTCAAAGACTTCCTGCCAGAAAACCTTTCTGACATGCGGTTAACATGGAGCTGCTGCAGTTTGGTTAGGTTTTGTAAAAGATCATTGATTTTTGCTTTTACTGGATCCTGAATCTTGATCTCCTGCCTGAAAGTTTCACCCACCACTCTGCCCCTCCCTATTAGTGTCCTTTCTTACCGTGTATGTGTTATCATTGCATCTGGCTGAAAGACAAAGGGGTACTTCATGTTTTTTTGCTTTATAAAAAAGTTCCAGAGGTCCTGACGAAGCTGCTGTGTGATGAGTCGGGAGTGAGAGCAGGCTGACAGAGTATCCAGCTCACACGCCTCCCAGATCTCAACCGGGTTCCACGCAGAAGGTTTAAACACATTCACATTGTAGGAGTATAAGAGAAACAGCCGTGCAGACGTCTCCCGTCGACAGCAGCACATGTTCCAGCACTCAGCGGAAACTTGAAAAGGTTGGTTAGGACACGTCTCTCCTGGAAGGAATTCATAGCCGTCGTGTTGTCAGCTGCTCACATGAAAAGTGACAGAAATAGTGATGTAAAGGATGAAAAAACAGAGATCTTGACAGAGAAGTTCAAACCGAGCTCCTTTCTCACCTGAATAAGTGGGTGTGAATGTCAGACTGTCTCTTTTCTGGACGGAAATCTTTTTTTTGCTTAAGTAAAAGTATAAAAGCTAAAGTGTAAAAACGAATCTGTTACGAGTAAAAGTTCCGCATTTAAATGTTTACTGAAGTAAAAGTACGAAACATATTTGCAATAGAAAGTGTCAAAAAAAAAGTAAAAGTACTTTGCTTAGGCATCATAGTGATAGCATCTCACAGAACATCATGTAATTATTACTATGATTTTACTTTTAAAGTTTAACCATTAAACAATATTTCATTTTAGAATTGTTCTGTTTGTAACTATTATTGTTATTGGAAAAGTACCAAAAGTTGAACAAATGTAAAGTATACATACTAAAAAGGACAATACTTGTCATGTGTAATGGAATTGAAATACTCAAGTAGGATACTTTTCAGAATTGTGCTGAGTGCAGTGGCTGAGTAAATGTACTTAGTTACTTTTGACCAACCCCAGGCCACGACGAGGAAACTCAGATATTCAGAATTTTGAAGTTTTACATGAACTTTTGCTTTCTGCTTTGTGTTCACAGTGGAAACTGAAAGAGCAGCCGACAGCTTGTTCAGTGTGAGTGATTATCATATTAAGTAAAAGAATTCAAACCTTCGTGGTTGAGACAACTTCATAAAACTAGAACTTCCTTTGTTTAATCACTGCTCTCTTTCAGTTGACCTCGTGTTTTGACTCCCGGCCCGTTTTAACAAACCTGCTCATTGCAGACAGTTTGTTGAAGCTACAGACCATTACAGGTCAAAGGGAGATGAAATCTGATTTTACATGCTCCAGTAATAAATAACACTTGAACAACAAGCGCCAACTTGACCTTTTTTCTCGCTGGGTCTCATGAAAATGCATCCGAGACCAATTAAAAACCACAGGGACGCCGTTTCTGCAGAAGAAACGCCGCCGCCTCTCTGACGGGGTAACAGTGATGGAAAACCACATGCTGAGGAGGAAGATGCCTCTGAGCTGATAGGCCTGAATCCACAAGACCTCGAACTTGTTTATTCATCTCATGCACTCATCCATGTGGAAATGAGGTGTGAAAGCGCGGTGGTCCTCCTACACGCCGACCCTCAGCTGGTTATCAGCTGCACGGCGCAGCTCTGTGAGGTAACCTCTGAGCTCCTTCAGGATCTGAGCTGCTGCCTAAACAAGACTTTAACTACTGCCAGCACATCACTTGCTCTGCTCTCTATCGCCTCTCTTTGTCAGTTTTAAACACACACACAAACACACACAAACACACACACATGAACTCACAATCCTCCACTCGCCTCTTTGTGTCTCCGTCTTTCTGTCTTTCATTCCACAGAGATGATTTATTTTGTTTCTCCCCTCTCCTCCTCCAGCCCTCGGCCGCCCTCGGGGTCAACGCTGAGCTCCATCACTCTGTCTGGATTCTTAATCCCCACACAGGAGCCGCCCGTGCCAATACAGGAGAATAACAGATTAAAAAAAACACAGCCCAAGCCCCGAGTATCTCCGCTTTTTTCCTCCCTTCCTCTGTCCTCACAACAGATAAGTGGAAAAATAGAGTTGGAGAAGCTTAGCCAGAGTTGAGAGGCGAATCATCGAACCAGGGATGACAGAGAAGCTTCCAACCTGGTGGTTAATGAAGGTGATGCAGCAAAGCAAGGCCCTCTGCAGAAACTCTCTGAGTTATAACGCTGGAGCCTTGGGAGGTGACACGACTGCAGGCGGGAAGGTTTCCACTTGGCTGCAATTGTCTAAGGAAGATACATGGTTGACCCCAGACTAAAATATAAGTAGCAGAACATAAAAATAATGAAACCTGAGCCCATCTCATATAACTAGAAATAATGGCTCCTCCACCTATAGGAGGTCATTGTCAGCTTTGGCTCCAAAGAGAATGGAAGCAGGATGAGGTATTACGGCTAATGGAGACAGAAAAATGGAGGGATCTTATTAAAAAGAAGCTAAAATAAGAACAGTGAACACTGAAAAAATGGCAAAATGACAAGAAAATCTGTAAACTCCAGAGGTCACATTCCCAAGGACTCCCAGAGCAGCGTGCCGATCCACTGATCCGAGACCAGCTATGAACTCACGCTGGTATTTGCATGACTTCACAACCCAACCAGTGACCTTAAACCAGAAACCTTTAACAAAGCGGCTGCAGTCCTTTCATTCTGATAGGAGATTCCTGTCCTTGTGTGAGAGATGGACGGAGCGAGGGAGGGAGGAGGAGGAGGAGGGAGGTGGGGCTGCTACAAAGGAGATAATGGCTGTGTCAGTTTCACACTGCTCTCCTCATAAAAGCCGAGCCAGGAAGCTGAGAGCGAAGGAAACATTAGTGTGTGTGTGTGTGTGTGAGTGTCTGTCCAGGCAACACACACATGCATCAGCGTCTGCATCACATTAACTTTATATGTTGCTGGTGAAAGATGTTGTTTATTTTAGCTTACTGACCTCGACGTTACAAGTTTAGGTGCATCTTTTCCTTTTCTGACACAGAATGTCGGTTTTTAAAGGTGAAGAAACTTTATAAATCATCGCTGGTGGCAAAATGTTAAGAAACTGGTTCAGATTTAAATGACAGACTCATGTGTTTTCATATTTGTAAATCAATTAACACAAATCCGTGTGCACACTGACTGTTACACTCTTGATTTGACAACACAACAACACACAGATCAAGAGCTCATGTTGGCGTTGTCCCTGATGGTACGGTCGAAAACTAACACTGGAATTCAAAAAAATGTATTCAAAAATGAGCAATCATCAAAAACTTAATTGTTTTAAGCTGCAGATTGTTTGATTTGTTTTATCCGCTTTGTTTGTTGCAAACTTAAAGAATCTTTAGTTCTGTGTTTTGATGGTTCTGATCAAAATGCACCTGGGTAGGTGATTTCTTTACATCTGGTCTGTGCAGATTTACACCTTTCTTGTTTAATTTTAAACTTGTCATATCTTGTTAAGTATAAAAACAAAGTGAACAACCCACTTTATTTGAAACATTCAATTCTTGAAGTTTTATCAGGTTGAGAAAAAGATTTGATTTGTTGAGAGCGAAATTAGATTTTTGCTGCTTCTGTTTATCATTTGTCTCAATTTCAAGTGCTACACATTTAATAAAAAACAGAGCTGAAACTCTAAAAGATTCATAGTAAAGTGACTTTGCACAGAAAAGTACTTAAAAAAACTGTAAAACAGCAAACTGTTCTGCTACTTTAGTGGCTGTATTGTGTCAACAGGCTTTAAAAAGCTACTGATCTATTAAAACATTCATTAGTCTGAGTTTTAACCAAAAGTTCTGGTGTCCCAGATGTATTTCCACCCTCAGGAGCAAACCAGAACACTTCTCTGTGAGTTTCCAATTTAAAAAATGAATAATATTACTATTTGTTTCATGCTTCTAAAACAGGAGGAAAGAAAGAAAAACCAGAAGATTCTGTTTCTGTCTGTTCGTGCTTTCGGGCTCATTGTTCCCTCTTCCACACCTCTGTGACTCCATGAGAGGACGGTGCAGGATGGGGTGAGGAGGGGTGAGGAAGGGTGAGGTGTCCTCCAAATCACCATCACTCCTCCTCCTCCTCCCTCTCCGTCTCACCCCCTCTGTTCCCTCTGGCCCCTAACAGAAAGTCTCAGGACCCTGACAACAAGATGTCACTCTCCCACGGCTTCACTGCGACCAGCGTCCGTGCTGCCGGCTCATTGTGACTCGCTGGACTCTGACAGCAAAGCCTGAGCTCACAATGTGTTTATTGGACGGCTGCATGTGGTATTTCTCCCCCCAAAAGTCCCCCCCCCCGGGTTCCTGAGCTACATCTGTGAGGTGCCAGTGGGAGGTGGGGGCCCCAGCTGGATGGTGAAGTCATCTTTATGGTGATGATGAGGAGGCAGGGGATGAAAAACTCTGAGTTTCTGGGACGCTGAGTAAAAAATAGAGAGACGGATGGAGGATGAGAGATGTGTTAAGAGAGGAAAAGGTAAAGACTGACGCCTTGTTCAGGTTTCAGTGGGAGAAGCAGTAAATTATTCCCCAAATTCTTCTGTAATTTAATTAATTATAGCTGATGTGTAATTACAGTTCTGTAATCAGCTCTGACATCAATATTCCATGAAAAGATAATGAAACTGAAAGACGTCTGTGAGGTTAAAGTCGACCACGTGACGACGGCAGACGGTCTCAGTCACACGGATGAACTGTAGGTTATGTGTTAGTGTTTGACAGGCTGGCAGAGTTAGCATAAACCTGTTTGTTTCACTGTAATTTAAAACTCAAAGGTTCAGTGTGTGGAATTTAGCACCATCTAGCTGTGAGAATGCAGAATGCAGCTTACTGCCCTCCGATCACTTCGTTCCTTTCACCTGAAACAGGCCAAATGTGCATGAAGCTAAGCTAAACCAAAGGATCATTTTGAGCTAATGGTGCTGCTGAAGGGCAAGTCAAGACACCACTCAAGTACTATATTTTGCCCTGTGGGGAACACAGATACCCTACCTAATTATAATGGGATTCATTTCAGTAGCTATGAAGATATTTTACTTGGAACCAAAAGGTTTCTGCTGCTGGCGCTGTTTGAAAATTCAGGGCATCGCTGCAGTCGTTAGGTTTCATCGTTTTGGAAACACGGTCCATCAAATAGACACATATGTTTAAATCTGGAACAAAGTGGTGAACGACCACCACTGCTAACCTCTTTAGTCACGGCAGCAGCACAGCTACAAAGGAGACGGAAGAGACGGACCGAAAAAGGAGAGACATGAGAGGGGAAAAACGATACAAGTCAGAGGGATCGCTCATGATTAGGTTATAACCTCACAAAGCCTCAGAGAGACGACGGCCGCCATCACATCTCTTCTTCTACACATGGACGTGTTTGTGTGAGGGTCTCTCCTCCGAGCCTGGAGTTTGTCGCCTGTCTTTCTCCGTGAAACGACGACACGCTGCCCGCTGTCTTGTTAGAGCGGTGATTGATTGAGCAGGTTTGGCAGTCCTGAGCCCCCTGCTCGGTTCATTTGTTATACATTTATAGTTCATAATCCATCTGCTCTCACCTCTTCACATTCTGTGTAATTTTTCATCCTGCTTTTGTATCAGGGGGGTCATTTTTCTACATGGCTATGACAGATTGTTCAGTGTCTGCTGTCTATAATTGGCCCAGATAGTGGGAAGGCTCACATGTGTTTATCATTAGAGTCTGAGTCTATGTGGAGATCTTCTCATCATTAAACACAATAGATGTCCAATCTTTAATAATTAAACCAAATTGATTTATTGATCTATTCCTGAATCTGTTTGAGGTGCTTAATAATTGTACTTTTCATTAAAGCCTGGCAAATAAGGTCTGTTCAGGCATCTTTCCTCCATTTTTGTTGTTTTTATTTTAAAGTGCTGTTTATATTCCGTCACTTGGCCAGCAGGTGGCAGTGGAGGTCCATGCATGAACGAGCAGTGGCTGAGTCATTCAGAGTTTACCATCTGTTGATCTGCAAAAGTTCCCAGGAGATGCCAGACACGGATGTAGACCTGAAGCTTGAAACTCAGGCTCATCCCAGTTTTTATTATTAATTTTTCTTTTTATTTATCACCACAATTCTCAGTCCTTTTTCTCTTGGTCACTTTTTTAAATTATAATTTGATTTATGAAGTTTGAGGCAGGCTGAGGTTTACTCACCTTTCTGACCCTTGAGTCAAAAGAAAAGTGGGATGAAATAAAATCCACTGGAAAACAAATAACGCCTTTATCATGAATGATTGATTTTAAAGAAAGTCTAGAATTATAAAAAAAAAATGAAAATCCCAAATCAGCAGCTCACGAGCTGCATTCAAGCCAATGTAAACCCAACATGGCTGCTGAAGAATTGTTTTTTGGAAGCTGCTGAAACTGAAGAAACTTCTCACCTGAAGAATGAAACACAATTTTTTTTTTAAAAAAAAAAGAAAGAAAAGTTTTTCCATGAGCTCACAGCCTGAACTGAAAAACAAGGTTAAACATCAACATTAATGGATCTAAAATTCATCAGCCACAAGAATTTTCTGACCTCAAGTTCATGGTTGTTTGCCAAAAACGGTTGTAAGAATTTGGGATTAATGTTGACCTATTTCCTGAAAAAGGATTTTTTTTTTAGATTTGTAAGCAAATCTACTTCACCTATATGCTTAACCTAAAAACCTGAGTGCAAATTACAGTTTTGGAAATAAAATTTTAATTAAAAAACCAAACAAAATTAAATTAGATTTCCTGTGTTGTATTGGATATTAATATAGTTATTTATTTTGTTTGTTTTAAAGTGGAAACAAAACTCACAGGAAAAGTTGGAGGGAAAAGTTTTTAAAGGAAATTTGCAAGATAATAAATAAGAAAAATGTGCATTAAATTCTGACTCCTAAAATATTTTGCAATTCTCCTGAACACTTTTAAAAAAACCTGTGGGCTTGAGTTGTGTCAATCCAGACCACAAACACATGTTTCTCTGATAAATTATATATATAATAGTTCAGTGTTAAACATTTTGTATGTTACTTCTCATGTTAGCTGTAAATGCTTCCTGCTGGTCTGCAGGCTTCAGTAAGAATATCACAGTATTCTGATGATGATCAGATGAAGGTGCTCCAAAAATAACAGTGTAATAATGAAAACTCTTTTCAGTGTCAGGCGAGAAACCTCGGCCCCCTCAGTGGGTGTTGTAATCTGTATGGATGACTGACCTCCATACGTGTGTGTGTGAGTGTGTGTGTGCTGGAGAGGCAATAGAGGGAGAGAATCCTCAGACAAAGTGAGGGAGGTGTATAATGAGAAAGAGGCAGCTGGTGGAAAAGGTCTGATTTCTCTCGCCGCGCCGCTGAGTGCACTCGTAGGTGCCGCCGAGGCCCCGGTGGCTCGCTCCCCCTCTTTGTCCTCATCGCTCCAGAGGACAGCGGTGCTCCAGGAAGTGCTGAGGATCCTTTTGGCCGAGTACACGGCCAGCCATGTTGGAATAAATCTGTCCTGTAGCTATAAGCATTATCTCCTGAGCCCTGTGCTGGCATACTGAGCTCCTGCTCAGGCAGGGACGACGCCATGCAGACAGGAAGGAAGGGATGGATGGAGGAAAGAGTGGAGGAAAGGGAGGGGAAACCGAGGGAGGACTGAATTAGAGAATAGCTTTAGATCTGGACAGTTTCTATGTTTGTGAAAGTGAGTTAAAAGACTGACTATAATTGTAGTTCTGTGGATGAGAACCAGACTAAGATCAGCGCTGAGGTTAGAAATGTAGCTGTGCTGTTCAGGTGGTGATAAAAAAAACTTAAATATTTCAAACATATCAAAAATATGTTCAGTGGTAACTAAAAAATGTTTGCTAACATGGTAAGCTAAGTAAAACACAAGCTATCTGCTAATTATTAGCATGTTAGCATTGTGACTTTGAGCACCTTGTGCACAAGTAAACATGCTGAACGAGGCTAAATATTGTTGATCCAGCTTATTTTTTTACTAAACTCACATAATAAGATCAATTATAATATTTTATTCTCACTCCAATAAAATAAATAAAATAAAATAAAATAAAATAAATAAAAAATAAATAAATAAAAAATAAAATAAAATAAAATAAAATAAAATAAAATAAAATTAAAGCTGCAAGCAGCGTTGGTCGAGCCCTCGCACTCTGGCCCGTCGGGATATGTGTGTGTTTTTCTTTAAAATGTAGACAATTAATCTAATTTTTCAATTTTCTAAACATTTTGGGTCAATTTTCAAAAATTAAGAGCTTTTATTTTGAAAGAGTTCTGGGCTTTTATTTTGAAAAACAGAGGATGTGCCAGTGACCAGGTCAAAGTTTGATGGACATGAGTACTGGCAGCTGTGTGAGGA
>JAQMCX010000011.1:22351823-22366057 GCA_029814765.1 Acanthurus leucopareius | reverse complement strand
AATTTTTCGCCAGACCTGGTGTGCGTGCCAAATTTGGTGAGTTTTTGAGCGTGTTCAGGGGGTCAAATTAAGGGTTATTGCTACGTAATAATAATAATAAGAAAGAAACAGTACAATAACAATAGAGCCCTCTCCTGCTTTGCAGGGCTCGGGCTCTAAAAAGAAACGCACGAAAAACAATAGAGCCCTCTCCTGCTTGCAGGGCTCGGGCTCTAATAAATAAGAAGGACTAATAGAGGATAACACTATTTATATTATGGCCAATGGAATAAGTACTACTAGTGTCTTATTAGTGTGTAGGAGTCAGTAAAGGTTATAAGGTTGTATTCTTGATTTTGCATTGAATGCGAACATCTTTGATCTTTGTATTATCCATCCACCGACTCGTGGTCAATGTCTTTGACCTCTATCAGTTGTGTCCAGTAAACAAAGACACTCCAGACACAGTAAAACCAATTCTCTCAGCTCTGTTTACAGATAACAATGGCAACGCTATTTTGTGCTTCATGCTACATTTCCAGTTGCTCTTATTACGGCTTTCAAAACTCTCCAGAGAACATGTCTGGCTTTGCTTTCAGGTGGAAAGAGCAGCAGTGATGGTGCTCGAGACAAACAGCAGGAGCATCTCTTCTGGCTGCACTGCATTCTCGTCTAACAGAGGAGAAATTGGTAGCTCTGCCTCTGCTCTGTATGTCTACAAAAGAACGTTGCTCTCTGATTCCAGCAATAAAACCTGTAATTTACTGTCGATGCCATGAAAAGCCTTTGCTTTACTCTCTAGTGCAGCTCGGTTACAGTATGTTCGCTCTCTGTCCAGAGAACAAACATGCATTGTCAAAATGTGTAAATCTGGAACATATATAACTGCTTCTCTTTGCAAATTAAATAAGCATTGATGCTTTTTGTGACTTAATGGTGGAAAACAGAACAAAAGCAAACAACTGTTGTGTTGCAGCCTGTTGTTGAGTTGCAAAATGATAAGTTTTCTAAATTGACTCCTTTGCAATGAGTCATTCTTCCCATCATGCTCAGATTATTTAAAGAGCCTTTTACCTAATAAAAGAAATAACAGCATATACAGCAGTCCAAAAATATAATTTTTATTTTTATTAGTATTGTTTCTCACTGGAAACAGGTTGGCCTGCGCTGATCCTTGTGCAGGCTTTGATCCGGCTTCGAGCGGCCGCGGGTTTTTAGGATGGATCGTTTCTTTAATGGTCCACAGTGGTTGATCGTGTCTGCACTTAGCGGCTCAAACATGCTCAAGTGTATAACTGTTACATTCTGGCGTGAAGTGTTGAAGAACAAAACCAGACTTTGGGACTAAATCTCCTTCCTGGATACATGAAGTTTGAAAACATCAGTACCTCAGGCGCAGAGCAGGCAGAAACGCTGCTAAGCTAAAGCCAGTCATAACATTCTTTGTTCCTTAAGACCTCAGTTATGGGAGTAAAATGGATTTTCCCTCTTTGTTGAACAGAAAAGTGCTGTTTTCTGGGCTCTGTCACTTCTGTGGCAGACACAGTTCAGATACAACTCCAAAGCTAGTTTATTTGTTCTGCACTCATAAATAGACCAGTTTCATCTCAACCCACGACAGGGTGTTACTCCTTTATTTTATTCTGCATTTTTGTCCACTTAGTAATGCTAATAGTTTCAGCAGGATGACAAGTGGGGGAAAAAAGACAGACAGATGCTTAGAGAGTGGAAGAGAGAGGCTGGATGTGGAGCAATGAAAGAGTGATTGGCTAAATGAAAGAGACGGAGCAGCGGTGCACTCCAAGCTCTGCGGTTGCGAGTGTCTTTCCAGGCTTAGCAGCCCGCGGATGAGAACGGCCCGCTGCCGCAGCCGCTGCGATGTGCTGCTAGCTTTGGCCGGCTCGCTCTGCCTCTTTTGGCTCGGCGCTGCTCTTCTCCTCTGTAAAAGAAGAGCGTTGGCTAACGTCAGTGTGGCCACACTCCTTATAGCACAGAACAACCCCTGGCTCTGGGGACTGCTTACTCATCCACATTTGGCAACGTGCATCTTGCAAAAAAGCCTCAAACTTCTCCACCTCTCACAATCCCAACAAGCTCGGCTGGAAAAAACGACACCCGCACAACTTTCTCATGGTTGAAAGTCTCCCCTGAAAGACACTGGAATCTGTTTGCAATTTTTTTCTTCTTCTTTTCCCTCCGTCGTGGACGAGCTCCAGCCTGAGGACGATCATGACATTAGTGTGAAAATTATGGAGTTAAGAGATAAATTATGGTCATGAGAGATAAAACTGAATTAGAACAGTAATTTAAAGAGACATTTTTTTTTCTAAGGACACACGCAGACATACAATACAGGCTGAAGTGAATTTATTCTCATAACATAGGAGACCTTATGAAATAAGTTACTTGTGCTCATTTGACTGGTGGTTTTATATCAGCCACACTTCAAACTGCAAGTCTTTACAGGAGGATCTGAGACCCGTCCATGATGCATCATTGGGCTGGAGGTGTTTTTGGTTTACAGCCTTTTTGGATTTAATCTAATTATCCAAAGTCCTTTTGAAAAGGTCTCAGTGTCCTCACAGCTCTTTCACTTTGGGTCTGTTTGAATATTAACTACTGACTGAGGTAATAAAATAAGTAAAATAACTTTTGTGCTTCGGGTTAACGTGGATTTACCACATTTTAAACATCTACATCCGACCCAACTTCAGTCATTCATAAAGGCAGCTCAGTGAAATGATGGTTTGATTTTATTGTTTTAACACCAGGGAAGCAAATTAATGTCTAAAAAGTGGAGATGGCTCATTCTCTCCTGCTCAGTAGCTCCACATCGCCTTTGTTGAATCACCTTCGGATGGAGGGAGGAACCTCTCTGCCTCTAAAACAACGGACACTGGCAGTCAGTAAACAGGAGGGCGTGGACACACGGAGCAGCACAAAGCCTCTGGTCCCGTTGAAGCCATGTGTGACACCATGTGAACAAGAATCAAAATCCCTTCTGTCATTCATCAACTTCCCAGCGGTCTGCCGTTGCCATGACTCCTCCGCCACCAACAGTAGGACTTCATCCTTTTGTTCTTCACCACTTCCATCTCCGCTCTGATCCAAACCTTTATTGCATGCTGTGATTTGTCATTAGTCATTCAGTTAATACATCCTCAGAGTTTATTCAAGACGGGTTCAAACAAAGGCCCCCAGCTTTGGTCTTTAATTCAACCGGCTTCGTATCATCATCGCAGGTAAAAGTCGCCCGCGAGCGAAGACGTCTGGCGAGCTGAAAGTCGTTTACGCAGCAGTTCTGGAACTTTACGCCGCGGCTCAAGGCGCCACTGACTCCCTGTTGGCTAAATGTTAGCCATCGCGCTGTGAGGCACAGCCACTCATGAGTGAATGACAGCTTCTTGACAGCTTCATTAAGACCACAGATGGCGGGGGAAGTGAAGAGAAGCTAGAACAAATGTAACGCTTGCGAAATGTGAGGGAGGCCGGAGGACCTTTTCACAGCTTGTGCGGTTGGCCCGCGTCCAAGCAGCCTGTCTGGGCAACCCGTCCCCTCGATCTGAAATCTGGCTCGGGCTGGGATCATGGAGCCCCTGCAGGTGAGATCTGATGTCACGATGGTAACTTCTTTGCTGCTGGTGGGTGACGTCCAACCGCTCCTCCCTGCTGACCAGGGTGGGGTGTGAAGAACAGACATGTGCGGTCACATAATTACTTACACTGAGCGAAATCCCATCAACCCTATGCAATGAAATAATCCGTCTTGTACGTGCTGTTGGACCATGTTTTGGCAAATAAATGGGAACAAGTGTTTAAAAAAAGCTTAAAGCTTACACGCTCCATCTGGTGTTTTTGTGACATATGCTTTCAAAGGAATAATTCTGTCAGTCATTAACTGTTCTTTCCCATGTGAATCAAAGCCCCATTAAGGGTTTTTTCTTACTTACCACAGAAAAGGAACCGAGTTGATAATTATAATAAGGTCACTATAGAGACTCACTGAGCAGGACTGTCATTTGGCATGAAACGACTTATTTGGGATGAACTGTAGGAGGAACCCAGCTGATGTCTGTGTTCACTTTAATGATTAAAGAGGGAGCAACAGTGGAACTGTGAACCGACTGGCATTAAGATGACTGACAGTTTTTCTTTTGGATGAAACTGTTTCTCTACAACACACTGTC
This sequence comes from Acanthurus leucopareius, assembly GCA_029814765.1. Taxonomy (NCBI): domain Eukaryota; kingdom Metazoa; phylum Chordata; class Actinopteri; order Acanthuriformes; family Acanthuridae; genus Acanthurus; species Acanthurus leucopareius. The sequence continues at coordinate 22,361,891 of JAQMCX010000011.1, read as the reverse complement.
AATACAATAACAGCCCTGTTTGGATGTCTCATCGTCTATCAGGCCAAAACAGTCAGTGTAAACAACGAGGACATGACTGAGTGTTTGCTAGCTGACCGACTCCCAAAGCAGCTGCGACGCCGCACAGCAGCTCTGTCAAACCTTGAATTTCTCAACATGCACAAGCAGTTTGCTGTAATCGTCTGTCTTCACGTCTAAAAAGTTTAGAGTTTTGTCTGCTATTGCGTTTCCAAAACCATAAAACAGTAGTGCAAAAGTAAGAATAATGTTCATCTCAGAGATACTTTGTATGAAACGATACCAGAGAAGTTCTTTGATTTATTTGTTACGTCCACAAAATTCACAAACCTTCTCTCTCGTGTAATTAAACTAAAATTCTGCAGCCGTCCTCAGTGAGATTGTGCTGCACATAGTTGCTTTCAGGCTGCAGAGGGATTTCCCATGATGCACCAAGCTTGTCTCTCTTAATTTTCTTTTCCGTCCTCACCATTTGTACACGTTCAAGTCCCATGTAAAAAAACTTGACTCAGAGTTTTTCCGCTTTCTAATCTTGCAGGTTCCCATCGATTGTGGCTGTGCATTGCAGATTTAAATAACATACCTTTATTATCAATAAAATTAAATAAAATACTCACAGTTCTCTGAGTTGAGCAGGTCCTTTTCCATGTAATCAGCCATGTTGCATCAACATTTTTCAACAGTTTGTTCTTTAGAAGAGTTTAAAAACCTTTAAAACTATGGAAAAGCCTGATTTCGACTGATATGTACATCATGAGGTAAATGTAGCACCAGTATCTTTGTAGTACTAGATTGGTAGGCTCAACAGGCACAGTGTCAGTGAGTATCACAGAAGTGTTAATTAAATCCCTTTAATTGGAAAAAACCTGAAAATAAAGGTTGAACCTGGAGAGAAGCAAGTAAAAAAACTATGCATCTGCCTGCAGTGTCCTGTAGATGAGCAGAATAAAGAATTCAAGTCAGACGGAGATACAAAGTCAGGCAGAACATTTAATGTGTGTTCAGAAAATATCCCCAAAAACCTGAGACAAATGGACCTGAAAGCAGCGACAACAAGGACGGAGTTACACGAGCAGCGGACGAGAGTTAAACACATTTATTCAGCCTGCGAGCGAGCAGATTAAAGAAACCCTGAACACAAGCGAATGTAGTTCAGACATCACACTCAGGCCAAGGAATGATTAATGTCTGAAGGTGCCCGTTTGCGTCTAAAAAGGCTAATGATGCACATTCTCCTCCACACACACACACACGAAACGGATGCGGGGGGGGGGTTATCAGACATCGAAGGGGATGAATAAACTCATGTTGTGAAGCAGGAAAACTAAGAGGAAAGCCTCAGGAGGCCAGCTGATAGTTTCCATAGAACCTGTGCAGAATCTTCACGGCATATGGTGCAACCTGATAACTGAGGCCCAAACAAATGGGACCGGTGCATGTTAACGAGGGAAAACGACCAGATATGCAAATGAGCGTGTTCAGCAGCTGCACCGGGGGCAGCAGGTGAAGGCCGAGGACCGGAGAAGGGGTAAGTGGGTGTCATCAACAAGTTTTAAAATCCTCGAGGGTGAAGAATGAGCAGATTTTTCTGACTTTGACTTCTCACTAGTTTCCTGAGCTGACATTATCTCCTCAAATGATCTTCCCTCAAGTCATCACAACAGATTTGTTCCTCTTTGATGTCTTCATTTGAATCTTTTTTATTTTTTTCGCAGCTCAGTTTGCTGGTCAGTATTTTTGTCCCACATGTGTGGCAGCGTGAGGGGAATGTGGTGAGCCTGGCATGGGCCGAGGCCAGAGACTTGACCGCCGAGTGTCTCATTAAAAAGTTACCGCAGTGAGTCTTACAGCTGGACTCGCCTTAAATCGACATTAGGGTTGCACCATTAGCGGTTAAAATGGGCTGCGGTGCACATATCCAACTGTGCAAGCTATTCCTACTTTCAAGTATATTTCAGATCCGTTCCCACATTACATAGTTGGAAAAAGTGAGTAAAAAATGATTCGAAAAGCAAACAAAATAAACAAACAAAATAAAAAAGCCTAACTAAAACATGTTTTACTCAATTTACCTGTAGTTTCTTTCAATTTCATCTCTGATTTTTTCGAGGGTTTGTTGATTTCTACCTGCCAAAGGAGGCTAACTTTCTTCATTGCTCTTTCATGCTGTTGTATCTCAGCAGTCGATAACGTTAAGGAGCATGTTGTTATGAAAATGTGCATTCCCTTGTGATGATAGCCTTGCAGCACAAAGAGAGGAATGAAACTGAAGGCTGGTAAAAGCAAAGATGCAAGTGTAGAAATGGGCTTTTTTTTGCAAACTCATGTTATCTTTCACTCGTTACAGATTTTACATTTCAGACATTTCAGTGTCAACAACACAGTCGATGTGCTGAGACTTCCTGTGCATCGCAGAAATCTGCTGCATGCACATAAATGTGAGGCACCGGAGTTGTCCTTGTTCATTTCCTGATGCATTTCCTCATTTCACAGTCGACCCAGCACACCGTCCTTCGCACACCCTCAGACACCGACTATCATCCGTCCTCCTCTTCCTCCTTCTCCTCCTCTTCACCCTCCCTACCTGCAGGACTGGAGCTCATTGTTTTTGCCCTGTTGATTAACCTCTCCCCGCCCCGAGGAATGTCTCACATTGGGTTCTGGATGGAGCCGGACTGTGCTGGCACCACAACATGCCCAGCTTTTTCTAATGAGTTCCAGCCGCTCAGGTCTCTGGGCGAGTTAGCCTGCTGTGATTGGCACCTGCTTAGGAGGACGGACGGTGTGGCTGTAAATTGGGATGAAGGCAGAGTTTAACTGAGGCAACGCTGGATCCATCCTGCTGCAATCAACAACCTGACTGACTGAGTCTGTGGAAAGTTTAATGTTACAGATGTTTACGTTTCTAAAGCTGCGTCTCTTACCAACACTCCTATATCATATATGAGGGAGTTATTTATTAAAGTTATTTATACGTTAGGTTCCATATGTAAAATAGCTGTTATTGTTGCACTGAGTGACAAGTTCCTTCATGGCATGAAAACACACACATTAGCATAAAAACACAACAACACACTACAGAATATTCTGAGTCAACAATGATCTGCTGCCCAAAATACCCACTAAAAATTTTATTTTAATGCACAACTGGAAAAAATCTCCAATAAAAGCACCTTTTAAAAAAAATCGAAAAAATAAAATTACAAATTTCAACTAATTTTTAGGGGAAACAAATATATCGAGAAGATTTTCTTCTTCAGTTTGAATTATTGAGCTATGAGCTACCTTCCCTACTGACATGGTAGTTAAAGCACTGAGAGTTGTTATTTTTAGAATTTTTATGGTATTTGTACAGAAAGAAAACACAAAAACAAAAACTTCATCTTATAGCTGAAATGACTGGGACATGGAGGCAGGAATAAGATTTTGTGTTTTTATAAAATGAGACTTTTTAGACTTATAAACTTTATTTAACAAAGACGATGCAATGCTGCTGGTCAGAATAAATCAGTGTTAAAACACACAACATGAACATGAAATAGATTATACAAAGAGAGTTATCAAGGGTTAACAAAGCAGGTGTGATTAAAAGAGGAAATATGGCTGAAAAATAACAGATGATCTAAACAATAACAAGGAACATGAACGAAGGTCTGAAATTACAGTTTCAAAATTATAAAAAAATGAGTCTGTAAAAATAATAGATGAATATTTATGAACAGCAGAGACCAGCCTATCAGTAAAAAAATGACTTTCTTTCACGTCTTCAAACTTTCCAAGTGAAATCAACCCAAGAAACAGCAACCTGGTGTCATCTTTGACCAGTGACACCAGAATAAATGACACTGACTTCGCCTCATCGCAGTCAGTTGTAACTCTGACATTGTTTCAGAGTGGAGACCTTTAAAAACTCACACATCTTCAAGTCAATAAAGCCAGCGGAGTGTGTCACGCTCCCCCTCTCCAAACCTCCTCCGTCTGTGGTCAAGCGCCTGTTCTGGGGCACTAAGGTGTAACAACAGCATGTCTGCTTTGTTTTGGGAAATGAAGCACAGGATCACATCGATAGCCCTGTGCAGCAGCTCACAGCCGGTCCCAGACTCTCAGGTTAGACATGTCTGCTCGCTGCCTGCTCACCCTGACAGGACCTCCCCAGCAGGAGTGATGCTTCACATAATGGGAAATCAATTCTATTTTTGTTGCCTGGGTAGGTGGGCTTAAGGAATAATTACTCAGTCAAGAAAGTGGGAGACAGGAGAGAGAGAGGGAGGCCGTCCTCACAGCTTAGCCACTGTGGTCTTCCTGCTCCTGCGCTGATGTGAAACCAATACCATTATCCAGTTAAATCCTCCATGGACTGCTCCTGCTCGGTAAGAAAAACAGCAGTGTGAGGCTATGCCATCGACGTGTGGAGCTCCTTAATGAGATTCCTCGGGGTGCATTCTCGAATTGCTCGGATTTCATGATTCTTTTAGCGTTGACTTGTTTCTGTCTGGCCAGTGGGTCTACAGGGAGGCAACAAATGATTACACACTTAAACACCCCGGTGCCCTTACCAGGACACTTCATTTGTATCAGTCATTCTCCAATTCACAACCCCTCCTCTAACCTTACACAACCGGCTTCGGAGAGACAAAGGCTGTAACAGGCAGCTGTGGCCGGCAGGACTCTGAACAGTGGGTGGGTGGGTAATGTGATTATTCTCAGCTTGGTTAGATAAGTGAACAGGGTGTCAACAAACATGTTGAAGGGAGGTAATGGAGGATATTAACAGTAGATCTTCACTGTGTGCACGGTCAAGGTCATGTTATCGTTTGAGACGAGTGACTGTGGAAGCTTTTTGGTACATTTATTAACTCAAACAAGTCAAACATAATGAGGTTTTTACTGCACAAAGCTGAGCAAAGGGCCAAAATCATTCCAGGACGTCATAATGAGAAGCTTTAAAGGACTGAAAAAGTCTTTAAACCACTTCCAAGAGCTTAATTCACTAAAGTGTAAAAGAAAGTTTAAAAACTTGTTTCAAAGAGCTACACAAATGAGAGATTTATGTTACGCTCTCATTGTAGTATTTCATGTCTCAAGACTTTGAGGACCAGTACAGATTTATTCTTCTACTATGATCTCAGAGAAATTCCAGCCAATACAGCACACTGAGAGAACCTTAATGAATCAGAGCTTGTCAGGAGGTTTGGTAGCACTGGTGTTAGCTTGGTTATCTGTCAGTCACGTAGCTTTCATTTTACACATCTGAACAGTCTCTAAAATGTCTCTTGCAGGAATTCTGCTGCGTTGCTTTTGCCTACTTTCACTTTAGAGCCCCTCAGCTGAGAGTTAAGGGGCTGTTTGTAGTGTTTTTGATGGACAAGACGAACTCCAGTTGTGGTCCAACTGACCTGATGGCTTCCAATTGCAATGCATCTAAATGCATCTATCAGGGGAGATATTCAGATATAGATTGCATATTACTTTCAGGTGGAAAAGTAGTGAAATAGATAGTTAGATTACTCGTGGCCCTGTTAACCTATGAGCTCATCCAATCACAGGACTGCCAAAAGCAAGACAGTGTTGATTAACGGCTTAGAAATCCAACGGGCTGTTATCTCCCCCCTTTTTCTCAAACATACAGTTCAAACCCTGAATCAAAACTCCTCCTTTTCATCCAGTAACCCCCTTCTCCTCTGTTTTCCCACTCCTCCCCTTCCCTCACACAGTCTGCATCGCAGCAGGCTGTGCATCTTTTGTGAAATGTGTGAAAAACACAATAAAGGGTTTAAGATGACTGAACTTGGGGTTGAAAACTGGATGCATCTCTCCCCAACCCAATTAACACGGAGTCAATAGAGAGCAAATTAAAAAGGCCCGGGGTGGTGGACCTTGCCAGAAAATGCCAACGGAATCAAGACGGTCAAGGCCGGCACAAAGGCACGAACTCCCTGGTTCTGTACAATCCTCCTGAGCCCCCCTGATTAAAGCAAGGGGAGATTATTTAGGCCCTTTTCTTTCATGCTGAGGGTAAATGAGGGGAGAGGGTATCCATTCAAACAGGGCAAAGGGCTGAGAAAAATGGCCGACTTTGGGTTGGGAACCATTGAGGCTGCTCACTGAGGTGTGAACAACCCACCTCCTAAAGACAACATCCACAGTGGGAAAAAAATAAAATGAAAATGGAAAACAACCCCAGAGAAGAGAAAAAAACGTTTTGAATTAACAGCCGTTCAGGACGAACTAGTTACAAGCTTATGTTTTTATTTGCCTATTTAAAGTGTGATACCACTAATGAAATAACTTAATGTGTTTGTCAAAGTTTTGAAAATGACACTGAGGCATTTAAAGGGGATTTTTTTTTGTAGCATTCTTGATTTAAAAAATGCATGAAACACTAAATGACCCTGCTGTAGGTAATCCCATTCATCTGCTATGCAAAGAATTGTTTTCAAATCCCATCTGCTCGAGCCGGAGTCAGCCGGGGTTCTGTTTAATGGATTCTTGACCTTTATTTCAAGAGCTTTACAAGTAGGTTGCTGGTTTTAGTGGCTGACTGAATAGGCCACCTCGCCATCCTCCCTTACCATCCTCATAATTGGGTCTTTTCATTTATCTTACCACCTATGTTGCGTGACCCCCCCACTCCTCCTTGTCTGGTTTAGTCACAGCACGTCACACTGGAGGTTAGGAAGCTCCTACCTTTTCCATAGGACCTTCAGTAGATGATCCACCCTCCTTTTTTTTGCCTGAGAGCCCCGTGGAGACAACTTTCAACCAGGCAAAGCTCTCTTCTGGCAGGACGCAAAGCAGCGAGGGAGCTAAACTAATTACAGCTGGTCCCGTCTCCCTCCCTGTCTAAGCCAGGGGCTTACCCAGCACAATGGGGCCTTTAGCAGAGGGCCTATCCTCTTTTAGCTCCACGGTTTGGAAGCACTAAGGCCTACAAAGGGACTTCCATTAGTGTAATTAGAGGCAAAATGAAGTGCAGTTTTGTTCTGTATCTGTAATAAGTTGTTTGGCATGTGTTTTTGCCTGTCGTCTTTGTGCGATGGAGGGACCTCTGGGTTCTTTTAGATTTTTTAGTTTTTTAGTTTTTTTTCTGAACGCTTGGGTGATAATGAAACAGAGCCAAGGCTGAGGAGCCGTATCTGAAGACTGATCCCTGACTGTTTGTTTTCCTTTTGTGTTGATGCTAAAAGAAATTAAGTTAATCTTATTCCCATGGAAACCAGCCTCTGAGGTGATTTGTGAGGGAAGTTGATATCTTAAAAAATGTCTTGTACCTGAACACCGGACCTTTTTTAAAATAAAAAACAATAAAAAATAGTAAAATGAAAATCCTGATTATTTCACATGAAGCTTCTTATCACTTTGAGAGTAAAATGTGGGGCCATAAATCTGAGACGAGACAAAACACCTGCATCAGTCAGCACTTATAAATCGTTTTTTCCTGAATAAAAGACTTCATCAGTACAGCAACAGGTTTTATATTTGTTGTAATAAAATAATTTATCTACCACAAAACACATCAGAACTGGAACAAATAATCTTCAGTCCAGAAAGAGAATGTTAAACTACTTCTTCTACTAGATAGATAGATAGATAGATAGATAGATAGATAGATAGATAGATAGATAGATAGATGTACTTTGTCAATCTCAAATTGGGAAACTCCACTGTTGCAGCACTCTACAAACAAACAAAGAAACAATACAACTATACTATTACCACTCCATCTCTTAAAAAGGGCCACAATTGATTGGCAATTAGAAGTAACAGTAAATTATGAATGTTTGGTGTTTGAACGATGATGAACGATCCTCCATCTTAACGATGTTTTTCTGATTAAATGAAATAATAAATAAATAAATCTTCACTATAACATCCTTATCAAACCTTAATAATTAAATCTTAACTGAGAGCTGGTGTGTCTGACTCATCGCTGCCATCTTGAGATTCCCTATCTGACACTAACTTTGCCCCCATAGCACCGACACAGGTGTTCAAGGCTTCAGCCAAACTGGAAGAGTCCAGCATCTTCGGGGGGTGGGGGGTGTCGGATGAACCAAGCAGCCGCAGTAATTTCATCCTGGTGGACTCGACCTGTGCTGGCTGCAGGCTTCTCATGCCCCCTCAGACCGCAGACCTTGGCCATGGCCTGCAGGTGCCAAAAGACGGTCTCCGTAGAGGGATTTGGGGGCTTCAGGGACGCTCCTTGTTGATGGTGTCATGTTTCTGTCGGGGGGGCTGCTGTCAGGCATGTTTACATTCAGTCGAGGCTGTGTGACCTGTTTCTGCTGAACGAACCTCACACTGCAGCGCTCCAGCTGTGTGGGAGAGAAATGATTCAAACAGTTTTAGACGTGCAAAAGCAATGCGGAGCACGCTGACCTGACAGGCATGAAAAGTGTTTATTACAAGTAAAATTAATGTGAAACTTTGTAAATAAGAAAAACTGGAATGATCACTGACTGTTTGGCTGCTTTAATAAAGTACTGAAGAAGTTTCTTCACACTTTTTGTGTCAAACATCTGGATGACAACGACACTGAGGAACATGTGCATCATGTTTTAGTGTTTGTGTTGCAGTAAATTCTGACTGATCAAGTTTAGATCAGATTACTTTTAATTACAGTCGGTTACGGTTATAAGATATACAGTTTACAAGGCAATTTGTGTAACTGCTGATGTAATTCACTGGATTGCTGAAATATGTGATCTAATTGGAGTTGTTTGGATTTCCTCAAACCTTCTGACACAGCTCATCACACGCATGTGCACTTCAGCTCTGTAAGTGATTATGCAGACGGTTGGAAGTTCGTAACTTTTGTGGTATTTCTGCTCTGGATAATTGAATGTTGTGAGTCAGTTCTGTCTGAGAAATCAAACAACATCAGGCTCCGCGCAGTCGTCCAGAAAACAAAGTTTTGAATCATTTAACACCCACAATTTTCACCTGATTTGGAATCTCAGACTGCTACTTCTTCTCCAGATGGAGGAGGAACTCATTTGTCACCATTTTGACAGAGATGATGACATCATGGCTCCTGTGGACCACTTTTCTGAAGGTCCAACTCCTACGAAAGGATCCAAATGCTCCATGACTGCTGGATTAAGTTGGTGGATGCAGGAGGAAGCTGTGCTGAAAACCATGTGTGCTGGGTTTCCTAAAAACTGAATCTGTCGTCTTCAGGCCATGAAGTTATCAATCACTTGCTTGGGTGCACTGATGAAGCCAAGTTGACCAGTACGGAGCATTTTGTGACTGTTTTTCAGGTTAATTAATTAGAATAAAGTCCTAAAAAGAGCAAGTATCTTAAAGTTTAATGTATATTTTAGATTTAAAATCATTTTCTTGTCTCTAAATAAACTCTTACAAACTTAAAACAGACAAACGGGTCGGTACAAATGGAAAACCAGTGTCATCATCCACATATTTCAATTGTTATTCTGCCTATGGTTTCATAATAATTAGCATGGGGATGGGAGTCCACTTTGAGCCGTCATGGCGCTGATGACAGCCCCTGCTGCCCCTTCAGCTGTGCTGCGTCTCACACTAACCCCGTCGGCTTCAGGGTCCGTCGTCCATCTGTTAATGGGCCCTTCCTCCCTCACGATCAGCCACCTGGATATCTGTCAGCGCCAGGGTCCGGGGCCTCTAGATGTCCAGAGCTCAGTCTCCAAGAAGTCAGTCCCCAGAGGAGGAGGAGGAGGAGGAGGAGGAGGAGGAGGTCTGATTCACAATGTGGCTTGAGAGATTGTCGTCATCCCCTCTTCCTCTCCTTTAGTTCTTTCACTCATCGCTTGTTTCCACAGAACTCAGCTGAGTTTTTAGCGTAATGGCGATGTTGAGAGGAGGCTGCAGGCATCGACGAGTGGGAACAACACAGGTGACGGAGGATGTCTGGCAGGCTGCAAGCTTCGACAGGACTTTTATCAATGAAAAGATGCAGTTAACAGGGACGGACTGCAAGAGAGTGACGCCACCGTATGTCGCCCTGCAATGAATGTCAAGACTTGACTGCTTGTTCTGTCCTCCTGCATTTAAAAAACAGCAGGTTTA
>JAQMCX010000011.1:22318297-22350606 GCA_029814765.1 Acanthurus leucopareius | reverse complement strand
CTTGTTCTGTCCTCCTGCATTTAAAAAACAGCAGGTTTACATTATTTTCGACCACGAAAAGGGATCAGGGAATGTGATTTCAGTTGGACATTAACATGCAAACAAAGTTCAGAGAGATGATTGCCTTCAGGCAGGATAGATAGCTCGTACATGCCCCTATCACAACCGAAAAATTCACCCCACTCAGATAAATACAGGATACAGAGTGATAGCAAAGTGTAATTTACCGAGGGAGAAGATTGCAGCGCCGGGGCGTCTGTTGATAATGTGCCCCTGTAAAACAACACAGGTTTATCTGGCAAACACTCGGTGAAATTACCTGTCCTCGCGGGGCCCACAGGTGACTAGTCAAATCGCTCTTTTGTGGCGGTTTGCTCTTGCTGGGGTCTCTTTCACATCAGTTATTAGAATCTATGTGGAGCCTCCAGACAATCAGGGAAGATAAAATGTGAGGCCACATCTGAAAATACAGTCGCAGTTCATAAAAAATTCATGGTGACGGAGGATCGCTGTAACAAAATTTTAATGAGGGAAGTTGAAATTGGTTTGATAGGCAAGTTATTTAAATTTATGTGAATACACCAGACTCATAGATCACTAAACATGTTAAACCCGTCATTTTTTTTGCATGGGAGTTACATTTTTCTCGACGCCGAACCATTCGTGGCCTCTGCCGGCTCTGGAGCGATGCTGTACCCGCTGCTACTCAAAGTGAGAAGTGAATAATGAAGTGGATTCGGTGGCTTTGAGGGCGAGGGGCGAGAGGAAGAATTAATGTCAGGGTTGAATTAATAGACCACTGCACTCCTCCGACCTCAGTGTGCGAGGATGAAGGTCTGCTAATTAAAAGCAAAACAAAGAAAAGATGATAAAAAAAACTGTGTTCGTCAGATGAAAGACACTAATGCTGCGTGTAGAAAGAAAAGCAATTAGACCGGAGAAAAAAGCTGTTAAATTGAAACTGTTGTCTTTTCCTTCCAACTTAAACCACCTTTTCTTAAAGAGAAGTCGCCATAACTCCCTCTGCTGCTCGTCAGCGTCACACAGACACTTCTATAATGGCCTTTGATGCTCTAACAGCCGCTGTAATTGTCGCTCTGCCCAGGAAGTGTGCTCCCACCGTCTCCTGACTGACTTTAGTTTGCTACCCGTCGCCTTGGAAACTGCATTAATTTACAGAGCGGCGATCCTAAACACGCCGCCTGCAGAATCACAGCCTTGTTCCACAGACAGGCATCGACTCCTGTTATCGGCAATCTATTGAAAACAGTCAGATTCATGTCGATGTGCAGGACGGTGCAGGACGGTGGTTTAAAGGCTGTGAGAGTGACGTGTTTCTGACAGACGTTTATTATTCAATGTGCAGTTTTAACAAGTTCTGTAGCATCTGAAACGTCTCATCAGCATTGTTTTAACATTTCAAGTAGCAGAAAAAACTGATTTCACTCTGATTTTACCCTGATGATTCAGAAAAACCACTTGATCCAAAACTGTTGCCGTGGTTTCATGTTTACATCTCTTGGTTTGTTGGTAAAAAGAATGAAACTAAATCAGACCAGAACCCAATGAAACAATGTGTTTCTCTCTTTTTTTGATCCAGACCAAATCTACAGATTTAAAAAAGAAACCTCTTTAAGTTCTTTTCTTTAAGTCAGTGTCCTCTGAATGAAGAAGAAACAGTTTCAGCTCCACTGTCTTTACAGATGATCAATGTCCATTAACCACAGTTTAAATTAAATAGTGACTTCAGATAGCCGTTTAGGTCAGATGTGTACGTTGTGTGTGGATGTGTGTGTAATTACCCTGGAACGAGCAGAAGGGTTCGACGCCCAAACTTAAAGGGAATTTGCTTGAAAGAAGAAGAAGTTTGATGTGAAATCCAAGCAGTGAAGGGGAGGATAAAACCGCTGAGAGGAGCCAGCTTCAGGGATCAGCTCCTCATCCAGCGGCACATGGCTGCCCAGGAAATCCAGCCAATCACAGAGCAGCACACGTTCTTCTTCTTCACAGCTTTTCTTTGAGTCTAATGTTCAGAAACTGGATAAGTCATTTAAATATCTCCTCTCTTGAAGCATCTGGCTGCTCTGCTTTCTGTTTTCCAGTTTGACCTTTAGTTCACAGGTAAACTATCAGTTATTTCTGCACCTTTCTGCACTTTTTTCAAGCCTTCGCTGTTTTATTTATCTGTCACTGAGTGTCGTCTCTGCAGACGTGCTGCAGAGGAAATGTAAAAAATTAAATCATGTAATAGAACCAACTGTCAGCCAGTTTATTAGAGACACAGTGTTTAGTTTAAGACATTTCAGTCAAAGTCCTTTAATTAACTCGGAGTTAATAATGTGCAGGATTTAACTTTTACTCACTCTTATTAAAGGTCTTTTGTGGGACTCTGATTGCTGCATTTTGTATTTATTTGCCTTAAAGAGTCAATTTTATTAGCTGCTGGCTGTGTGGTTGTGTTCGCACCACAAACTCCAGTTCTTTGTTATTTCCCTCCGGTCTCTCCCCTTTTTCTCTGCTCTACGAACGTTCACGAGGTGGAGTCGAGGCCTCGGAGAAAGAGTCTTCACTCGGTACAGAGTGAGTTTCTGCTCTCACAGCTCTGCTTTAACTTGGCTGGATGGGAAACTGTCATCCATTTCTGTTCAGTTGTTGCTTTATATCAACTTCAAATACATAACATTTGAATACATTTGAATAAAAATATTTCTGTCAGTTCATTTCAGCTTTTTTTTGAGCATTCTTTGTGTCTATTTTGCAATTGAATTACATTTAAAGAGGTGAGTTCAGGGATGAGGAGACAGTTCGTAACCACGACTGTGCAAAAGATCATGAAAAGAAAAATTACACTCTGAGTTGTTTGTTTTATGGCGACTGATGCAAAGATGCATTATACACAAAGCGAGATTGAAAAGGACAGAAAAATAAGAGACATTTTCACAATGTTTTCATGTGCATGATATTTAATTTAACCACTGTTTAATATTTTATTAATGCAGGTATAATTAATACCAAAACTGTACATCCCACCTGGTCCAAACACAGTTCTACTCAGATGAAACAGCATCTCTTTGTCTTTGTGTCTTTTTCCACCTGCTCATAAACTTTGATCTCATTGAACAGGTGGAGGTCAACCTGATCAGACCGGATCGAGACAAAGAGGTTGTCAAAAGAGACAAAATGTCATTAAATAATTAAAAATAAAACAAATGCAGGTTAAAATACCTACATGCATCTAATGTGTCATCAAAGAAGTTTACTTTAAAGTGAATAACATATGCCTTTAGTTTTTAATTGAGGTTATTTAATAATTTGACAGTAGTTGTGGACGGTCACCGAAAAGCCTCTCACATGGTGATAAAAAAGTTCAGTCTAATGAGCGAGCGTCCTTGGAAGAAAAATGTAGAAAATAGCTGGAAATGAGCGGTGCTCCGTGTTCTCGGCGTGAAAAAAGGAACATGTCTCCTGTATTTAGAAATGAATTTCTTTGATGGAAAAGGGCACCTTAATTATTTTCTCCTATGTGTCCAATTTTTGCTCGATTAAGCATGATGACAGTGTGATTTGGAGATGAGTAATGTAATTACTGATAAAACTAGTCAAGAAGTACAGGGGCCCATGTCTAATTTAAAATGGCTCAGCGTTTCCTTTGAACCTCTTGAAGAAGGACCTTCTGGTAAATGAAACACATGCGTTTCTATCTCCCTGTTTAGGTGGGCATGTGCAGAAAAATCACTGTTTAGCTTTTCTCTCCATTCTGTTACCTCTCAAGTCGCTGATTACAATCTGGAATGTTCCAAATTTAATTAACTCGCCGTTGTACTTTTTCTTCTTATGCTTCCCGGCAAAGATATTAAAAACATTATTCTGAAGTACAAATGGATGTTAAGCATCACTGGAAATCAAGTCTAATAGGCTTTGACAATAATGAAATTTCTTCGCCACAGATGAAGTAACTGGAGACTTCTTACTACCTCGGGCTAGAGGTTGAAGAAACATTTAGAGACAGCTGTTTTCATTTATGTTATTTGTCTTTCATATGCGGGTTATTGTTTAATGTATACAAAAAAATAATCCACTTTGACACACGTTTTATTTTTAAATGCAGGAGAAAAGTACATTTTTATATATAAACAAAAAAAATTCAGCTCAGAGAAAAAAACAGATAATTTGAAACAGAAATAATGACAGAAGTTTAAATGTTCCTAAACATTTACGTCTTATTTTGGTGACAAACGCATCTTCTTGATCTCCAGAAGATTCTTGTGTTGCTTCTCTTGCAAAATGTCTGTAAAATAAAAACATAAACAAGTGTCCCAGCTTCAAATCACTCTGCTCAAACCACAAATCTTTACTTTCTTCTCTTTATTGCACATCAGCGGTTTCCATCGTCTTTCTCTCTGCAGTTCAGTAAAACTTGACTATACGACTCGTGTCATCGTCTTTAGACATAACATGCAAATAAACTGTGCTCATCCTCTTCTCTCTGCTGCATGTGTCCTCGGAGCAGAGGTGGTGGCACAGACTCGTCTTTGTCTGTGTCTCCATGTGAACTCGTACGTGACTCCAGTCGAACAATGTCGGCGCCGAGCCGCTGAAACAGAACCAGGTCCATCACACCCTCACATTGTCCCACAACTTCGGCTGCCAAAGCCCTTTGATCCCGCGTCCCAGAGTCCCAGATATCACCATGCACCATGTGTGGGCTGAACTGCCCGCCACCTTTACCTCCACCTGCACCTGTGGCCTTTGGAGATTCCTCGGAGAGGCCATTACACGATCACGGCTGACAGAGCAGAACTTAGCTCTGCCTCAGGGCTCAGGTCTTTTCATGATGTGAGGATGAGTGAGCTTTAAAGTTTGGTGTGAGTGCCAAAAGTGCTGCACGCCATGCTGTCAGACGGCCGGCTGTACCACATTCACACGAGAGAGAGCGAGCTGGAAGCATCTGCAGACTGGTACCATGAATGTGGCGTCTGCAGGGAGAGTTAACACCAGCAGACAATGATGACATGGTACTTTAATGTGCTGCAACATCCTCTTTAACGGCGAGGACGGCCAAAGAGGACGTATAGATGGTTTAAATCAGTTGTCTGTCTTTCTGAGCTGCTCTTAAAATCTCCTTCGTCCATTTGATGATGCTACATCAACCGGTCTGGAACAAAATGGCGGTTTCTGAGGATAGAGCATGAACTCAGCTCATCTGTGACATCAACACGAGCACATTCCCGTAAAAACAGAGCGATGTGATGTTTTTGGCTGCTTGTACCTTTAAATTAACTCTGACGTGGAAGAGTCGACTTTCACTCTGAGCCACAGAATCCAAACGACTCTTTTCACGGCACCCGTTTGTGATTTCAGCTCTGATTTGCGATGATGCTTTTATTTCCGTCGTGTTCGCAGGAGTTCCGGTCGCCGGCCGTGAACACTTCCAGTCCGCAGCCTGCGTGAGGGCTGTCAGGATGGATTCATTGTTTGCTTTATGGTGAATCACCGTGGCCTGGAAATAATTCATCACAGCAGTGAAACAGCTGTGAAGGGGGAAGTCTGCTGTGGTTGTTATCCTTAAGTGCTTCTCTCCTTTTGTCTACACAACTTGGCTCTCTCTGGATCACAGCGACACTGCAGATATAAAGCTCAGACGTTCTGTATAAAGGTCAACCTCTTCTCTTAATTGTTGGAGGATGAATATGCTTGCCACTGGTTAATGAAGGCTGCTTCACAAAGAGCACCAGCACAGCGAGAACGTTCGTGAAGCGAGGAAGGACATGACGTTTGGTGTCGTATGCGTACATATGCATGTACCCTGCACCCTTTGTGTGTGTGTGTGTGTGTGTGTGTGTGTGTGGCGTTTGAGTGCATGTGGTTGTTAAGACTCTCCTCTGTGCGAGCCCTGAAGGTTGGCCCAGACTTCACTGTCATTTCTCATCCTAATGGTTCCTGCCACATCCTCCTGCCAACACACGGCTGGAGAACAACCAAGAGCCAGGAGGAGAAAAGAAAACTCGACAGACATTTAATCTGTCTCAACTCTCTCAGAACAAAAGTCACTCAACGGTTTAGAGAAAAGAAACAATAAAACCACTGATCTTTCTTAGTCTTATTTCCTTCTCCTGTAAATCAGACGGATAATTGCAGCCAGATCCGTTTCAGCACAGATACCTTCAGTGATATATTTTGCCCGTCGGTGCTAATGAAGACAATGCAGTGACAATTCCACTCAATAAACCACAGAGTTAATGAGAACTGAATCATCTTTCTTCCTTATTTATTGGCTCAATTAAATTCTATAGCTTGGTTTGTCTTCCTACAGTTAGCATATTTAAAGCTGCACAGATCAATTTTTCTGTTTAAAATCAATCAAACGACTCTTAATAACAGACCAGCAGAGTTTCATCCTTAACTCGTCTGCACTGAGCTTCAAACATCTTTCATCATGTTCATCGTTTTGTTTTACAACCAGCAACTTTACAGTTCTGGTTCCCTCTCGTCGTCTCATCAGCTTC
The DNA here is from genome assembly GCA_029814765.1 of Acanthurus leucopareius. Lineage (NCBI taxonomy): Eukaryota > Metazoa > Chordata > Actinopteri > Acanthuriformes > Acanthuridae > Acanthurus > Acanthurus leucopareius. The sequence continues at coordinate 22,344,100 of JAQMCX010000011.1, read as the reverse complement.
CTTTCCAGCACAAGTATAAAAATAAAACCTTTAATAAACTTACTGCACCACATGTTCCCTCACTAAACAGCAGAGGATCACAAAAGATTGTTACTTGTTTAAAAAGACAAAATTTAGCTTTTTAAAGTCACTTTACAGCAGAATGATAACGGGTGCAGCCAGACTTTTCTCCAGTGCTGATGCAGCACAGTGGAGGCAGGATTCAAATCAAATCTACAATTCATTTGTAAATAATTAACTCAGGCTCAAATGCAGGAATTGATCCAGAATGAGAAACTTGATGAAACTCTCTCAATTATCCCAGCATCCTTTTCTGCAGCTCCGTCTCCACTCCAAGCAGATTAAAGTAATGCAGTGGATCTGCAGCATCCTCCTCCTCTTGCTTATTGTGCTGCAGTTAGAGTTTCACTGCTGGATTTGGTGGCACTCGCTGTCAGCACGAGATAACTTCATTTTTTTCTAAATTTAAAGGATTTAATTAGCTGCACTCATGCACTGTGACACAGACCGCACGCTCCTTGAACATAAATCTCTCCTTGTTAGTGGCTGCACCAGGGGCACCGCTACAAAAAAACAAGACAGAAAAAAAAGAGCTTCCTCAGCAGGTGGTGTCATTGTTGTTGCATCCATCTTTCTGTGGACGGACAGAACATTCATTTGCTGCTGTATCAGAGACTGTTTTGTATTTTGCTCTCAGGCTTTCAAGCGACACTTCCTGCATGCAGATAAATTTCTCTTCAACGATGATTCCCGACTTTTAAAATGAGTTTTGGCAAAGCGATGAATCTGTGACATCTCAGTCAGGAGTTATGAGATCCCTCTTTTCTGCCACAGCACCAGTTCAATTGTGGTTTGGGCTGTTAATATGAGATTTCTTTTAAATATAAATCTTTCCCTGCTCAGCTTAGCTTTTTCAGCTCCTGCAATCATTTTTAGTTCCTAGACACATCAGCTGAAGTCTTGAAATGTCAAATGCAAATGCAGCAGCTAAGGTATTTGGACCCTTTACTGCTGTCTGTTTTTATCCTCATTTTATTCCGTCAATCAGTTGCTTTCAGTGCCCCTCCAAAGCCTGCACAACACCCCCCATACCTGCTTCTCCCAGGGGACACGACGCTGTGGTGTCACTCACTCCCATCACCTTCCCTGGGTTTCATGTGTCACCACCACTATCTGCCTCTCAAAGTCACCTGCAGCACAAAGACCAGGTTGTGTGTCTCATGAGAAGGTGTTTAAATTTTGAGTGTGTGCTTGAGGCTCAGCTTCACACTGCTGCACGTCACAGAGCTGAAGATCAGATCCAGTCTGCTCAAACTTCTCTGTGGAACAACTGAATGATTTTACGCCTGTCATGCATGTAAATTGCTGGAGTAAAGGGACAAATAACACATACAGCAAACACATTATCATAAAATCAGCAACACTAAATATAATAAAAGTGCTGTGTATGTTTAACCTGCACTATTTACAATAATATACAGCAGTAAATGGGAGGCAGATTGCGGTCGCTGAGCCCCAAAGTGTTCCAACGCTCAGGCCAGCACCTTTATGCTATCTCTCTGCCATCGATAAGTGTGTGTGTGTGTGTGTGTGTGTGTGTGTGTGTGTGTGTGTGAGAGAGAGAGACCGATTATAAAGCTCTTTGGGTAAAAGCTCCATATAAAAGCAGCCATTTCACATGAGAGAGGATACTGTAATATGGGCTATTATATAACTTCATAAGAGCACAAAAATAGCAACATGGCTGTAAAATGTGTATCTGTTAAATCAAATAGCTTATATGTAATTTAATGTAATGAAATGTAAAATAAAACCCGTCCCATATGTTAACAACACAATAATACTGCAGGTTTGGAATTGAGGAGGTGTTCAGGTGTTTTGATGTAAAGTGTTTGTAACAATGTGCAACATGGAGCCAAACGCTGGTTTATGAGCACTGCTGACAACACACAGCAGTCACTGCAGCGTCCAGAGCGGTCGCAGACCTGCTGCGCTGATCTTAACCAGCCTCTCAGGGTTATCATAAAATCATAAAATCAAGTTAATGCATTGCATAAAGCAACGCACCAAACTGCAGTTCAACAGAAACATGTATGTAATCGTCCCTCACAAACTGTATTTGTAGGAAATTAAATTCTCTCTATCAGATATTTGCAGCATCTCTGAGACACACGGTAATCAAATTATGAAATATCATATAGATTACATCACATATGATTATGCAACCATCTTTCCAGCATGTTGGTTCATATCTCTGATCCCCTGTTGGTCAGGATTTCTGCAGTCCATTCTCTTCTTAAAATGTGCTCTCTCCATTTAGGTAAGAGACCCAACCAGTGGTGTCTCCCTGCGCTATAAGAGCATGAATGTGTGCTCCCTAATGCTCCATAAAAAGAGTCTGCAGCAGCCCATATAGGGTGTGACCTAATGATCAAGTTACTCTGGTTGCCCGCTGGCTCGGTAACGATCTGGAACATTTTATTTCTCCATGCAAGTCGCTCGACGTGTGCAGTATATCAAATGGAAGCTGCGCGAATGAAAAGCAACATCATGAATGTTGTTCTTCTGCAGAAAAAAAAAAATGGATTAAAGGTTATGATGCAAGAGCGGAGGAAAGAAAAAAAACGGCACACTGTATCTTTTTTCGCCTTTTTTCTTAAAAAACCATAAAAACTTTCGAGGACTTGGCACAGACATCTGCAGCCTGCATTAATCATAAAGCCCCAAACATCCATCTTGGAGCTCTCACTTGGATCTCTGACAGCTTGAGTGTGGGTGTGCCTTTTCATACTGTACCCGTCAGCATATGCATGTACAATCAGCGTGTAAGTGTGTGTGTGCGTTCACCCAGGTGCATGCTGGGCCGTGTGCTGTGCGTCCAAGAGCTAAAAGTCAATAATTTTTAGACGAGCACATCTGTATCGCCCTCTGAAAGATGACATCGTCCTCTCATACAGACCATCTACTCTCCTCTGATAGTTAATGCCTCATTGAAAGCCATTTACCACCCTGTCCTTAATTGTGGCTAATAATCCAATCACACTCCCGGTATCAGTGTGCCAAGCACCATTAAGATAAAATGAGGACATCAAGGAAGGAAGGAAGGCAGACTAATGACATTCACAAGAAAGTGAGCGTTTGGTTCTAGCTGCAGGTCCGGAGTTTGACTTTTGACTTGGTATCATTGAGATTTAATGACTATCAAACAGACACTAACACTTATTACTGACATAAAGTGGACAACTTTTATTCTACGGCCTGAAAATGATTTTATTAGCTCTTATAGATCACCCAGTTTCAGACAGCTGACAGTTGGTCTGCAACACGTCAGAGCATCGTTCCTCTGGGTTCGAGCCTTTTTCCACGGTTTCTTCTTCTGTGCATTTCAACCGTGGACGCCACACCTGCAGCAGCGTTCTCGGCCCACATCTCTTTGAGTAATCTGATGTCATTATGCAGCTGCAGCGGCGTGAGTGAAACTTAAAAAAAAGATGGAGGGAGAGAAAGGAGTTGGCCTTGGAGAGTTTGTTTTGGCTGAGCTCATTCAAATGGCAGGACCGAACAAATATGAGACCATTACAAAAGCTGCTTGGCACCTCGGTATTTTTCTGGCTCCTAATGATTTCTGTTGATGTATGCATCCCCCTCTCCAAAGCAAACACAGCATTTTAATTAGGCCGGTGACAGTTGACCACGTTGCCATAGAGAAGACTTTGATGTTCGCCTTAAAAACATGTTTGGCAACTGTGTCAAAACACGAGCTGTCTCAGACACCCCATAATATGCTTGACGACAGGAGTACAAATGTGCCTGGGAGATACTGAGGGGAAGTTCACCACGTTTATTTTTTGAGCATTTTTTTTAGACCCACTTAGGAAACTTGAACATTCTCCAGTTGAATTAGTATGCGTCGCCCTCACAACAAACGGAGTCCAAAAGTGGCCCAGCCCGAATGCTAATGTGTCATCCACGCATGGAGGCAACCGAATAATGGCGCTTTGAAACTCCTGCTGTTTAAATACATGTTTTTCACTGTTTGGGTATTCAGGTCTGGTTTGTAGGAGAACGTTTCCACCGTCTGCTTGTCCATCTCGCTCAGCTCGTCTCCTGAGGTGGACGATGGAGGGAAAGGTGACCCGTCTGCAGCTCAGGTTCTCTTCTGTTCTGATTCGGACTAAATTGACGTGTTTCTATACATTCACATTTTCAATTTGCACATAAAAACATCTGGATGGAAAAGCTGGATGAGGCTGAGCCATCAACAGTATCATCTCCACCGTCATTAATATTTTATTTGGATGGTGTACCTGAATCTCAATGGAACAATGATTCATCTCAACAGGCACATATAGAAACATAAGAGGTCAAACTATGTTTTGATTGGTTCAAGTCAGATGTCGTCTTCATAATAAGATACCTGCACATGTATGCAGACTCTGCAGATAAGAGACAGGATTTTGACATATTCAGACACATATGTACCTGACTTAAATTCATTGAAATTATTGATTTTTTAAAATCGATGATATTTTAATCTGATAAACCATCTTTAATGAGCCAATCAGATGCAGCAGTGAAACTCTGCTTTTAATGGATTCATGTGTTTTTACTCAAACAAGCACAAAAAGTTGTGAGTAAAGTAGAAAAGAGATAATGAGCAGAGTGAAGCACCTGTGATTGAAGACATGCTTATCAGGTGGATTGATAAGGTCACATGATGCTGCCTCGTGTGTTAGTGATAAAAAAGCTGCACTTTATTTTCACACAGACAACCAAATCCCATGTCATCATTTTATATTTATGCATGTAATACACAAATATCAGTTAGAGAGCATTCTGCATTACAATAATAAAAACAATCATCTCTTGAGCCGGACAGATGTGATCACTTTAAGCAGATTTCACTGTATTTTATTACAATGGAAAACATCAAATCCTGATGCAGAAAATAAAACCGATGTGTCTTTTATGATCCGTGGCACTCTCACAAAAACCATCTTTTTATTTCATTGCAACAATTTAATCATAACACAAACGGTAATTTTGAAAACTGAAATAAAACATGAATCTAGAGAGAGGAACCCCCCCCCCGTGGCCTCATACAGACGTTCAGAAAAGCCCCTCCCCTCCGTCAGAGAGCTCAGCGACCTCCCCTCGTTCAGTCAGGATTAGTTTTCCTCTCTTTTCAGTCAGTTTGCTCAGAGCGGCAGAAACACAGCGGCCTAATACATGTAAATGTCACAGGAGTGAAATATAGATGAGCAGTCAATCATGTGACACATGTATGTGCTTGAAAGTCCCTCTGACTTCAGGCTGTTTTACCACACGAAAGAAAAACCACACACACTTAGAAAATTCCCTTCAAATCCAGGACACATTATTAAATAATTCATCCCATTCCATTATTCATCAGCGGTGGATTTTCTTGAATGGAAACGGTTGTTTCGTGTTGTTGCTGCTGCTGTTTTTGAGCAGAGAGATAATGACAAAGATGCACAGTTTTAACTTTTTTTCCTCTTTTCTCTTCATCCAGGCGAAGATCCCAGCTGTTTCCCTCCTCATCGTCTCATTATCATCTTTTTATGGTCGCTTTCTGTCAGGACCGTCTGAGACGTTCCTGGATGGTGTCTTACATTACAAGCACCCATCATCCAGCTTTTATTTCTTTTCCATTAGGGTAAATGTTTAATTCGTCCTTGTCGCTGTGAGAACATCTGAGGGACCGTCATCTCGGGCCACTCTCAACTCACAATGGCCTTTTCAAAGGCAGAGAGCCAATGTGCTGACTCGTGCTGTCAGTCACCACCATGAGAGGGTCTTCTAATGTGCAGAGGAGGACTTTTTTGGGAGTTTAGCCGATCTTTGATCCTATTCATCAACTGTTCAGGAGATTGGCAGGTGAATGCTATGTGCGGTGACAGTTCTGTTTTATGCAAGCTAACGTTTTAGCTCAGGTCACTCTTTGTAAAGTAGATCAAATTCTAGGTTATATGCACAGAAGAAGATCTTTCCACAGTTCTATGTCCCCCAGTTCATTATTTAGATAAACACTAACTCCAGAAACACTGGACTTAAGGAACATAGAACCCTGCAGAGGAACCTAAAACAGCATGCAGAACAGGGGAACATTGAACCCTGGGAACAAAGACTCCTAATCTGCATTATATTCAAAATAATCCACTGTTACTGTGTTACTTTATTGTCTTTTATTGTCCAGAGATTCCCTTAAAAAGAAACGTCACATAACTGATACATCAATCACATCAAATCTAACAAAGGAAGTCAGACGAAGTTCAAACCTTTGATGAAAAATAACAACTGAAACTGGTCCCATGTGGACTCCAAACTGTAAGAGGAGGCCTCAAACCACATCACATCAAGTGAGAAACATCATCAAAAAGAGGCAACAATTAGCTGCTTTTTCTTTATAATGACTTTAAAAGAAAAACAATAATTATTTCCTATGAATAGAAACCTGACTGGAGGCAGAACTCTGAACCTGATTGGTCAGCAGCTTCCTGTGTGACTGTGGCTCAGAGTATCTGCTGTTTCCTCTGAAGACGTCTGAAGTGAACCTCCAGGTTCAGCGAGACGGTTCGAATCACATCTCACGCTCTCAATCAGTGGATGGAGTTTGTTCGGTTACCATGGAGACGGCTCGCTCAAACATCCTGACTGCAGTCACGTGATCGCAGGTGACGACTCAGACGTCTCCATGGCAACCAGCTGATAAGTAAACTTGAGGTCGAGATTATTCTGCTGAGATGAAAACATGTAATTTCTGTAAACATTTAAGTGTTTTAATGAACTTTTGACTCTATGATCATCATTTAATCCTTCACCTGTGACCAGGATCTCTGAAAAAAACAGCAAGAGGGGCAACTTTCATCTACATTTACTGTTTTATTGAAAATTCATCACAGTTTAAATGAAAGATATTCAAGAACACAGCTAACAGCCAAGCTAACATGTATACGACCTGCCAGTACTAATGTTGTGATCTGATTTGTTTAAGACATGAAGCTTCATATCGACTTTAAACTATTTCTGACGGGCGTTTCTTTGTGTCACTTTTCTTCTGTGTTCCATGGAGACATGAAGAACAACATGTTGTGACTTAATTTGTTGTAAATCTTGCAGGTATGGACTAGTTTTGTTCATGCAGCCACAAAAAGACAAATGTTAAGCATCTATTTAAGGAGGGCAGCTCATCCAAAGAGAAGAAACGGACCGTAGCGCGGCCTTGTTCGTGTCCTTGGTGGTGGACTTTTCTTATTTCACCGAGGTAAACAAACAAACAGACTGAAACTGACAGAACATGTAAGAAACGGTTGTTATCAGTGGAGTTTCTATAAAACATAAAGTACATCGCTCTCACGTCTCAACTTTTGCTCTATGATTCATTAACAGAAGACCCGCCCATCTGAGATCGATAACCAACCAAGAAATGTATGAATAGAAACTTGTGACCATGGCTGTTTTGCAGCTGTGGTCATTTGGAATATATTTAGTTAAATTTTAATCTAAAAAGCACTTCTTTTCTCATAATAAAGATAATTAAAACGTCTTCATGTGTCTGCCTTGTCCAGCAGTCAGTTATCTGACAGAATTTAATTCCAGAATAGATTGTGGAGCTGAAAAATCTGCTGTTTATTGTAAAAACTAGCTTGCACATTGTGGCGGTTCTTGGCTTTGATGGGAAGCTGAAGTCAGAAAAAACTAAACTGGATAAAACAAATCCTGCAGATGAAGGATGGAAGTGACTGGATGCTGTCTGGACTTCTTATTCTTCACCATAAAGATATAAAAACTATAAGCTTATATACTTTAGGCCTATTTTAAACACAGATAACAGTTATTGCTCCTGTTTCTGTGCTTTATTGGCAATAATAATTCAATACTGTCCTTTCCTGAACAGTGTTTGTAATAGATTAGTCACATCTGTGCTCAGCAGATTTATATGTAAAGAAGAATCAAATCAGGACGGAGGAAGCCTGTATTGTATCTCCATCCTGCAGACTCCCTCCAACCTGACAGACAAGAAATATAATTATTGGACAATTTTGGCTGATAATGACTGTGTGTTTTCTCCTGGGAACAGCCTGAGAAGCTTTAAGGGTGCTGTTAAGCATCTTGTCCTCTGTGGAAAGACCCACAACCTCTGTTTATGTCCAGATCCAGCCTGTTTTTCTGAGAGCTGTAAATTACCAGCTGCCACCTGTAATATATGGCAATTTGCTCCCACATTATTGTAGGCCACCACAAGGTCAGTAGCACTTCCTGTGCCACCACTTACTCCCTCTTCTTCTCTGGTGTTAAACAAAGAGGTCTTATCACACTGTGCGCGGTGCCCGGATGACTGCACATTACTGTGTCTGAAGCTGCTATTTTGGTTTAAAGACACAATGCAATTTATTTGGCAAGTTGACCTCTGACCTGCGCTGATGAATCGATGGAGATGCCACGCAGTCTGCTGAGGTCCGGACATTTTAGCTGTAGTTACATAAGCGATGAATAATACAATTTCACCGGTGACAGTGCAGCGTGTCGATGCCGAGGAATGAACCCGAGCATGAGACTCACGGACGAAATGCACAGGTGAAGTGTGACGCAGCCGCTTTCAACGCGAGCCGTCGCCTCGTCAGTCTGACAAGGTTCCCTCTGCTCTGCTTTCCAGCATCGACACTCGTCAACACCCGAGAAAAGGAGCAATTTTATGACATTCGCTCCCCACATGCGGGCGTCTGTATGCTTGGTGCTATATTGGGAATCGTAACTCTGTGAAAAAAAACATTTCTTTTGTCTGTGCAGCACATTTGACGTGCGCCATCAAATGATGTGATGCTACGTGACACAGCTGGTGTGTTAAACTTCATGAGGCCTCCGAGTTTTACTGTCCTGTGTTTCTGTAATGATGAAGAACAGAAGAAGAGAGACATGTTTGTAACCTTCATACTGGGAATCTGTACACTCGAGGTCAGAGGTTATTTAACGGTGAGGAGGCGAGGAGGGAGACGGGGGATGCTGCTGTGTGAGTTCAGTTTGAGTCAGATTGAAACTTATTCAAAGATTTTATTTTCTGACTGCTTTTGCCATGAAAACGTGTGCAGGAGATCCTGAAGATATGACGACTAAAATGCCATTAAAATGAATATTACAAGCACAAAAAAAGGTTTAATCTGTAACTTATAATTGATTTCTGGTGCTAATAGTGATGATTGTAAGGTAAAACAATGAGCAGGTCAAAATAAAACAACATTGATCGTGTTGCCTTGCTAATCTTCAGTACGTTGGTTCAGGAAATTGGATGCAAACGTGTTGAGCAATTTTCTGTTCTTGATCCTGATTCGGCCCTCGTGTCTTTTTTCACACAGCAGTCAAACGCTCGGGGCTCACTTGGATTTCCAGGCTGCTCTTAATGACTATCAGCAGATTATCAGGAATAAGGTAAGCCTGCTCGTATTTACACAGCTTTGCCCCTGCGAGCGTGAGCGTTTACGTGGGAACACACACCGTCTCAGGTTTTTCGGTTTGTTGACAGGCTGAAACGAGGGAGCGTCGCATGCAGCTTCTCCCGTGACCCGACAGGAATGAGGTCCGGTCCAACTGGAGCAAAAACAGTCGGAGAAAAAATCCAGTTTGATGTGTCGGCCGCTGGGTCCAAACTGGAGCTCTTGTTGTTTGTGTTTGTCAGCTTTTGATTCCCCCACCCAAGGAGAAATAACCCCGTGGGCGAGCTCAGGTTTCACAGCAAGAATTTAAACACTGGTGTCTGGGAGACGAAGCACCCCTCGCTCGCTGCAGTGGTGGCCAATTAGGATCAAGTGTCAGCCCGCTGACACGTGAAGGACAGAATGTGCGAGCGGCTGGTCAAACAGGGACGGGGAGGTAGTGTTGGTGGTGACAGGCTTTGTCACAGACGTGGAAGAGGATTTAAAACACATGGCCACTTTGCAACCAGAAGGAAACCTTCAATTCCATCCAGGCTGATTGGATAATGCACATATGTCAGACTCTCTCTGCCTCTTTAGTCCCTTTGTTGTCTTTCTCCTTCCGTCCTTCCCGTTTGATTCGTTGATTGAGTTCCCGGGCTGAGGTTTGAGTCCTGCTTGTTGTTGTGGATAATGTCTCCGATTATCTCTGACACCAGTAATTCTCCCTCTGAGCAAATGCTTCTGAACAAGGCTCCTCCAGCCGAGCTCTGCATGCGGCCCAGGCTGCATGCATTTGTAAAGGGTGTGTCTGAGTGATGTATACGTTTATACACAATGGGGAGAATAATGGGTATCGAGGCTGAGCTCCTGAGAGCTGCTCTGCAGTGAAATCACACTTTGATGACACATTTCTTTCCCCCTGAAAGCACAACAACCAGAGTGGAAGACAAATATTGTTTTATTTCTCTTATTTCACACTTATGTCACAACTTATAATAAATTACATACAAACAGTTACAGTGTAGAAATAAAGAGAAAGTTCTGCATGAGTTCAACTACTGAGGTATTATCACCAAATGTATGTAAAATTTAAGTAAAATACTTTAAATGCAGAATGTCTCATTTGAGTGTGTTATGTTATTATCTAAAGTAGCTGCTGGAGATTAAATTAGTTCAAACTAATTTATAAAAACTTCTGAGTTGTTTAATCCAAAGCAAAGCATCACGTTTTATCACAATACCCTCTGTATTTTGAGTTAAATACATATTTTTCCTCTAAAATATGAAGATGATGGAAATGAAAGTACTTAATTGAAATGCAAATATCTTAAAAATGTCCTCCGCGTGTCTCCTGACAGTCGCTGCGGATGCTGAAGGCCTGTTACAAACACATCAGGACTCCTCTGATCACATTAAAAACATCATCCAAACTCCAGCGGCAACCATCTCGAGCACACCGGCGGAACGAGCCCCGAAGAATGCAGATCTGAATGTCCGTGCCGATTCCGCGCATATTAATCCTGTGATTGGCGCATTGTTAATGGCGGCGTTTCATTATGTGGAGAACAACCTGCTGATGCTCTCGCTGGCCTCTCCTCCTTTGTCCCGCCGTGTTTTTCCTCTGCGCTCACATTGGCAGCTGTATCTTTTAATGAGATCAGACTTCATTAAAAAGGGCCCCTCACAACCTTCCCCAGGTCTTTTAACGCAAACGCTTCAATTAGCCGCAGACGGGAGGCAGCAGATTGGAGCTGTTAGGTACAGAAAGAAGAAGAGACGGAGAAAAGAGGGAAGGAGGTGATCCTAATGAAGCTGGAGTGCTATGAAAGGCTTGTCGCTGAAGAAGTCTTTATTTTCAAAGCATGAAACTGTCAACTTCTTACGAGCGTAGTACAGTGGTATACATCCATCAGTGTGTTTAAGCGTCTGTGTGTGTGTGTGTGTGTGTGTGTGTGTTAATGCTGACCGTGCATATGTATGAAGGTGTTTGTAAAGCTTCCCACCTGGATGTGTTGTGCATGAGTGAACATCGTATTATATCAGTTTTTTTTAAAAATGTCCAAACCTGCTCAACCTTCAACCAATTTTATTGGTCGAACCTGATCCTCAACTTTTCTGTTTCCCGTCCAATCAGCAGTCAGCGTGGATGACGAGAGACCAATTACAAATCCTGATGTGTGAAACACAAACAAAACAGAAAGTGATGGATTTCTGATCCTTTTTAATGAACAGTTCAGTTGAAAACAGTACGAAGACAATTAATGTATTGTTTTTAGGGCTGGGACTTTATCGCGTTAATTACGATTAATTAATTACAGAAAAAATAATGCATTTAATCACAATTTATTTTTGCACTCCAAACAGCGGAACGTTTCTCATTGCACGAGTTCCCGGAGTAGCTCAGTCGGTAGGGCGGCGTCCCGTGTGCAGAAGCTTCGTTCTCCACGTGAGTTCGACTCTGGCTCCGATCATTTGCTGCGTGTATATAAAATATAAAATCAAAAAAATAAAAGGGTTTGGTGTAAATCTGGATGTGTGCACACGTTGTCCAGGAAAGAATTTTCCTATCCGGAGCTCCTCCAACCTCCACTACCACCTCAATGCCAGACATGTTGCAGCTAGCACAGACAACAAAATGACAAAAAATGTTGCTTCTGGTGTCAAACATTGATGTGTGATTAATTGAGATTAATTAATTACAAAGCCTCTAATTAATTAGATAAATTTCTTCAATCGAGTCCCACCACTAATTGTTTTATTTAATCACTTTTATTGATTATTGTAAATACATGTTTGTTCTAATTGTGATGCCAAAACCCCGGGAAAGTTGTGTGACGCTCCCATAAACACCTGTTTGGAACATTTTACAGGTAAGCAGGTTTATTGATAACAGGAAACAGAATCATGACCGTGTATGAGAGGAGGATCCTCAGATGGTAGCAAGCAAAGATGAGGTGAAGTTCACCCCTTTTTTAAACACATGGTTTTATAAAACGATGTCAAAACGAGGGCTCACACCACTTAAAAAAAAAAAAAATCCCATCCTCTCCTCATGCCGCCACATCACTCCGTAGATCTCCGTATTTTTCATGTCAGGACGAGGTCTCGGAGTAAAAACTCCCTAATAGAGTCTGTGCTCCTGAGGAGGCTTTTCTCTCTTTTGGCACATAAATAAATATTCTGTCTGAAAGGGTTGTCATGGCAACAGCATGAGGAAAACGTCTGCCATGTCACTATGGTGATGGGATCCATGAAGCTTCTGCCGTGTTAAGTGCAGACGCGTCGGTGTGAAGTGAATACTGTATGACGCTCACACACACACACACACACACACACACACACACACACAGATGTTCGGTGACGGTCACGTGTGGAGTGGACGCAGTGTTTTATCATCACCCTGTTATTTACATCATGAACCAGCTTTCATAAACAGCGAAGGGGAAAAAAAATAAAAAGCTCTGCGTGGATGCTCGGATTGAATCTGCTGAGCTCAGGCCTTAAAGCCTCGGTGAGGTCTGAGTTAAGCACGGCGTGAAAAACACAGCTGCAAGGTGCTGCGATGGAGGCGCAGAGGCTCGGAGGCGAGCCGGAGAAGATGGGAAAACCAGCGCTGCTCGTTTGCAGGAGGAGAGGCAGCAGTGCTGATTCTGGCCCTGGGGGGACGTTGTCCAAACAGTGCTCGAGCAGGGTCATCCATTTGAAGCTGTGCTGTTTGGACAAAGCTGCGCTCTGTTTTTAATCTACTTTATCTTCTCAGAGCTGCGGCCTTCTGAAAACGACTTGGCAGCTTTTCTCTGTTACAGCAGGAGCCACTTCGACATGACATCAGCAGTGTTACTTAAAGTGAAACACGGCTGAATTCCAACATTCACAACTTCTATTGATTTTGTGACAGGACTCTGTTTTATGTGTGTGTGTGTGTGTGTGTGTGTGTGAGAGAGCAGAAATACACAGCAAATCTCTGCTGCCAACACTGCGATGTTATTACAGTATTATGTTTACACTCTGTGGGAAACTCTTACTGAGGAAAATCTGTGTAAGTGCACAATCAGATCGTAATAAATATAATATTTCATAACCTTTGTACATGAGTTTACAGAATTTTCTCAAACCATTTAAATAACAGATAATAAATGAAGTAATCTTGCTAATATTAAGATTTCATAGAGACTGTACTCTGGATTGTAACAACTAACTTCTGTCTCTTTTACCTGTGTACCTTTTCTACAAAATATTAAGTTCATTAATTAGAATTGGCTTATACTTTTGTGTGAGGACATAGTTCATACTCAGATTACTCTTATTTGCATCTTTATTTTTCATTTTCTTTCCTACAAACAGACAGAGGTCATAAGTTTCGGTGTTTGGTTGTGTAGATATGGATATTTTTCTGGCCTTTAGCTCCTCACAGATGAGTTTAAATTTAACTTTATGTTGATAAAAAGAAGATTTTATCCAAGATTTAATTTTCTCCAAATGCCTGTTTCATGAAATATCTTTCTTTAGTCGTCACTAGACAGAGTTTATCATCACAACTGATGTATCTGCTGCATTAAACCTGCAGCACATTCAGGCTTTAAACACATAACTGATGTACTAAAATGTTTAAAAGATTTGAGAAACTTTTTAATAGTTTCCTGTTTCCACATCCAGCTGATATGAAGCATCAAAAGCAACATATTTTTATCTCTCGAACTGATAAGTTAACTGATAAGTGATAAAGTATTTCAGTGTAGAGTTTGGTTTCCGTCAACTTTGAGAAAAAAATTGGCTGTTTAGCAGCAAAGTGCTTCACTTAGTTCATTTAAAAATGGCAGCCAGAAGAGATGCTTGGACACAGAGAGACGCAGCGCAGCCAAACAAATGTACCAGATACTTATATGTGTATGTTTATATACGTGTGTGTGTGTGTGTAGGCAAATAACTCATAATTCCATCCTGTATGTACGTAAATCTCTGCTTTCATATCTCGGTAAGTTTCAGGATGTCGTCAGTGTGTTTTAAACTGTCTTTATTGTGTTTAAATATCAAGACGGTTGAACTTTGTCATCACACTGCAGAGTGCAGCTTCACAGTGAAACACACTGCGTCTCCGTCGTCTGCTTCCTCGCGTCCCGTGCAGATCTCAGGGCATCATCCCCGTTCAACTTGAGGGGCCATCTGCCCCCAATTCATCAACAAAAGTCACTTTTCCAAGTAGCCGCCTGCTTGGTAAACATGACCCCCCTCTGCGGGCCGGATTCCTGGTCCCTTCTGTCATTGGCAGTCGTACATAGCGCACAGTGAAGTGTGTTTCAATTTTTAATTAAACAGTCTGCCTTTATTTGACTGAGTTTGTCAGTTACTCAGGGCTTTAGAAATAAATAATGTCTCCTGTAATTAAACTGACATGAGCATCACTGTTAGCGGCGCGTACCGGTGGCTATTAACTAGGTATACGCCACTTTTAATTAGTGTTAGCTTGCTGTCCTTTGCGCTTATTAGTATCAACTCACAATTTAGCAGCACTTCAGTTCCTCATAACCAGAACAGGCTTGATAACGAGCAGAGTGTTGAGTCACGTCACTGGTTGTATTTGGAGTCACAGGAGCTCAGTTCAGCGTTCATCGACAGTTTGAGTTGAGTTTTATTCTGTTTCTGTCACAGCTGCATCACACTTTTATTTCCTCTTGAAACATTTAAAAAGCAGAGCGTCTGTTCTTCAGTATTTCTAAAACACTTCAGTGTTGTTTTTCCATCATTTTTATAGATACAGCAGCTCATTCTGATCAGATTAAAGATGATCTACAGCTGTTCCTGAATGCAACAAACCTTGTGTTGCGTCTGTTGTTTTCAGTCGTTGTGTTACCTTCAAGGCATATTGATGGGTACACCTTTATTTTGATAAGAACTTTATTTTGATAGGTGTTAGTGAGGATTTCCTGTGAGTCATTTGAAGAAGCTGGCTGAATATTTCTACATGCTTTCTGTATCCACCATCATCCACACTGTAAACGCCACAGAGGCAATGTCTTTTCTATCTGTGTGAGATGGTTTTAGAGCAAGTTAAGCTAACTACGACTCAGCTTGTCATTTTGCTAGAAAGAGTTGAGCTGGTTGGATATCTGCAGCTCCTACGCTGCAGTGAACACAACATAGTCGTTATGAATGTCGTCGAAGCTGATCTGACAGCTCGGCCGCTCATTTCGCAGGTATTCCTGTTTGTTTTTGATGATGTCGTCATAAAATAATGATTTTGTCTGCAGTTTCGCAGCTTGGCAACAACCGGCGGTCAACACAGTATTTATGAGCTACTATCAATTATCATATTTATGATGTTGCTGTCTGACAACAGTAACAGAAAATATGTTAATGAGAACAACAGTATTGTGAGTTCAGCTGCATTAAAACACAGTGTAAGTAATCACAAAGAGGCCGTCTCCCTCGCTCGCTCGCTCGCTCGCTCTCACTAGTTACAAACACAACAAAACTGTTTTATTGTGAATGTGTGAAAATAAATCTTTTCCACTCGGCTGATACAAATAAGCTTAATTCACAGAAAGAAGCCAAAATATTCTGCATTTCCTTCAACATCCAGACGAATATGAGATGTTTTTATCTTGTGTAAAACGTCATGATGATGTGTGATCCCTTTAAACATCTGGATTCATGATGCACAACTTGAACACATAACATAACACATTTTTATGAATAATTTACAGCTTTTATGGGAGAAGGTAAGAACCTTCAGCTTCTCTGCTTTGCTCTGATTAAAACAGAGCCACTTTCAGACAAAGGTCATATCAGTGTCTGGATAAGTGCTGCTTGAAGAACGACACCTGTCCTTTCTTTTGTCCGTCTTCAGTCCAACAGCCAGATGTTTTTCTGCACTTCCTCCATCTCCTCGGCACTCAGGACATGTTCAAAACATCTCCACTTATTTCTTGAGCTTGATCAGTAAGAGAACATTCCTACTATTGCACGTGTGGAGTCCATCCTCGCATTTTCTCCAACTGGTCCCCATCAAATATTAATATTTCTTTGAGTGCAGAGTGAATGTGGATTATAAAAAGAAAGGGCAGTGGGACGTAGGAAATGTGCTTAAAAGGACGGCTCGGAGAAATGCACACACAAATCGAAAGACCTTCAGGTCAGCGCAAATATCTTGGAGAAAATGAGAATTTCATTTTGGGTGTTTTTTATGAAGCCTCACTCGCCCAAACTATAAAAACATCTCCCTTGCATCATGGGAAATGCACAGTGAGAAATGAAGCTGACGTCTGAACTGAGAAAGCGGTCGTGAGTCAAAGTTCAGCACTCAGCCTGAACTTCTCCTCCTCCTTGTTTGCCGTTATTGCTTTCTTGTTGTCATTATTATTTCATCTTCTTAAATGGGATGTCTGAAGTCGCGAGCAGCCAGTGACCGATGTGGGGATCTAAACGTTTGAATCGAAAATGCAAAGTCAAGTTCGTAAAACTTTGTGTCCTATATTGACTTTGCACTTGAGCAAGATGAGCAGAAGCAGGTCCATCAGTCTCTGGCAAACAATTCAGGCCCTAAATTTTGGGAAACGAGGGAGAGAAGACAAACAAACAGAGTGTCAGTGAAGCAGCGAAACATCCTGAGGTGATGGATGACGACGGTCAGACGGAACAACAGACATTCATCCTCCTCAGCGCTGCTACAATGCAGAATATGTCATAAATAAACAATTGCAGAGGGAAAATCTCTCGCGAGTTTTCAATGAAGCGTCAAAAAACAAATATGGTAATGAGATCCAAATTACTTGCACCTTTATAAGAGCTTTAGATTCACAATTACAAGCGACCTTGATTCCTTCCCTGTGGGCCGCGATGTTCGACTGCCCCGCGTCCACTTTGTGCACGAGGAGATAAGCGGCGGCCGCTCTTTTAACAAACACAGCTCGAGCTGTTTGCACGTGGCTATCTGTGAGGCAGGTGTGCAGGGAAGCTTTGACTTTGTAAGCCATATTCAAACAGAGAGGGGATTACATCTGTTCTTCCAGCGCCAGAGAAGGGTCCCGCTGAGCCCGGGGGCTTATTTAACACGGGTTCGACACCGCCGACACATCTGTACGCAGCAGAATGGACAGAGATAAGGGAAGGGGGGGGATACTGAGCCGATCAGATATGGAAATGTATGGGACGTGCTGGAGCAATACGGGGAGGAGATGAAGCAGGGCTGTGATTGACAGAACTGTGGGAAGACGACGAACGCTGTGGAGGAGGAAAAACCAGACAGAGGCAGATAAAGAAGGAGCGAAGAGACGGTTAAAAAAAGAGAAAAAGGAGAAAAAACTGCTTGTGTTACACAATCAAATGTATTCATCTTGATTAACTGTGTGCATATAGACACATCAGCCATTTTCACCTGGCAGCACCTGTTATCAGCTTATTACCAAAACTCCATTAAAGCACATGTAAGAGGGAGAGTCTTCGTTATTAACTCCATGAAGGAGCAAACGTTTTTACAGCAGGATGGAAACGTTTTGTACTAAGATTCACAATATTGGTTTATAAAGATGACGTTCAGGTTCAGTGTGCAGGATTTAGTGACACTGAGGTGCTGGTGCATTCAGGTGAGGAGGACGTGCTTCTCCTCTTCTTCTAAAGGAGCTCGTCTAAGCTGATAAAAACACAGTGATTCTTCTGTTTAGCTGGTTAAACGCTGATTAAAACACATTGTAATGCAATTTTTAAAGAGTTGCTTCATGCACCCACACATGAACACATAATATTCATCAGGCTGATGTTTTAGTCTGAATTTACATGCTGAGAAAAGACTCAACAACCAGTAAGAATCCTAAAATACAAATAAAAACTTACTGTGACTGCAATCAATCAGAAAAATCATCACATTTCAATGAGTATTTCAGCATCACAGAGCTGCTGGTATTTTTTGCTTGTTTGCATCCATGAAAAGAGAAACTTGGTGCGCAAAGAAGCTGATAATATCACGCAGTTAACTGTATGAACTCTGACTGACCCGACAATTTATGATTCAGCTTTTTCTATTGTGTTTAACTCCGAGCTTTTAATGCATCACAACTGCTGAACTCTGACCTTTCTATTCACTTGTCTTTCAGTTCACTTTCAAGGCGGCGATTTACGGCGCCTGCATCCTTTCAGAGGTGGAGATATGGCAGCTGAGAGTGTATATCTGTGTGTACTTTCATGAATAAGCATTTAACAGTGAGAAATAGACAAACTGAGGGAAGAGAGAGGAAAAAAAAAAAGACCAGCCGGCGAGCAGGGGCACCCAGAGGCATGAATCATTCCAGCTGACAAGGAGACAAAGGTCTGAAACATGTAATAACTCAACTCTTACTGTGAATCTGTCACTGTGGTTTGAATGCTGAATTTCTATGCGTGTGTGGGTGTGTGTGTGTGTGTGGGTGTGTGTGTGTGTCTGGAGAGAGGGAGATGCTAAATTCTCCCACTTAAATGAAGGGCACCTCTGTGGGAAGAGGGATGGGTAGATTCGGCCCCTGTGGGATGGAGGGGTATTTGTCAGCGATGACGTCCTGGTCAAAATAATTCCAAGCTGATACCGCTGCAGGAGACGTGAGCGAGGGAGGGAGAGAGAGAGAGAGAGAGAGTGAGAGAGAGAGAGAGAGAGTCAGGGCGAGGAAATAAACGAGAGACAAAGACAAAGAGAGGAGGAGAGAGAGAGGCTCAAAGGCGAGCGAGGAGGAGAGAAATTGAGAGAGCTGGAGAGAGATTCTTATCTCAGCTTACTGCTCAGCATGAGGCCGAGCTGCAGCAGAGGTGTCCTGTTGTATTAACTGCATTAAGGTTTAAGGAGCATCGTCTGGATCGAGTGCTGCACGTGTGTGTGTGTGTGTGTGTGTGTGTGTGAGAGGGAGTTTTTTTTCTTCCCCTGCAAATGTGCATCAGGGTTCAGACAGAATCCCCCTGTGTGCAAATGAATGTCGTCTAATCTCTATATGGATTCCTACACGAGTGCGAGTGCTGCAGGGCGTCCTTGCTCATGTCAGCACGAACCCCGGTGTGTTTACACACACATGCACACCAGCCTCAACTATGGTGGAGAACAAAACATCCCCAAGGCCTGAATCAGTCAGGAAAGGCCGAGAATTCCTGATTCTGTCACTGATACAACACACCGTGACCTTGAGAGCAGGGAGCAACACGACGCAGACGGCTCCGATTTTTAGGCCAGATTTCAAGCGTCTGTCCGTGTGTGTGTGTGTGAGTGAGTGTGTAGGTGTGTGTTTGTGTTGTGTATGTCACATAAGATTCCCTAAATCTCACCAATCCATCAAGTCAGAGGCTCTGAAAGCTTTTGTGCGTGGGGTGGGAGGGCAAGCTATTTTATTTACACCTCTGAGGATGCCGTTTGAAGGTCGAGGGCATAAATAAAAAAGATAGCAGGCGGAAAATTCCACATTCTTGTGAGAAGACGGACTCCTCCGTTTGTTTAATTCATTTTAATGACAGCTGACCTCACATTTTCTGCTGCTTATCTCACCCTCAGCTACAGCAAGGTAAGCAAAGCAGCCCACACACGGGTCCCTGTGGGTACTTCCTGCTGCTCCTCCTGGGAGATGCCGAGGCATTCAAGGATCAGATGGGATATATAATCCATCCGGTGTGTTCCAGGTCTGCCCTGAGGTCTCCTCCCAGTTGGACATACCTAGGATATCTTCACGGGGAGGCCAACAGGGGGCATCCTGATCAGATCCCTAAGGCGCCTTAACTGGCTTCTTCCAGCGCAAATGAACCGGAGAGAGCTCCCCCTAGAGGTCTGACCTCCAGATGTTGTCTACACAGGTGAGTCCAAAGACCCTGGAGGGAAACTCCAATCAGATGCTTGTTTGTTCAGCGTCATTCATGAGGTCCCCATGTTGGTTTGTGTCTGATATCATGTTTCCATAGGTGAGATAATTATCTACTCATGACCATAGGGGACATCGACACTGCTGACTTTTATTTATTAGAAATACAACTTGGATTTAGCAAATTAAACCGTTTTTTGCTTCTTTTTTCTTTGTTAATGACCGATAAAAATGTCAGGGTGTGTGTGAACTTTTCTCTAACGTCTGAAGGGAGGGAAGCCAAAAGAAAAGTTTAGGAAGAACATATTAATTAATGTCCATTTTTATGCCTAAACCTCACAAATCCAGCTAAAAACGACATCCAATCAGAGGCAGAGAAGGACGTGATCTCCCAAGAAAAGCAGTGGGATCTGTTTTGGTGAGTACTGTGACGTGGGCGGGGCTTATTGTCCCATATTCCATGAACCAGCATGGATAACAACATTTAATTCAAATATGGTGATAAAAGAGGAGTTTGCTTATGTTGTCAAACACACACACACACACAGTTCACACACACAGTTCACACACACACACACACACACAGACCAGTCAGCTTTGGTTGGTGCTGAAGGGTACAAGTTGAAAAAATGAAAAATATCTTCCACCAGTTGTTGCCATTTTTTTTAACTTGTCCAGTTTGAAACTGTTACAGAAACAGAAACTAAAAGTTTTAAAAATCAAGTTTTCAGGCGCTTCAAAAAAAAAAAGAGTGTGTGTATCTGTATGAAAGACAGAGCGCACAAAGATGAGCCGGGATGTCAAGTTTAGTTCAGAAAGTCGGTCTTCATCCTCCCGGGCAGCTGCACTGATGCTCACAGCAGGCTTTTCAGATGGTCAGGGAGACGGGATGGGCATCTCGCTGCGGAGGGGCTTCAGATCTGCTACTGATGGTCCACGAATGATGAAAGAGCGGGGGAGAAAAAAGCAGCGAGCACTCCTGCTTCTCAAACGCCACAGTGAGTTACAGCATCTGCAAAGAAAATGGACTTTTAATGGACACACAGACGTGCCGACTCATGCATATGCACGCACTCGAGCCGAGCCTCGGTCGCATGTGCACGCAAACGCCGTCAGCTCCTCCTCCTGAATGCAGAGCAACACGCCAACACTTCTGCTGTCATAAGCGCTTTGAGCTTCATAACTGCCAAACTTAATCCAAGCTGAAGCTTGCCAAAAGTGGAGTGAAGGCCCAATTTGTTTTATTGTAAATGATTCGTGTCCGGTGATCACGGTTTGTGATAAATGTTCAGCCAGACGCCTCCTGAGCTCAGGTTGCTTTTAATAATTTCATCCTGTCTGTCAGCAGAGCAGCATCTTTTTCCCTGACACACACAAGAAAAGGCATCATAAATATCCTCTATTTATGACCAAACAGCTTAATAGCTTCTTTTCTTTACAGGTGCTCACTTGCTTTATATCTGCCAGTAAACTTAATCACAGGTTCTGGTGGAAAGCTGTGATAATCTGTCTTCGCTACATTTCTGTATGCTAATAGGAGCCAACAATGAATTTTTCACAGCCTCAAACTGTCAAAACATCAATATCAATCCCAGAAAAACAAATAGACACCACTTGTACAAAAGAAGAAAAGGTCAAGAGGTACATCTGTTTGACATTTACACCCTCTCGGATATCAGACGCTGTCAGGGGATTGAAACAATGATACCACTGTCAAAGAGAGAGACGCAGCGGATGAAAGACAGACAGGCTGTCTGAAAGAGAAAACAAATGGGGAAAAAAAAGAGCGAGCGCTTCAAACTGGTGACAAAGTCTCAGGTTTTACACTAAAACATCCCTTTCAGCTGTTTATCTGCTGCTGTTCACACAGAGAATGAGGTTGTACAGACGCACCTCTGACACATTTCTTCTCTCTTTCCAAGGTGAATCATTGCAGTGAAGCTCAGAGCAGCGTGATTATAAAGAAATCTACAAAAACAACCTCAGTCAGATTACATGCAGTGTTAAGAGAGGAAGGTCCGGGCTTATAAATGTTTAACCAGGTTAAGAAACTCACCCTTTTGTGAAAGAACACAAAGAGAAGTAAGACTTGATGGTCAAATCTTATATGAGAACGTACTGAGATGTTTTAGCAAATCACCTTAAGACCTTAAAATTTATTTTCTTCACCCGTTTGTCAGTGAAGATGATGACACACCAAACGAAAAAACAAATGTGATGATGGTGTTTCAGAAGCTTTCACACCTGACTGGTTTGGACTTTTGGACCTTTCAGTTTGATCTGAACCAAAATAGCAGGTGTGAACTCTATTAACATTTGGTGTGACTTTTTTAAGGGCCAACTAGAAAAAAGGCATAAATAGGGCTGGGACTTTATTGCGTTATTTACGATTAATTAATTACAGAAAAAATAACGTGACAAAAAATTAATGCATTTAATCGCAATTTATTTTTGCACCCCGAACAGCGCGAAACGTTTCTCGTTGCTCGAGTTCCCGGCGTAGTTCAGTCGGTAGGGCGGCGTCCCATGTATGGAAGCTTCGTACTCCACGCAAGTTCGACTCCGGCTCCGATCATTTGCTGCATGTATATAAAATATAAAATATATATACAAAAAAAAGGGTTTGTTGGAAAACAATTACCGGGTGGAAATCTGGATGTGTGCACAAATTGTCCAGGAAAGAATTTGCCTATCCGGAGCTCTTCCAACCTCCGCTACCACGTTGCAGCTAGCACAGAAGACAAAAAATGTTGCTTCTCCTGTCTAATATTGATATGCGATTAATTGAGATTAATTAATTACAAAGCCTCTAATTAATTTGATTTTTTTTAATCGAGTCCCACCACTAATTATATTACATTATATTATATAATATTAGATAATATTATATTATATTATATTATATTATATTATATTATATTATATTATATTATACTGATTAACTTACAAACCACCCAGCAGTATGTAAAGTCATTAAAATGAGCTTTACATTTACCTACTGCATTAAAGTGTTGAACAAATTAACGCTTTAACTAATATAATGCAATAATATAAAACATATATCCTGCATAATGTATAGCCTACTTCTACTTTTGTACTTTTGCTTTAGTAGTATTTTAAATCTATGATTTTTTTCTTAATATAGTTATATAATATAGTTTTTTCACAGTAACATCACCTCTTATGATGACATTACTTACTAATATGTCCTCTACCCTTGTGGAATACACTGAAATGACAAGTGAGAATAAAATGAGCATGTGACAAGTTTAGACACCTGAAAGCTGCTGCTGCTGTAATGGTCCCAAGAAGTCGGCGCTCTGCCACCTGAGCTAGGTGAACAAGTGTCAGCATCGCAAACCTCCTGCAGACAGCTGAAGGAAGATGAGCACTGTTGAAGACGACCAGCAGCCGCCACTGCTCCATCGCTGTACTGTCGATTGTAAGGATGGAAACGGTTGGAGTCGACAGGGTCTCGTCCTGGTGCTGATCCTGACCCTAAATTGATGGTCCCATCAGCGCTGTGCCTCCTGTTCACTGATGCAGTCCTCAAGCTGAAGGTGTTGCTCTCTTGCTGTGTGAAGCAGACGTCCCCGCCCTCTTTATCCTGTGGTATAATCAACATAACAATAAGGATGTAAAATAAATCTACACTGTTGACTTTCCTGTCAGGGCTGGCCCCCAATGCCTAAATTATGTCCCTCTCCACTCCCTTTTCTATATCAAGAAGCTGCCAAAATGTTAGCTTTAAATCATCCAGGAAAATTATACCTTCCTCTCTCATTTCATTGAGGTATGTGTTGTTTGGCTTTAATACTGAGAATTAGTTGCTGCAGCCAGCAGTTGGTTAGCTTAGCTTTGCATTAAGATAACAAACAAGTAGAAAAGACTAGCTAAGGTCTGTCCAAAGGCAGTGCAATCAAGTCATTGCGCACAACCAAGCTAAGGTTGTGTGCCTGCTAGTTATACTTTAATATTTAATGGAAAGATATGAAAATGGTATCAGTCTTCTATTCCAGTAGGCTACAAGGAAGCAAATAGTTGTATTCTAAATTATATTGAAGTATTACTTAAAAGAGTTTGTTGTTAAAACTGTATGTTCCTCGGGTGTAACTAAGTTAGCATGTACATGCAAGTACATGCAATTTAATATACGAACAACCTATACATTTTATAAACCAGAGTCTGTTCATACTGGACACAATGGAGGGTAGACTCAAAGCGGAGACAAAATTGATTTTACAGTGAAAAAGCTGTTTCAGGTTGAAACAGAAAGGCCTGAGGCAGCTTTGTACCTGAGATTCTGCCATCTGCTGGCTGGAGGTCCCACAGGGTTCACAGGTGTGTTGATTGGCCTGGGGGCTTGATGCTTGATTCTTGCAGCAGCTGGGGTAAAATGGCACAGAGTTTGACATCCCACACCCAGATCTGCTCCTGTGAGGACATTTTTTAAAAAAAATAAAAAATACAGGGTCAGCTCAAGATATGAGAGAAAAGCAGTTACCCATATGTAATCATTGTATTTTCTGGCCCAGTTTTGATCAAACTCAGGCAGATGTTGAATTTTTTCAACAGACTAACAGGGGTCTGTAATAATTTGCAGTATGTCATGTTTCACTTTTTAGCTGCATCAGTTCAAATTAAAACATTTTACAAAGCAGTGGAAGGAATAGTATGAATTTTGAGAAAAGTGCTAGTCCTCTTATAGAAGTTGGTTAGCTTAGCTTAGTAGAAAGACTGGACAGTGCAGAAAAACATATAGATACACTGACTGTCCAAAATTAAAAAATATAAGCCTGTTAATGTTTCTCTTTTGTGGGCAGATATTTTTTTCTTTGCACACAACCGAAATAACTGTTTGCAGTCTTAATGCTAAGCTAAGCTAAATGGCTTCTGGCTTCAGCTCTAGATTCACTGTGGAGAAGAAGGTTGTGTTGATCATCTCAGCATTATTTAACATCAAGCTTTTCCTTTAAACTTTGAAGTAGAATATAGGAGGAAAATGTGAGTGCCAAAAACATCAAGCTGATTTGTCATTCAACTTTTGATTTACTGCAGTTTGCTGTTGGCAAATCTAAAGTGTTTTGTCAAGGACTGGTCCTTTAAGATCATATCTAGAGAGTCATTATGCCACTGTAAATCTGTAAGACACATTATACTGTGTCCTTGCACAGCACGAGTGCAGGCGTGGGAACAGTTGAGTTCATTTTCAGTGCCAGTTTTGTTGAAATACCAAAATTGAATGATAGCGGATGGTAATAGGGTAGAAGTTTGTACAGCTGAGAGGAATGTTATCTGATCCCAGCAGAGGTGACAGACACGTGGCCCAAGTTCCAGTAAAGGTAATCTCACCCCTGACATAAACCAAGCTCATTAAAACTGCCATCAAACCATGGCTGTTATGTCACATAAAGCCAAATAATGCTGAGGCAGGGAAAGTGGGATCGATCTGTCTTGAAGTGTGTGTGTGTGTGTGTGTGTGTGTGTGTATGTGTGTGTGTGTGTGTGTATGTGTGTGTGTGTGTGTGTGTGTGTGTGTGTGTGTGTGTGTGTGTGTGTGTGTGTGT
>JAQMCX010000011.1:22297510-22318197 GCA_029814765.1 Acanthurus leucopareius | reverse complement strand
ATGTGATTAATTGAGATTAATTAATTACAAAGCCTCTAATTAATTAGATTAATTTTTTTAATCGAGTCCCACCACTAATCATAAAGCTACAATCAAGCTACAAAACAAGACATTTTCAACACCAACAAACCAATCAGAGTAAAGTACAGAGACACACAACCCACGTACGTGATGACGATGTGACGCAGGTTTGTCATGTAAAGTCTGTTAGTCCGTTTGCATGATTGCAGTGTGAAACCAAAACTGACCGGACCAAATGTAAACGAGTTAACAAAAAGGTTAACGTTGGTCCGGAGCTTCGTTCAGACTTTCATTCTTAATCAAACGGCTCATCCTGTAATAAAACACATTAGTTTTTGAAGTTTCCTCACATCAGCTCTTCATGGCTGCTGCACGCTGACACTCCCTCTCTGTTATTTATGAGTGAATCAACAAAAAATATACCTTAAATCCCTAAATTTGTTCTGTGAATGACACAGCTGTGCATTAAATATCATAGTAGAAGTGAAGTTGCCTGGAAAAATACAATGCCGGCCTAAAAAAAGGAGCCACCGAAAGCAGCAGCAGCAGCTTACCACAAAGCTTTAGAAAAAAAAGGGTTCATATTGTGTAATGCTAAGTCAACACAGCAGTTTGGACTTCCAAGTAACACAACCACAGCACAACACAGCCGCCGTCTGCCTGCAGGATACACACAGCCGTGTCTCCGGGGAATGAAGTTGAGGTTTATTGGTGTTGTTGCAGAATTACATTTGAAATTGCTTCTTTGTTCTGTCTTTTTTTGTCCTGCTGTTGTGGAGTTGGGGGGGTGCTGATGGTGAAAGTGAGGCTGCAGGGATGTTTAGGTGATGGAGGAGTTGGGTTTTTTTCGTTGCTGTTGTTGTTTTTCCCTCCCCGGCTCTTTGCACACAGCCTCTGTCTCACTTCATATCACTTCTGATCTCAGCAGGGGTTTCCAAAAAGGCAATCTTTCCTTCCATGTCTGAGAAGCCATTCAGACATTACAGGACCACTTGATATTCCATATGCTTAGCTGAGAGAGTGTGTGTTGCAAGAGCCAGAACATTAATATTTCATATTCACTTGTATCAGCGTTTAGCTTCTGTTGAGCGCAGAAGGAGAATATATTTCAGTTTGCAGGAGATCATTAACATGAGAAACCAACAGTGTGATGTGGATCCGTGGAGCCAGAATCACTGTGATAATTAACATTCACATTACACCTGATGCACAGAAAAGGTTATTAATAAAACAGTGTACTGAGCAGACGAGCAGCGCCGAGGCGATTCATTTGAATTCTGGTCATTTGGAACCTGGACTTCAGTCTTCAAAAGGAAAAATGTAAAGTTCACCTTTGCTTTTTTTTTTACCTGCACAATACATCACCTTTCTCTGGCTTGAATCATGAAACGAGATCAGTCAGCTTTTCTGGAGCTTAACACGTCATCAGGAAGCTGGATGGATGAAACCAGGACCTCAGCAGTGTCTGGTGGTTTGGAGCTGTTTATCTTAAGAGCTGACTGATACAAGTCCCCATTTTCCTACTTTCCTTCAGGATCCTGAAATCAGCAAATGTAGTGACGTAACATTAAGGGAGTGATCGATAAGGAGCAGCAGTTACAAGTTTACAGATCACTTTTTCTTTGAGACGATCACATCAGATAGAAGAAACATAACAATCATAGTTTCCCTCTGGAGGAAAGTTAAAGACCCCGAAAACAGCTTGTAACTGCTTATTAAATTACGTTCCAATCTTTTCTTCTCCAATTTAAAAAACAAACTCTGAACACATCATAAGAGGCCACATTCTTCCAGGGAATAAGTGTAAATTTGATGTGGAGGTTTTGATGGTGCAGGACTTTCAGATCATCACATCCTGCTCTTTTGTGGTGTTTGCTCCAACAACACATGCATTGTGTTTCAGGTTTCTGCTTCTTAAATTAGCACTGAACTGGTGCATTTAAAAGATCGACAGAAAAAAACACTGTAACACTAATTTTTGTTGTTGTCGTGGGTTCCTGTGGTCGTGTTTCCATGTTATGTCCTTTTCATACTTAAAGATCCCATGTGGTGTTTCATCATATGATCACTGATGCATATCCACACCCGCGCTTTCCATCAACCCTGTATGCACCGTGCATAACAAGGTGAGCATGCTTCCATGCATTGTTTTTAAATTTCATCAGTGTCAAGAAAATTACCACACATGCACACACACAAACACACACACATGCACACACACACACATGCACACACACAGAGTACACACAGCCAATTTGCTGTTTGATAATCTCTTTGTGATTTCAGCCCCTCAGGGGTTCAGGATGCAGCTTCGTCTTGATGCAGCAGCACATGTAGCATCGCTTCATCACTGACAGGAAGCTGCTGCTTATTTACATTAAATTCCTCCTTTTGCCTCCTTCAGTGGAAGAATCTGCAGACTTTAAAACAACTATAATATATATAACAAAGCGTGCAAGTTCACTGTTAAACTGTTCGATCAGTAAACGTCAGAAAATATTCTAAATTTAAAATTTGACTTGAGAACTCTGTTGCAGTTTAAACCTTTGCCAGCTTAAGTGAGTGCACCTGGCTCAGGTGTGACTCCCTGTGAAACTTTGACTCAAGCAACTTACTGTCATTACAGAGCCAGAAAAAGAAGAGATAAACATGTACGTCTGTGATTGTCTATGTGAAGGTAATTACACTGAGATGTTACTGTTGTTTTCTTCTGCCACATTAAATCACACTCATATCAGAACATGCATCAGTCAACTCTGATTATAAGACACACACACACACACACACACCTCATCCAACACCTTCCCCAAGATATGAAACACTTTTAGACGAGCCGTGTCGAGAGAAGGGGAGATAATTCTCACCCTTGAAGCCTTTTGAAGCATAAAACACTTCAGTATAGTGTTTCATAGCTCGCCAGCTGCATATTCACACTCTCCTGTCAGTCTCTCGGAAACAATCAAATAATTTTGTCTGACAGGTAGCAGTTTTCATTTGTATTATTTTTGGCTACTCATTGTGACAATCTGTAACTTTGGAAAGTCTAACCTGCTCGTTCCGGTCAGTTTCTGCAGTGAAGACCAAGAAGAGGAGAAACTTTCACCTGGTTTTCACTCTTTGCATCTTTATTTCCCAAAAACACAACACAGGAGCCGTTAAAGCTGAGCTGAGTTCACATTTTTAGAGCTGACTGACTCAAAAAACACTAAAGCAACCTTTAAAAAATGTTTATCCCGACACAAGAATACTGACTAACTCTAGTCGACTCTATAAGCAACAACAAGCTTACAAACAACCGGTGCTGCAAAACTGAAAATGCTTTTCAAAAGTATAAACAAGGTCCATTAGATTCTGTAAAAATTAGACTTTGGATTTATTCTCCTTTGCAGAATCAACCCGACCGACTCCCGTCTGGTCTGTTTGCTCTATAGCTGAATGCACGGCAACAATGCCATTGACGTTTGTGTTATTGATGCACAAATGACGTCCCACAGAGACCGAGATTGTGACAGCTTCCTCAGAAACGCTCCGGCATGATTAGATAGATGTGTGATGGATAGATAACAATCCTGCTGCTCTCCAAAGGGAGGGAACAGAGGGGGCTGGGTACATAACTAAATTATAATTGCTGTTTCTTTGTGTGATTGAAGTCTGCGTGCGTGTGTGTGTGAGTGTGAGTGTGTACGTTTCATGTGTGTGTGGATGTTTGGGGGGTAAACAGTCCCAGCAGGAATCATCATCTGTTAAGAGAGTTGAAGGTGCAAATGCAAAAGAGGTAAAAATAAAAATAAAACGGACTGCGAGGCACAAATGTCCCAGTCAATCAGCCTGCAGGCACAAATTTACCTTGAGCTGATTCGCTTTAATGAGTGGGGAGCCGTCTGAAGGCCGCATCCACTGCTAATAACGTTAGTATGTTATTTGCTTCATGTTCGACCCTGCAGCTGCACAGCGATCAATCCGGCAGCACAGCGCAGGCTTTGAATGCAGCACGCCTTCAGATATTGAAAAAGATGACCTGATCCACTTCACAGAAACAGATTTGACTTTTAATCACTAAGATATTTTTTACAAAACACCATTTTGTTCTATTCTGATGTGAGTCACACAAACACACACTCACACTTCAGAAGAAACAAACCAGTCACACACACACACACACACAGTTCTCTGGCTTTGAGACTTGCAAATGTCAGATTAGCCTCATTCAACCCTTCAGATCAGAAAGAGGAGTGTGTTTTGAGGCTGTGACACCACGAGTCTGTAATTCTCTGACCATCGAACTGAAACATCAGGTGAACTTAAAGACTCAAACACGTCATTTACATGCAACACCGAACTCTTTGCATCAGTCATTTCCCTCGTTGGTGTCATAAGGCCTCCAGAGTGACGACCGCGTCACACCAGCTTTAAAAAACAGCAAAGTTCTGCAGCAAATTCAAATAATAACTCCAGTGAATCTGCATCTGTGTTGGTGAGCACAGACGCAGATTCAGGTTCATCACCATCACACACACCTTTAAATCACTGCAGTTTTAACTACTATTGTGTACTTTTCATGGACTCTATATGAACAAATTTACAGTGAAATATTTCAACACCAGTCACAAATTTGAGCATAAAGATCTGTTGTATCTCAGCAGCTGTCCCCTGCTGCGGTTTGTGATTTCCCCGAAGAACCTTTAAACTTTTACAAAACGTTTTATGTCCTGCAGCTGCCTTCTGGAGGATGTCATCAGTTAAACTTAATGTTTTTTTAAGTTCTCAGTTAATGAACAAGAAGCGTGCGAGTGAGGCAACAAAAGGTGAAGATGTAACAGAGAGCATTTTCACATATTCAGTCTTTATCAGCGGTGCTTTTCTGAATTGTAGATTTCCAGTGATTGCATCATCTGCTTCTCCGGCACGTCTGGATGTTTTACGGATGCTGACATCTGAAGGTCAACGGCTCCGTCACGATGAAGGACACGTACAGAGGGAGGGTTACTAATTAATTAATAACTTAAAATAGTAATAAAGCACAAAAAATGCATTTTGTTGCTTAAAAATGAGACTTTTTTTTTATCATCATGAACACTGAATTATGTGATTATGATAATGGATTTCATTGGCAGCCTCGGATGTGATTTCCTCCCCCGAACACCTTCCTAATGCAAATGCTGTAAGAGCTGCATATTGTAATAACCTTTATCAAAATTCATTAGGAGTGTAAGTACACTGTGCTGTTTCAAAGCCTCTAACGCTCGGTGTCCATTAGCGTGTGCTCCTAATGTGCTCTCGCTCACATATTTACTTAATCATATTGCTGCAGCGTTTTAATGGCCAGGATATATAGACACAACTTGTTAACAAGTAAATTAAATTAGAACAAAGCTAGCAGAAAAAATCATCAAAGACAAGTGGGCTGAATTTAAAAAGGGAGGCATGAACGAGTCTGTGTGCTTTAAAAGGAAAGAGAGTGTGTTACAGTTAAAAAAAGGACCAAAAACACTGAGTCAAGAACATCAAACCAAAAGTGAGCTTTATTTAACAAAAAGCTGATGAGTAAACAAGAAATCTAGGGAGCAAAAACATTAAATACAAACTATGAAAATACAAAAACTGAATAAAACATCAAACCAGGTCGAAAGGAGACGAAGACTCAGAGCCAAAACAAGAACAGATGAACTAACACAGAGGTGATGTTCACACTGAGGTCATTAAACACAGGTGAGCTAATCAACACAGGTGAATCACATCAGGGCGGGTCAGGTGATCACACAGGAAGGAAACTAAGTGTTAAAATAAATCAGGAAGTAAAAGACAACAAACACTCAGAGAAACAAAACTAAACATAATGGGACGAGACAAAGCTTTTCTGTTTTTCTGATATTTGAACAGAGACAATAAAGAAATGTTGTTTATTAAGCTGATAGCTGCCAAAAAGGTAATTTAACTTTTGAATTACAATCACATGATTTTATTATTTTTTTTATGGTTTTATTTATTTGCACTCTTATTATCCTGTGTGGCTTTTTCCAGAAGAAAAAACAGAAAAAAGCTCTTTTGTTAAAATCCTCTTTAAAAGAACTGACGCTTCTCAAAGGGCTCATGCTGTAAACAATGAAATATGCTCAAGTTCACATCACACAGGCCGTCCGTGCACAGACTTTTATTGTGAAAATCACTTGAATCACTCGATGAGTCTCAGTCTGCCTTTGACTCCTCTGCTGACCTGCAACAACCTTCACTGAGGACGAGTCTCTGCTGCAACTGGCTTCAAAAGTCTGCTGTCGACTCCTGAGGAAGTGCTTCCTTCTGTCTCGCCTGTTCTTCACACACTAACACACTCATTGGCTGCACACACACACACACACACACACACACCTCATTTCCTCTGCTCTTGATATCCTCGCATGTGAGTCAAACTACCGGTTAAGCTTCCTTGTTAAAAAGATACAAATCAGCATAATTGAGAGCAGATGGTGTGGAAGCATGTGCGAGAGCGAAGGGGGTGTGGGGGGGGCACATTACAGGACATTTGTACCTGAATGAGGCCTGTGTTACGAGGTGAAGTGGGCACTCCATGGAGCCAGCTGGCGGCTCATTATAAGGCAGCCTGAGCTGTTCCTGGTTGTGGTGTTTAAGCGAACAGCCTCTGCATTGATCACAGGTGGAGAAGACGCCCGAGAGCTTCTGGAAACGGGCAGAACCGACGCAGAGCCCTGCCTGCCTGCAGGCCACATGTCGACGGTGT
This sequence comes from Acanthurus leucopareius, assembly GCA_029814765.1. Taxonomy (NCBI): domain Eukaryota; kingdom Metazoa; phylum Chordata; class Actinopteri; order Acanthuriformes; family Acanthuridae; genus Acanthurus; species Acanthurus leucopareius. Next base: position 22,311,440 of record JAQMCX010000011.1, on the reverse strand, counting down.
TTACAGGAAGAGGAAACACCAAGCTGCCTTTTTTTTGTCGAGTCGCCCTGAATGCTGACTGTATTTGGCCGCCATTACAAATGCAAAGCTGCAAATGCTCACCGAGCCCTGGCGTCCATAACCATTTCCATAACCTGTGGGCCATGGACAAAGCTGGGAGTCAAATGAGGCGCGCTGGTTGTAATGTGCAATTTATACGCTGGTTTATGGGCTTCTCTCGGCCATCGCGGTCCTGTAGGCCTCTCTCACTGTGAAATCGTCTGGTAAAAGGATACATTTATGAGTATTTAGCGACTAAAATCCCAGATTCATTCACACCTGGACTCTCACATTCAGCCTCCAGCAGCAAAGCTGTCAGAGGAGAATCCACAAGACAATCAGAGATAAATGTTATAGTTATTTTCAACTCGACCTGTCACAAATAGTTTCTGTTGCAACTGTAATGATCCAAATGTCCAAATGCAACTGATTATTCTTTTCCTCCTCCTCCTCCTCCTCCTCCTCCTCCTCCAGTCGGGTAATAGGAAGGACTTATTTAGCTGGAGATGAAAGGATGAGGTAAGACCAGGGATACTTCAGAGGGCTCGCTGTGTGATGTGCTGTTTGAAGCGGATGCACACGGACCATTTCAAAGACATCTGGAGATCGAATGGCCAGTGGCGCTGCGTTGCCATGGCAGCCACGTGCTGCACCATCCTCCGCTCTTTATCCGAGCATCCTCTGGTTAGGAATACATGTAATAAGAAAACCGAATCACCAATATTGGATCGGGGGAGACAGATGGTGGAATTATGGTTTATTACTGCAGCAGGTGACGTCTCCAACTGTCTCTCTGCCCTTTGAATGAATAAAAATGAAAAAAAAAAGTCAGGCAGGTGTATTGAAAGCAGAGAGTTCAGGAGGCTGAGATCATGGATGAAGTCTCTGACTCTCTGGTTTGTGGTGACTACAGGGTGTTAAAAAACCCACAACAAGCTGAAAAACATCATTTCCTGTTTGATTAGAATGATTTTTCTAAATGTCCAACTCAAGAATCGTCCTTTTGTAGTCAGAAATAATGTCTTGAATCATTGTTAATAGTTTTTTTTAGTTGCAAAAGGAAAAAAAGCATCATATATAATATTGATGCAGGTAAAAGTACATGTAGTTTTTATTATTATTAACAGCTGCTGGTGTAAAATAAGAGAGAAAGGGAAACAAACTGGCTGACGTGTCATGAGAACATGATGTAGGCGAGATTTTCAAGATCTGATTGGCTGAATCGGAAATAACAACATCATCTACAAACACCAGATTTCCTCAGTGTTTTCATGAGTGAGTGCAAATTTAGGAAAGCAGCATGTGGAAAAGGAAAAGCCATGAACTGGTTGTAGGATTTGTGATCGGTGGCTGAACATTAAAGATTCTCGGAGCGATGAATTCACTTGTCAGCAGATATGACAGGTCGCTTTATCTGCTCCAGAAGTCCGACAAAGCAGAGTTGATCCATTTTTCCTGAAACCTCTTTGTTCCCCTTCATAATAAACCGTTCTTTTTTTTTCCGTGAAGGCTTTTCCATCTCACTTCCACATTAAACTGTCGAGTCCTCCCCACGAAAATATTGATGACAAAGCGTGTTTCTCGCGATAATCTCCAGATGCCGCCAGCTGCTGTGCAGGCAGCACATTTCTCCCGGTCGTCATTTCAAACCTGACAGATGTTGTCAGGGGTGGGGGGGCAGCTGATGTGGTGTTTGAAATGTGAGCAGCTGAAAGTGAAAGTATAGAAATGGAATAATTAAAACATTACACACATTTTAATGTCTGGGGTCGTATAAGATGTTCATGAGGACGAAAAGTCCTGATGTTGATGCTGCAGAACTGAGAGGCACCGCTGAATAAATCTTCTGTGGTTTCAGATTTTCTTCTTAAAGGAAAACAAAAGACAAAAGATACTTTTTTATATTTCAGCCGGACTTAGAAAAAAGAAAAAGCCTGGAATATAAATGTGGTGTGATGCCGACATGTCTGCCTTTGGCCTGACAGGATTTGTGTTACCGGAGACGTTTGACTGAGAATGAAGCACGACACTCTTTAGGTTTCAGCAAAAAGGTCAATGAGGTGTATTTTCTCTCACTGTGAGATTTCATCTTTTTGTCGGATTATTTCAGCCGTTTCTTTCCTCTCAAACACTCTCCGTCACACTCACTCTCCCTCACTGTCAGAGTCTTTTTCATTCACAAACTCCGACGTCGTCTAATCCGACGAGCTCCTCAAACACCTCAATCAGCCCACGAAACTGCTCTTTCTATATGATTTTGATGTTTCCTCGCAGACATAATGACCTCTTCCCATTACAATCTTCTTCTTCATGATTTTTCGGGAGATTCAACAGAGTCTTCATCAACCACCTGCTGACTTTGCTCCACCAGCACTGCTTTTATCTGGACTCTAAGGGAATCCTGAACTATCTAACATCCTTATAGGCCTTCGCTCAAAGGGCAAGTGTTGAAATCTCAAACATTTATACATTTTGAAAAAGAAAATCATTGTATTCTTTTGTGTTTCTGGATAATTTACTGAAATGACAGCAGAAATGTTACTAAACACTGCAAGTTCTGGGGGTGAGAAGTTAGAAAGAGGTAAGTTTACCTGTAACAAGCTCCTCTTTTCTGCTTGAAGTTAGCAGCTCCAGGCTACATTAGCTGCTACTGTTAGCATAGCCAACAGAGCTGATCACCACCACAAGACAACGCATGCATTTCCACTGAACGGTAGAAAAAAAGCAAAAACAGATCAGATTCTGGCAGCTCATCAAGTTTCTATTGTCAGTGATGTTTGTCCCATGATTCAACGAGGAAGAAGAAAGTATGAAACGACACATCTGTTTCTTTAAAGAGTCCATTGTTAACGATGTTATATGAGTGCTTCGCTGAATCAGTGGAGTGCTCTTCAAAGTTTAGCACCTTTTACATGGATGGAGTTTAATTAAATCTTAACGAAAATTGCTTCACACTCCCAGCTTAACACTTCTTATTGTATCATCTGCATGTGTGTGTGTGTGAAGCATTCGTCAGTGTTAAACTTCTGCAACTTACAAGATGACGAATCTTCCAAAATTTTAGACTTTTTTTTAAAACTCTGATTTTATTATTTTTGTAAATAAATAGTGCACGACTCATTTCCTCCAATTTCACCATCATTTACATTTAGATTGGACATAGAATGCTGAAAGTGCGTCTGCAGATCTGTCTATCTGTAGTTTAATTCATATTTAAATTGAAAGCAAACCATATGCTCGTTTGATTCCTCCACCCGTGTTTGTTTCACAGCACAGCAGAGCACTGCTATCTGCTCAGCCTCCGAGAGGGAACGAGACACCACGATGCTCAGGTTTCAAATTAAATGGCACCTCATCAAACACCCTCCTGTACCTGCGAAGACAGAGAACTTAGAGGCAAAACAAACATGAAAACACAAAAAAACTCTGCAGCGGCATGAATCCAGACAGGAACACATGTCCCTTTCTCTGAGAAAAAACCAGTTGTGAATTAGAACTAAGTCAGCAGCCTGACACAGATACGTCCTGGCATGAAAACACAGACATCCCATCTGGAGCATGATGTTATTTATGTCTGCTTTTGTTGCCTCCCGTCTAAGAACACACACACACACGTGCTCACATGCATTGTTTTTCCCCACAGGAAGAGACGAGCCGTCATTCACACGTCATGCACAGGAGACAGTGAAGCTTCCTTCACTTTCAGAGCAGACTTTCTTTCAAGGAGACTCTGCTCTTGATATTATAATTAGCTTGCACCTCCAAACTTGTGAATATTGCTCAGGTATTTCCTCATACACGGCACACCAAGTGCCTCCAACCTGGGAAGACATTTAATAACGCAATGTCAGAAATATATTCCATGATGTAATGAGAAACAGATGCAGAGAAATTAAACATCTTTACCGAGAACACCTTGACAAAAAGAAAACTTTCTGTTTCCTAAAGATGTATAACATGTTATAAAAGGGTTTGAGGATCAGACGAGAGGAACAGGCCCCGAGGAACTGAACCGTAATCCAGAACCGGATCGAGCCACGAGCTGCTTTTTACTGGGCGTTCGTAACGACGGAGAGAGGCTGGATGTGAAAGGATCAAAAGAGGGGTAAATAAAGTGAAATAAAAGCTGAGAAATACACAGAGACAAAGTGAAAAGCCTAAAGCTGAAAACAATCTCATGAGCTCTGTTCCACGGAGGACCAAATATAAGGTCAGAGCTTTCATTCTGTCCTTTCATTTCAGAAGGGGAAAAAAAAACGGACCACCTACTACGACTGTTTGCCGCTTGAGATATTAGTTCTTGCCTGGTGTGATTTTTTTTTTTTTTTTTGAGATAGAAACATCTTGGCTGAAAAACTGAGATGCAGGAAAGTGAAACAACAAACAGCAAAAAGTTGCTGAGAGCAACAAACACAGCAGCGATCACTCAGAGACACGAACAAACGCACCTGACACCAGCAGCAGGGCCGCGTCCCTTTTTTCTGCCGCCAGCCTTTTCTGCTTTGACACTTTTCATCTTTGAGATTCAACACAGTCGACACCAAAGAGCCCAGCAGACGAACAGCAGCAAAGGTGTGATGATGAACCATCATGTTATCTTCAGGTCCAGTTGGGTTTAACTAATCAAGCTCAGTTAAGCTCAATGTCAAAGAATTCTTTTGCTTTAGAATTAAAACAACAAGGAAATACGTGTCATACTGCAACTACAGGCCTTCTGGTGAAAAGGCTTCATACAATTCATGCACTAATTAGCTAATTAACTATTGATTTGTCTGTTTTAAATCAGTTTACTCAATTTTCTCATCTACAATTCACATATATGCAACCACGTTTTACTTTTCCTGTATTAGTAATAAAACAGAGCAATGCAAAAGGATTTTTTGAGTCCACGTCTCTTCCTTCACTTGGCCAAATCATATAATATGTGTCTGTTTTCTTACAGGGAATTAGAGAGAAGATACAAACATCTCTACTAAAGCTTAAACTCTTCTGTCACAGGGCAGAGACGGGGCTTTGAGACTCGGCCTCGAGTGTTTGAAACTTGACACAGGTACTCAAAGGACTTGATATTTAAATTGGACCTGAGAAAAGTCTATTTTCACTAAAACACTAGTGATTATTTACTGAAAATGTTGTGTTTTGAGCTGCTTTGCTGCCCAAACATGGTCAAAAAACACCGCTCCTATACAGAGTTCATGTTCTGAGATTGCAAAACTTTTAAAATGATGGCAAACCTACTAAAAAAGCTAAAAATATTGAAAATAACACAAGTTTTTAAGCAACAAGGGACAAAAAAAGAGTCCAGATTCACTTTTGCACTTATCAGCATTCACATACAAAGGTTGATACACAGTTTTTACATTCAGGCGGACAGTGTTGGTACCCCGTCACATTAGTTTTTTACAGGTTCAAACACAAACAACATATGCATGAACCTGTTTACAGTAACCAGGGTCCACTTCCTGTTTGGTTTCGGTTCACAGAAACGTTCCCGCCCCTCTCGGAGGAGTCTGCGTGTTCGCTCGCTCAGTGATCTCAGCACTCACACAAAGGCGAGCCGATGCAAATGACCTGATTGACCCAAGGTCAGCGAATGAGGCCTCGGCATCGGCAGCCCGGCCCTGGAGGAGCCGCACCAGGCCGTTATATCAATCTGTCTGCCCTCACAAGCAATTCCAGCTCATCAATAGCCTGCTGTTGTGGAGACCAGACGTGGCCACGAGGGCCAATCAATGCTCATATATTCCTTCTGTAGATACTCTCTTTGTCTCCGGCGGCGGCTGTGAGGAGTATTTACCCGGCGTGGGCTTTTCTCTGAGGGCAAGTCTAATTTATTGTTCAGGCTACGGGTTTCTTCTTTTGGCACACATCTTCTCCTCTTCTCCTGGATCTGACCTTCATCCACACTCCTGTTCTCTATGCAGATATGTGAGTCAACTCAGTAAAATATCATTAAGTTTTTATCTCCATAAGTAAAAAGTGACATGAAACCAGCAAAGCAGCAGCCAGCAGACGTCCGGTGGTTTAGATGTCGGTGAACTCTGATGAGTTTGCTCCAGATGTGTCTCCCAGATGTGCAGGAAGCTGCATTTCTAAGGATTTTAAAGTGCAAACGCTTCAGCAACAGGTTGTATTCTTTGTTAACAATGTGATGCATGTGAGGCAGACGTGAAGTACTGTGGGAAAAGAGAGCGGATGGATCAATGGATTGCATTCATATGGCTCTTTTCTAGTCTATTGATCACTTAAAATGCTTCACACTGCAAGTAATCATTAACCAGTCACACACACACAATCGTACACTAATGGCAGGGTGTCCACTCATCAGAAACTGACAGAGTCAAGCTCACATCGACGGACGAACCATCAGGAGAAATATGGGGTTCAACTCGCAACTAATACATCATATTGATCTATTGTTTCAATATTGATGCAGCTTTAACAAACACTGACATTAACTCAAAGCTTTTGTAGCAGAAAATAAAGCAGCCTGTTTGTTAAACTCAGTATTGTGTTTTTTATTATTAATATTATTTCACAGTTTTGCTTTCAGTCGTTTCTTTAATCAATAATCTTTTCTCCGTCTAAATTCCTTCACATTAGCTGATGCATCTCCCTCATTTTCTGCGTCCTTAAATAGAGACATTAGTGTCCAGAGCTGTTCAGAATAATGGGAGTTGTTTTTTCACAACATTATATCAGCAGATTGTTTCTTGGTGTTTTTATTATACGAGATGTTTGCGGCGTTGCGGACGTGAATTTTGAGCGACTCAGCCTCGTCTCCTCTCATGGCTGCACTCACAATTGGTTCTTTTATCTGCTCTCATTCTATCTGTGATGACCTCGGACAGACATCATTTCATTCTCCATTACCCCACTGATACAGCAGCGGCGGCATGGAGGGTCGTTCTCCTCTCACTTCCTGCCTCCCATCACCAGCCTGCTGATGCCCGCCGCGGGACGTTTAACGCACGGTTAACCGTCCAAAGGCGACTGGACCATCAGTCAAAGCTTTATGCAACTTCTGAAACCTTGACGATGTAAATTCAGAGGATAGACTGACAAGAAGTCAGTCTTAAAATATACATCAGTATCATCGCCGAGAGTGACACGAAAGATAAACAAAAACAGGACGCGTTTGCTGTCAGAGATGAACCATAATGCATCATGCTGTAAATAAACCTTTACAGCAGAAAACAAAAGCTGTGAATCAGGATGTAATATTTATTTACCACTTCACTTTGTAAAGGAAAATTCAACCAGTGAAAAAGAAAAACAAACAAACAAACATTTGACTCAACCAATCAGGACGTCACTCTGGTGAGTTTCTAGGTTTGAAAAAAAAATCGTTATAAATGGAATTAAGAAGCTCTGTGATTGATGATCAATCTGAAGGATTGGAAAGCCTCGCTAATACGACTAACTAAAGTTTAGATTTAAAATTACATCAAAACGAATCAACATTTGACCCCAAGGGGGCGCTGGTGATGGTGACGGTGGCAGCAGTTCAAATGATTTTAACTTTGAGCTTTGAGGGAAAAAGTTGACTTTAAAGGATTTGAGACTCTTATAACGACGACAGCAGCTCAGAGGTTTGAAATCAGCTGTTTTTAAACAAAAATCAGTCCAACACTGATGTTTGTTTATGTGCCAGCTGTTAAAGGTGTGACGTGTTTTCCTGTGAACCAAACATGATGTTCACATGTTTCTCATGAAAACTGTGTGTGTGCTGATTCTATCAAACTGCCTGTGACGTCAGTTTGAGTCCCAGCTCATGTGTCCAGGTTTCTGTGGTTGAGACACTGAACTTCACACTGTTAAAGGTCGGACCTGCACATTTTGCTGCAGCAGCTCTCTGCCACTGGCAGTTTGTGAGGTTGAATAAGTTGTAAACTGTTAATCAGTTTGGGGGAAAAATGCTCGGTAAAAGCAAAACTTTAAGGTCACAGCTGAATATGGATAAATACTCGGTTTTATCAGCAGGAGGTTTGTGTCTTTTCTATATTTGCATTTGCTGTCATCGGCCCAAACTTTTTCAACTCTGCTGCTCTTGTTAAAAAAACCAGAAACACTAAACTTAAACGGGACGAACGCAGCTGCAGCGAGCGCCTTCATCAGCCCGCCGCAGCACTTCCCTCTGGTGCCATGTGAGGCGCTGTTCACACTGAGTAAAGTTGTTATGCATGGTGTGACTGCCCAGCTCTTCCCTTCATTTCCTCCCCTAACAGCCCCCCCCTGCTGTGCTGCACAGACCCCATGCCAGCAGGCTCCATATTACAGGCTAAACTATCTGAAAACAGCAGCAGCCAAGAGCTTTTAAGAAAATGTAATTTTCTGAGCAGCAGCACTCTGTGTGGATGTTTGAGGCAGAAAGGGAGAGACGGGGGGGTGAAGCTGAGCTGCATGGAGCCGAAGGGAAATAATGTTGTTGGTATGATGTTGCTGACAGATTTATGGTGATGTGAGACGAATTAAAGACATAAATAAGGAGTGAAAATACAATGATTCAGGTGCTTCCATACGGAGTCTGAGGGTTCACTGATTGTTTTGGTAATTATAGAAAACTGTGAATCATCTGCTGTGACCTTCACAATCAGCAGATCTTTAACTGACTGAACCTTTATGGAAAGTTTTGGACTGTTGTGATGAGAAAAAAACTGTCTGTGGCAGATTTCTGAAGAAGAGTTTCTGCAGTTTGCACTTTCACTTACGCAGAAAAACACTGATGACATGTTGATAAATGTTTCAGCAGATGCAGAAAGATTTGCTTTGAAGTGTCGACATCATCTCATGTGAGTGAATTATTGCAGAAATACGCTGCAAGTTTCAGTCGTTACGTTGATTCTGTTGACAAGGGAATCGAACCAACAGCCCCTCACACACTCACACACTCACACACTCATCTAAAGCACTAAATACAGCTGATATACATGGGAGTATCTGTGGTTTTGCATGTATTCAGTGCTAGATGAACATTAAGAGGATGATCAAGTGATAACAGTTCTTCTTTGCGGAGACATGAAAGTGTGCAGCAAACTTTTTGGGAATCCACGTAAGAGTTATTGAGACATTTGATTCAGAAATATCAGCGACAGTCTCACAGTTGTGCCGGAGGACCATCAGTCCTGCTGGGAAGCGTGAAATTTATTTGTACAAGTTTTTACTGCAGTACGTTCAGTACGTGTTCAAGTATTTCTGTGTCGATTAAAGTGGTGAATCAGCTGACGTCATTCAAAAGCTACAAAAAACATGCAAAGAATTCAACAAATGGGTTTGAACTGAACCATATTCCACCAAAATATGCAGAAATTATTTTGTACTGTGTTAGTTAGTGACTCACAAATTAAGTCACAATCAAAGAAAAAAACAGAATCCAGTTTTTCTGAATCTCCTCTGTGTTTTTGTGTGTAATTATCAGGTGAAGACGTCAGCAGGAGTCAAACGGTTGGAGTCTGTTCTGCCTCCAAGGCATTCTCTATTTTTTTTAATAAATTTCTGTGTTAAATCACATCACTTCACATCCTGTCAAGTCATTTTTCTGTGAGCTCATTTCCTGTTTGTGTTCACTTCCTGGTTGTTGAGAAAAGCAAGGCAGACGTGTGTGCATGCTCTGAACGTTATCGCCTTCATCCGCTAAAAAGCATCACAGAAGCCTTTTTACCAGCAGGTGTGACAGTAAATAGTCGACCTGACTACAACTCTGTCCTCATTGGTTTAACTCGGTGTGTAGTCAGAGTTTCTTCACACTGCACGACAACATGACATGAGTTAATCTTGTTCTGCTCAGTCTCTAAAACTTCATGATGGACGTCTGCAAATTATCCACGAAAATATTCTGCTGGAGTAAAAAAGTTGGCTCCTCTGAGTCTTTGACAACCCAAAAAATGGCGGCATAAGTCTCCTCTGCCCGCTGCAATCCAGTGCCATTCAATCCACATGCCACTTGTGCCGGCGCTGCCTCTCGGCTCTGCTTTATTGCCGAGTCTGTCCAAGCAAACTGAACAACTATGACTCAGAGTGTTACGAGGCTGACAGGCCCTGAATCGACGCTGTCTGCCGCCGTGACACATGGCTCCCTTTGATCCCTCGCCGTCAACACCAAACACAGCTCGTCATAAAAAAAAAACCTGCCTCAATGAACTTTTCAAAGTTGCTTTTTTTTCTTCCTCTTGATCACACACAAACACACACACACACACACACACAGACACACACACAGTCTTCTTGTTCTCCCTCTCAGCGTCGCTCTGTCGCTTTTTCCTGCTTTGCAGTCTCCTCCTGCTCCCTATTGGTTTCTCTTGTCTGTGTCTCTTGATTTGGCTTAATGACGACATCTGACACAGTATAGTAATCAACTGAAACGATTCCCCCCGCGGCTCGTGACAGACGCAGAGAGGAAACTGCTATCAGCAGATGACGATTGGCGGCATTTTTCCCATTTGCATATCTTCTGTTTTACTTTCCGTGCCAGACTTTACAACAGGAGAATATGCACACACAGCGGGGGAAACACACTCTGGATGTTTTGTCACCTGACTGCCGCTTGTGTGTGTGTGTGTGTTTCTCTCCACGCCGCCTGAAAGCAGGTTAGCGTTTCTTATGTAAGTGACTGACACGGCGAGCGTGCCGTACTGTAAGCGATACTGAAGAGACACGTGACGGCCGACTCCATTAGCAATCTGACTGTTTGACATGTGGGACTTTTCTCTGCTTGTTGACATCAGCATGGACTTTCTCTGTTTATGACTTATTCATGTCACATGGTGGCTGAATGCTTGTGAAATGGAAAATATGCTTCTTTATGTGGAGATGGCTAATGCTGCTATTTATATCAGATATGCTTTCTTCAAACCAAGCAGCCCTCAGCAGGCGTCCGCCATGCTGGAGCGTCCGCCAGCACAACAAAGCTGCCCGACCTCTGACCTCCCTGTGGGTGAAGTGACATAACCCACACAGCATGCATTTACAAATAAAGTTATTATTTTTGCCTTTTAGGGTTGAAATGTTGTTTGTATTTCACTTTGCATCTCTTGTTTTGGTCCTTTTGGCTGCACAACCCTGCTGCAGATAACATACATCATGCATAATCATATACTCATGTTTACCAGGCTAAGAACGTTTACATTTTAGCATTTATCTGACAGTAAACTGACACAATGAAGCTCCTTCACTCTTCAGTTTGATGAAAACTGTTGCAGCAAGTTGCTCTAAAGTGTATTTGGTTGACATATAGTGACTGTAGATGCGTCTGCACTGCTTTTGTTTCATCCATTTATTCAGATTTTTACTTGTAAAGCATCTGTGCGTCTAATTTTACTTTGTCCTGGTGGGAAATGCAGCACATCCCAAATCTGGAAGTTATGGTTTAAAATTAATGCGGCCAAATCCCTCAGCAATCTCCAATTTGATTTACAGTGACAGGATAACGTCCCAATAAAGCGGAAAAACATTTTTCCAAAGGTAACAGCCTCCATGTTTGATGGCGCTTTAATGCCGTCCTGATGATGCTCTGTACTTCTGCACTCTTTTTAATTAATCAGTCCGTCCCCTACCTGCCCCCCCCACGTCAAACTTTTATTGACCAATTCTCTTTGAAAGCAGGCAGGTAAGCAGGTGATTCAGAATATAATGTGTGATTGGTGCCACTTTCTGGTGTCGGCGCGGCCAAAAATCCATCAAAGAGTGATAATTCACTTTTTTTAACGCTGCAGCTTTGGACGACATCCAGCACTCTCAGCATGCGCTCGTATGTATTTAACGCGTGCCTTTGCCTGTATGTAACTCTCTGAAACAAATGTGCATCCATGCATGCATTCATGTGTGTGTGTTTATATATTAGTGGGTGGTTTCTTACGTGAGTGTGTGTGTGTGTGTGTGATTTGGCAAACGTGTGCAGAACAGCAGACATGGTGTCTTGTTCCCTGCAGAAGGTAATATTCATTTCAGAAGTAGGCTACCGTGTTCTTTACAGCACCTCCATCTTTGCCGTGGGGAAGCAATGCTGCTGATTTAGCTCCTTTCACATTACACCATACATGACCAAGCAGACCTCATTTATTTTCTCTACATTTTTCCCCTCTATTTCTCCTTCTCTGCTCCCTTACATCAGCTCTCTGCGCCCCCCCAACCCCCCCATGCTCCAGTATTTCTCTCCTTTCGAGGTGAACGTGGAGAAGATTTTACAACTTTACATTTAATGCAACGCTGACTTTGATGCGGACCAAATGTTTGGCAGTTTTTCTCCTGGCCACCAGTGTCACGTCTTCCTCCGCTGTCCCACTACTTTAGCCACAAAACTGCTACAATCACACGTTTTCGAACGCTTAGCGAGGGCAGCAGCAGTTAAACTTGTTTTATTGGCTGTGTCGTTGTGAGAAGCTCAGTAGTAAATTTGCCCGAGAAATCTACTTCAGTTGTCGCCTTATTCACCCTCAACTGCTCCCTCCGTCTCCCCGTCTTCGAGTGCTCTGTGAGGCAACTAATTAGGCCCAAGAAACAGACTGCACACTGGCCTCCTCCTCCTCCTCCTCTCTTCTTTCTTCCATCCCTCTTTCTTACTCACTTCACTTCAGTTTTCATGTCTCTCGCTGCATTGCTACACCATATGTGGGACATTATGCTGTCTGGGGGGCATCTGTCTCTTTCTGTCTGTGTGAAAACATTCTTCTGAGCACAATTAATCACGAAAATGCAGATGGAAACTTAACGCAGTTGGATCTACATGCAGAGGTTTGATGCTGAGGTCAACACAGGCCGAGTTTTGTGTTTGTTTTGATTCAAACTCACATACGAAGGGTGATTGATAAGTTCATGGCCTAAAGTTGAAGGAATCAATTTCAGAAAACCTCACACATCACCAGCATTTACACATTCAGTCCAGCCATGTTTGTAACCCGAGACAACATCTTTTGATGTGGAAATGGAAAAAACAGTCCATCTCCTTCTGGTCATAAGTCTAAAAATGTACGAGTAACAGTTTGCACTTAAATAAAATACCGTAGTTTAATGGATCTTTCATGTAATCATTCCACAAATGTCGTCCTCGGAGGATGAAAAGTCTCTGCTGCCGAGTTAACAAAGACGTTTTAAGTGCTGCACTCACAATAAATAAAAACCTGAGCATGAAAGACTGAAATCTATTTTAACATTTAACAGCATCAGAGTGTTTGTAGTGCAGAGTGATTAAGAGTCGAACATGAGAGGAAATCGTTCTCTGTTATTGCATCTGTCACCTGAAACCCTGCAGTCCTGCATTAGACTCGACATCCTCGGCATTAACAAAGTTATTCCAACAAATATCCTCAAATACGTTTCAGAACTGATTTGATTCAGAACAAATGTGGAGGGAGGACAGAAAAAAAACAACAGAAACTCCAAAATGATTGGCTGCTAGCATGTCTGCAGAATAAAGCTTCAGTTGTGTCCACTGATATTAACGCATCCACAAGTCTGTATGTGTGTGGAGCTACTTTTCTACGCTAACACATGGTTAAAAACCATCTTTCAATCTGTCTGTCTGTCTGTCTGTCTGTCTGTAGGTTGCAGGAGGGCAAGTGTACTTCAACATACATGGTGAAGTACAGGACTGTAGATGTTTTGTTTTGTTTCTTTGATTAATTAACTAGATGTTTTCAGTCCAAACCATTGACTGTATAAAACACTGGACAAACCCTCCGTGACGTCACCCATTGGTTTCTGCATGAGCGAAAGGCTCGGAAATCTCGTCCTGGGCGCCGCCATTAGCTTGCGCGTGACTCTGCCAAGAGCCCGCCTAAACGACGAAAAACCAAATATGGGAAAAGAGGCGAGGTCGTAGAACGGACAGCGCACCCACTCAGCTAACAGCCCCCGGCTATACGTCAACAGGCTGTCAATCAACAGCCGAATAGCC
>JAQMCX010000011.1:22258802-22297410 GCA_029814765.1 Acanthurus leucopareius | reverse complement strand
CTGTAAAACCCCTCACCACACACTTTATACACTTTTCTCAGACAGGCATTAACATTTTCTCACATTTCTCTCTTGTTGAAACACTCTCAAAGTTCAAACCTTTGTAGATTTTAAAAAATAAGTACAGTATTATAGGATGCAACCAAAGATCAAAACCTGTTTTCAGGCCCAAACATCTGTCTGAGAAATAAAAATATAAACATTTTCCAATAAATAAATATGATAGCGTCGACATTGTGCGTTTTGTCGGGGAGAAAACTTGCAAACATACGGCACTTCAGAGTCACACTGCTAACGATCGAACATTTATGTAAATTTGGCCGAATGCATTCTGTACTGAACAGGAGACACAGCATGGAGGAGATTGATTGGTCTACAGTCCCTTAGCCAATCAGGATGCAGAACACAATGTGCAATCATTCATACGCTGTAAAAAAAGGCATGCAAAATTGCACTAAAAAAATCCGCGAAACAGCGAGGCTGCGAAAGGTGAACGGTGTTATATTGAGGGACAACTGTCTGAAAATCCAATGAGTCCAAAAAGAAAATTAAAAAACACAATCAACAAGGCTGAAGCCATTTTTCTTATTCCAAATGGCCTTTCTTTATCATATATTATGTTAAATTTAGTGATGGGACTCGATTAAAAAATTGAATCTAATTAACTAGAGGCTTTGTAATTAATTAATCTCAATTAATCGCATGTCAATATTTGACACGAGAAGCAACGTTTTTCAATTTAAATGGAATTTGGTTTACGACTGAATCAATGAATCGACACGTAAATGAGCTTAAACAACAAAATCATGTTTGTTTTCATAACTGAGGAAGAGCTCCGGTGATACGAAAATTCTTTCTTGTACAATTTGCACAAAACTGTGCTTTTATCCAGGTTTCCACACAGAAGTTGTTTAAAAAGTAAATTTTCCACCCAACAAACTCAGCAACGACTTCTCATCGGTGTCGGTTTCCACTGTTGTTTTTTCGTGTTGTGTCCTATGCGTCAGTATTACAGGTAAACCAGGAACTCGTGCAATGAGAAACGTTCCGCGCTGTTTGGAGTGCAAAAATAAATTCTGATTAAATGCGTTATTTTTCTGTAATTAATTAATCTTAATTAACGCGATAAAGTCCCAGCCCTGGTTAAATTTCTCAATATGAGCCTCAAAAGTCAAAGTCAAGGCTTCAGAAAAGTATCACTTCTTTGTAATTCTCTGTAATTTCTTACTTCTGGATGTAAAAAAGTAACCGCAGCCTCTTTGAAAACATGAGTAACTTGGTACTGAACATGCCTGTGTGGATGTTTTGTTGGTATAACAGCAAAACTTTATTACCTCACTATCTCGCCTCTCATATGAAATAAAAACAGACCACTGGTTTCTTGGACTTCCTTGAAAGTTATGTTTTGTTTCCTCTCGTGTGTCTGTGTGGAACTTGTTTGTGTATCTAATCATCAGACCAATAAAAGTATAGTTTATCGGCGTGTGCAAACCAAGGACGATACAGTCGCGGTATACGGCGGCGAGGAAGACCTTGGAAGGCTATGAAATGACATATCACATAATAAAAAAACCCCAGCACCAAGCGAGAGCGAGCAATAACGCTTTATCTCCCCACACTCGCTCTCTTCTCAAGAGATCCATCCCAACAGGAAGAGCAGAGAAAAGTGTGAATTGAAAAGCAACAGTCCTCTGGTTTCCTACGTGCTGTGAACTCGCTGGTAGATGATCATCTATATGACTTGGCCTTTTACTCAGCTGACACCCATTGTTGGACGTATATAATGAGCCAGAAGGCTGAGACTGCCTGTTTAAAAGAGGCTCTGCGGGTGCAAACTGTTGTACTTTCCACTGTTCGCTGATTCAACATGCAGCGGATTTTTCCTGCAAACAATAAAGGCAGTAAATGTATCAGTATTTTTTCTTTATGTCTTTTTCTGCACATGGTGAGTTTATGTGTCTGTTTTTATTCCTGCCTTTGTGTTTCGGTGTGTGTGTATGTGTGTGTGTGTGTGTGCACCACGCTTCCCAAAGCTTGCTGCAGAAGTAAATCAACAGTCCCTGCTGCCTTCATGTCCCGTAAAGCTGCAACACTCCTCCACAGCCGACCCCCCTGTGTGCAGTTCACAGGCTGGTCCAGCTCTTCTTCCTCATCTTATCTTTTTAAGTGCACATTTGTTCCCTCCACCTATTGAATAAGACATGAATAAGAGGCATGTAGAACTTAAAATTTGTGAAACTTTTTCTTCTTTTCACCATCAAATCCCTCGATTCGCAAAACCTGATCGATGCATACAAGTTCTGTAACGTCTTCTCAGGTTCATTTTGACCTTTTCTGCTAATTTCTTGTACAGTATATTGTTGTATAGTCACAGGGTCTTGCTGACATCACACTTGGAGAGCTTGTTATGTCGTGGTTTTAACTAATTTAAGTTGCCAATGAGCTTCAGCTGTAAAAGAGGATGAGAAAAGGGACAAAAGAAGGACCTTTTTTTGGTTTTTGGGTGAAAATGACGTGCGAAAATGCAGGATGTTACACTGAAAAAGCCTCTTGGAGACAACAGAGACATCACAACACTGTGACTCTACAGTATTTGATAGCTTACAAAAAATACTCTTTAATACATTCTGACGTCTGTGTAACTGAAGCGGAAAAAACACCTCTGAAAAGGCAAAAAAGCAGGAAACCAAATAAAACTACAGAAGTAAAACAATGTCCTGAAAGTACATGGAGACCTAGCTAAGTGCCTCTTCAAAACATAAACACACACATACACACACACACAGCACACACACACACACTGACTGCTGCAGCTTGTCCATGTCCACATGTGCAACCAGTCAAATGAAAAGCAGCCTGAAAGTGGAAAAAGGCTGTTTTGCAGAAAGCAGAAAATGAGTTTATGCTGTGTGTCATGAAGCAGAGACTCTGGTCAGATTAAGTCAGACTGGTGTGTGTGTTTTAGTGGTGGTGGGTGGGTGGGGGTCCATTTATATCACCTGCATGTTAATGAAAATATCAAGAATAATAAGTAAGAAGAATTTAATATATTAGTGTGTTCATATTTCGTCCATCCCCGGTTCATACGATACAGCAGACTAGATAATCTGTTTCTCCAGGATTAGATTACGGTGTCGGCCCAGGAGCTGCCAGATTTCATAGATGTGAGCTCTTGGATGTGAATTAGCATCAGACTTGACTGTATTTAATTTACTCCTTTGCTGTGTGTCACTGCTTCTTTTCTCTGCGTTACATCATTGTGAACTTCAGCTGCCCTGTAAAGTTTTATCAAACAAAAGTTGTGTTGACAATCTCGTGTTGGTACCAAACTTGTTGTTAGTCAGACTTTCTCAGTGTAACTCACGAAATGTGTTCACCCTTGAGGTCTGACATTTCTGTTGGAAATGTTCTGCTCCTCATAAAACATTTGCCAAGTAAAGTTTCTCTAAAGTGTTTGAAATCTTCGTACCTTCAGCAGACTTTTTCTTCACTGCCTTTGCTCTCTTATTCGTGTATTACCGCCACCTGTTGGTCAGTGAAAATAGTGTAAAACTGACCAACATGCAAGTTCCTGTGTGTCCACTGCACGACACAAACAAAACTTTGGCTGCTCATAGCACCGTGTAAAAACTCAGTCCCTCCAGGATTTCGCAGGCGTTTTTCAAGATTGTTGTGGCCTAAAATGCCTGAATTCGCAGCTTTTCTAAAAAAATTGCGATGTTTTAAGCGTATTTGTTGCGATGAAATTGCGGGAGACAGTGCAATTTGTTAAAAAGTTGCATTTTTTTTCACCACAATATTGCACGGGGTGCAAAACAGTTTACCTCCGCTTTTGTGAAAAACATCAGGGAATTGTTTCTCACGGTCTTAAGCAGTAATTTTTGTTGGTAAGTGAGAGACATTACTATCACACATGTCTGCATCTTCAAATCATAAACAAGGAAGTGAATTTGGTGACGTACATGCATTACGTTTGCGCTGGGGACTGCTATGATTGGTGGAACTCAGGCGGCCAAAATTGCGGAAAAAAATCGCGCAGAATTCACAGAGATTGGTTGAATTTTTGTTAATTGTTGTGATCGCAACATCGTGAATTCCTGGAGGGACTGAATACTGCACAAGGTACTTATAATATCTCCTGGTGTTTCACTGTTGGTCAAATGAAGCAAATATTTTTGTCAAAGATTCTCTGAGTAACTCTGATGGACATTTTCTCCTTTTTCTGACATTTCAAACACCAGACAATCAGCTGCTTGATCAAGTAACAAACTGCAGATTAATCGATGTCGTTTCACAGCTTTTAGTGAAAAATGAAAACCTGCTGAACACCAACATCTCAGACCTGAGATGGAAACAGAAGCAGTGACCCATAAACAGAGATTTCCCCAGTCTTAGATATAACAATGTGACATTTAAGACAGGTTGTTTCAGCCGGTGTGGATTAAAAAGTAGGTGTGATGTTGCCCTTTTCTGCAAAAATATCCTGGTTTAACCTTTTTATATTTTGGAAAGTGGCTGAACTGTTGAGTAAGTAGACTGACACAAGCTAGTAGATCATATTTATTGAAGATCCCAGTTTGTCTCTGATGGCTAGAAACTCTATTTACAGTGAAAATCCATCTGATTTCTGATCTTTTGTCAGACAAACCAAGTGTTTTATATATTGCAGTCATAGGATATGGTCTTTTATTTAAAGAGCTGAAAGTTATTCAGTGACTGTGCAGTAAAAAATGTACTTATGAAATGATAAAAATGTCTGATTGTATTATTAATGTAAACAAGAATCCAAACAGTCAACCGGAAGAATTTCAAAAAACTCCTGCAACATCATTAAATGCAAATCTCCCAAAAAAATATGTGATTTAAATAAATTCAGGTTTGGAGCTCTCCAAAGAAACCCTGATGTTTATGTATGAAAGTGTAAAGTTATTCAGTCGAGCTGTAAAAAGTTACATATCTGCGGTGGACCGACATCTGATCTCATTTCCAATGAAAACACACAGAATCTGCCACAATGCCAGACATCCAGTTCCTCCCTCTTTCTCTCTCATCTGTTCTCCGACTCTGCTTCTTCTGATCTCCTCGTCCCTCTCTTTCTTCCTCTTCCTGACACTGCCTCTCTCTCGCTCTCTCGCATTGATTAATTCCACAGGGCTGCCTTCTGATGCTTTTCATGTCCCGTCCTCCTACCATCGCCTGAGGCGAGGCAGACGACCGGAGGGATACTGACTCAATAGACCGAAGCTCGGAGAAAAGAGAGAACTTTCTTCGCTAAAGATCAAGACTCTTCTTCCTCCCTGAGTTGTTAATAGAGAGTGTGGAAAAGGCCTCTGGTCTTCTGAGGGGCAGAAACTAGTTTACCTGCTTGACAGAGATGACAGATATACAGCTGTGTTTACCAAAAGGTGGTGAGGAAAATGGGTTTTGTTGAAGTTTTTGGACCTGAACATTGTGTTCAGACAAAAGAAGAGAGGAGCAGTGCCCCTTCTGTCAGTTTGGAGTTACTGCACAACTCGTGGTATCATAGAGGAAGAGTTATGCTGCTGTGGTGCTCAAAATATCTTCCTCAAGTCTGCAAATCACAATCAAATTAAAGATTTAAAATCCTTAATGCTTCCTGACGCAAGTCTTTATCTACTTTAGATGTTTAACTTTGAGTTCCTGCTGCAACTCTCAGATGTTTGAAGTTGCCCACAGGATGTTTTGTTTGTGTTAGCACACCTGTTGCTCTCCTTTGTTAGCATCTGCATCCTGTTGGCTAGTTTAGCAGCAACACGTAGTTAATTATTCCCTCTGTGTGATTATAACGAGTTTTAGCCAAAGTTACTCATCTAAAAAATGTTTTGTGTTGAAGGCCAACTTTAAAACTGTAGAACCTGAAGCTGATGTTCACTGAGCTGCTGATTCTACAACAGTGGCACATTTTTAATAGACACGCCATGAATTGTTTGACTGAAATTAACATGATTTTTAAGCTAGATGTCATCTGTTTCAGTGTTATCATATTGCTCACATGCTCTGCTTTGTACTTGCTCTAAATCACCTTTTGCAATGCTCAGTTTATCCAAATTAAGCTTCAAAAAGCCTCACTGTTACTGATTTTCAGCGACTGTTTCAAAAGCCAGTGAAGCTTTTCCTCACCATGAGCCCACCCAAGGAGGCAGCATGTGTCCTGGCATCATCAATCTGATTGACAAGGGTGTTTTTAATCCACAGGTGCTTCTCCTGTGCATCATTTTCTGTCTCTATAACCAGCAGGCATTACTTTTTCATTGTTTGACTACACAAAAGAGCCTTGAGGAACACAAAGTTTCACTTCTGTGTCTCTTTGGCTTGATTTTGGCAGTTTTTCATGAAAGCAGGTAGCCAGCTGGAAGCCGACAGGTTACTGCGAGGGGGCAAAGTGAAACAAAGGAGGATAGTTTTTATTTTAGTGTTTGAAATGACTGATGAGGTGCACGTGAGGCGGACTGGCTGATTACTACGAGCTCATTTAAAGCAGCATTTTTAGAGACTGACTCTGTTCCAAGCAACAGCCTTCGTGCCTGAAAAATGAAGCCAACATGAGAGCGCCAAAAACTGCAGTTCCTCAAACGGCCACTTGAGGCTGGTTCCAAAACATGAGCCAATCCTCATAAAGCCTCAACTTTACTGCAGAAATTAACTTGTTTACTGCCTGTTACTATAAAAAAGTCTTGGTTTATAAGCTTTTTTATCTGTTCAGGAGAATTTTCTCATCTAAAGTATGAATCAATCAATAAAGTAATCAATAATTAAGGGCAGATTGCTTTGAGAAACAGCCTCTACCTGTCAGTTTCAATACATATCCTTTTTTTTTTGCTCCAAAAAGACAGATTGTGATGACCATTAAGTCAAATTTAGAACAGCTAATAAAAACCTGTGGGTGTCATCACAGTAGATGCATCACAGGCTTTTGGATCCATATGGGCGATTGATCGCTGTGATCTCTTTAATTAATTTCCACTGAATTAACTAGTTTCAGCTCTCTGATTAAGAAGATATGCTGCTTCTCTTCATCATATCTGAGAATCAGACAAAAAGAGTCATTTAAAAACGACACAAGATCAAATTTTTCACTTTTTCTAACACTTGTTTTGGCATTTCAGAGACTGAATAAATTCTCTGAGAAAACGGCAGATTATTTGAGACTGAAAACAAAAGTTGCATCATGAAATTTCCTGGTGTGAGCCTGGCATTGTTGTTAAAATAAAACATTCAGAGCTCCATGTAGCTGCCAAGCATCATGTTGGCTCTCGGTTGGATTGTCTGCCCGTATACGGCCCCCTTAATGCAGCTTTAAGACGCACCCCCGCTGTGGAGTTGTATAACTCACTCAGCTCCTCATTCAGTCAATGTGCCGAGAGTTTTTTCATCTGCAGGAACTACCTCTCTGATCAAGCAGAAAGTGTGTGAGTGGGCGGGAAGCGTGAGAGCGCCGATGAGCGGCGCAGTGTGACAGACTGCAGCAGATTTGCGCCGTCCTCGCTGAGACGTGAGGGGGAAATCTATTGGAAACCATAATCAGTGCAATTTTCCATTTCAATAAAGTGCTCATCAGGAGCCCTTTTTTCTGCAGGCACAGTCCCCCCCTTTGATGACACAGGGTCCGTGACAAATGCTTCATAATCACACCTACCCATGGAAAATATGGATGAACTTGTTGCTCCTAGCAACAGCTCAAAAAATGGCGGGGTGGTGAGGATGTGTGTGACGGCGTATGCATATGCCTCGTGCATGAAAACGCACACCTTATGCACTCACCTGCCGTCGGGTGAATACAGATTCATGTGGCTTCGCTCTTTCTAGGATTCATATTTTATTTTTATGAGAGCCTGACAGTGAGGAGATTTGGGGGGGGGGCAGAGATCAGGTCATTATAAACCCCATGAGAGACACTTTCAAAGGGAGGAGGACATATTTTAATGCTCTCAGTCAGACAGGATGTTGGCCTCCGCCGATCAGGGATCAGCTTTCATGTTTTTCATTCTCCTTTGTGTGAAAACACTGGAACATGACGTGAGCATGTGCACGTTCCCTCATGTTAGCTTTATTATTTATCACATGTCCAGCTGTAGATTCAGTTAAAAAAAACATGGAAATGCAGCCAGAGAGCAAAGTGTAGGAGCTTAATTCACTTTCAATGACTTTCCAAGAGTACAAACTGGATTTCGAGTCCTTCCAACACGAGCCTTGAAGCGCCGCAATAAAATTATTTGGGTCTACAATATTCAAGGCTGCAGTGAGATATGAAAGATTTAAAATGGAACTTTCCTCAGCATCAGACACTAAAAAGAAGGTCATCAGCCTCTCAGAGGAGAACATCCTCCGTGCTCCGAGGGACTCTAAAAACCAGATCGGATTTTTTTTCCTCTCAGATATTATGTCGATGCGCAAATGACATTAACTGGGTTGTGACGTCCTGAAAACAATCTGAGAGGAGGCAGGAGTCCTCACAGTCTGAAGCCAAGAGTTTAATAAAGAAGAGAGGAGGAAATTTAAAACACGTTTCAGTGGTCGATCTTATAAAAAAAAACGCTGCCGCTGACTGAACCGAACACCTCATTAAGAAACAATATCTGGGCGACAGGTGGAGGAAATAATGTGAGACTCCGTTTCCTCCAGGACATGAAAGAAAAGGCTTCAAAAACATCTGGTCCAGGTGGATTTATTCACAAGGTAAAAGAGGACCTGTAACCTTGTGCTTTTACACCTAGAAGGGCTCTTTTATGCTTGAATAATTTGAGTAAATAATATTGGAAAAAAAGCCGTTAAGAAGATGCTTAAAAGCGTTGACTGGAGGAGGAGTAACGTGAATAAACAGCTGAGAAGCAGCCTGGAGTTATCGTGTTTCTTGAAGATAAGATTACAGAATCTTACATCATGACTCTGCTCTCTGATATTTCATGTCCTTCATAATGTTGTAGGACACTCGCAGTTTATCAGCCTCTCATGTGCGTTTGGCATCGTCGACATCTCGCCTGTTGTGAAGCAACATCGGGGGGGCTGCACGAAAAACAACAACAAAAGAATCAATGAAAAGGATTTTCAAAGTCGACACGAACAAGAAATATGTTTTCTGCTTCAAGAGTCTCATTTTAAAACAATTAGTTTTAAACTTAAGTGTGTCTTAACCATTGACTGTAAAAACACTGGACAAACCCTCTGTAATTTTAAGTTTAAATATAAAATAAACAAATGAGTTAGAAACAAATTCACCCCCCTCAGAGTTTTCATGAGATGGTAGAGAAGCTGTAGACGAAAAACCGTTTTTTGAACCAGGCTGTAAACATGTTTATTTCTGCTCTAAAGTTGGTCATTTTAACATGGGCTCCAATGGGAATCTGCTCCCTTTTGGAGCCTCAAGTGGTCAGTCGAGGAATTGCAAGTTTTTGTACTTCCTGGTTGGCTTCAATGTGGAAGTGGGGAGTTTTCCCCTTGGTCTGAACTCAAGGATGCTGAATAAACAGTCTATTTGCATTTTTGTGAATTATTTAATTAATGTTGGGGCAGGATGGGGCTGCTAGAAAGTGGAGGGTGAAACTGCTGAACCGACTCACTCGCTGTGTGGAGCTACTTTTCTACGCTAACACATGGTTAAAAACTATCATCAGTCTGTCTGTCTGTCTGTCTGTCTGTGTATGTATGTAGGTTGCAGGAGGGCAAGTGTACTTTAACATACATGGTGAAGTGCAGGACTGTAGTTGTTTTGTCTCTTTGATTAATTAATTAGATGTTTTCAATCTGAACACAAGGACGCTGAAGAAACAGTCTGTTTGCATTAATGCTGAGCAGCAGACACGTTATTGAAAACTAAATGTGCCGTACAGATGAAAGGAAGGTAGGACGGTGAAACTGGTGTGTTTTTCCTGAATCTCTGAGGGGAAAGTGTGTGAGTCACCGCCTGCAGTGCTTAAATTAAACAAAACTCAGCCGGTTTATAAGACTGTTGGCAGGTGGCTTAGTTACACACCCTTGTACAATTTGCACGAGACATTTTATCAATATGCACTAGATTCTGGATCGATACTCACTCGTTTGCCAGGTGGTAGTATTTTTCAAAAAAATGTGTTTGTGTAACTGTGCAGACTCCTTTGGTATCAGCTCAAATATACTTCACTGCATACAGAGTCAGAGGAAGACGCAGGCGGATGTGTGTTCACGCTGAGAAACACAAATTAAACTGTTTCGGTGCAGAAAAACAACTTTTCAAGACAAATAGTTTGACTTCGACTTGATTGATGAATGTGTAGAGAAAATGTGGAAAAGGTGAATATGATTGAAAACAACAGAAACAGGTGAAGATCCTGGTTAACGTGCTGCAGGACGCTGATGTCCCTTCACTTTAATATGTATATAATGGAAAAAAATGGACCAAATTTCCGACATTAGACACCAACATCATGTTTTTTTTCTCTCCTGTGCTGTAATGTTGCTGTCGCATGGCAGCTGCTGTTGTATATACAGACTGTCTGACCACACAGTGTACGTGAAAAACGATGAACAGATGGAGGAAGATGAGAAGGGATGAATTCAGACTTCCTCAGGAAGAAAGTACGAACACAAAGCAGGTGCAGTTTAACACGTATGAACAGACACGTGCAGATGTGCAGGTAACTCTTATATTCAGTTTCTTCATCCTCACACACTCACAGATCTCCTTTGTTTTCCATTGATAACTGTTTGTGTTTGTTTACATCTTCTCATCCGGCTCATTCATTTATTACATGAAGAAAAGAGCGAATCACAGAGCGCTGAGACGTAAACATCAGCCTGTTTGGGAGGTTTTTTGGAGCTCGGTTTGACTGTAACAGTGATTTCTTCATCCGCTCTCATTCTCAAGCAAATAAATATTTCCCTGCTTAAACACTCTGGCACATGTGACCTTGCAGTCTGGTTTTCATTGAGGCAGTGTGGCAGAGTGATGTATGGAGTCTGTGTGACATGGTATTGTTTCACACACCAGACATACATTTAAAAAAAAGCACAAAAAATCTTTTTGAAAGCACTAATGTTTTAGTTTATTTCAAAAACAGAGAAGGAATTCCCCAGACAAACGATGAACGATGAACATCAGTGATTGGTGGTCGGCTCCGCACATTCACAGCACATTAACACTTCTCTCCGGCTGCTGATTGGTCGAGCAGACATGCTGTTTCCCTCCTCCACATGCTGACTCAGTTCAAAAAGCCGCAGCCACAACGAGAGCACATTTACCGAGAAACACTGGTGACCGTTTGAGGGAAAGAAATCCAGGTCTGAAGAAAGAAAGAGCGAGATCTTTTACTTGGCTCGTTTTATTTTTATTTAAAAAAAAAGGTCTGTAACTTCCCTGAACCGATCCAACATTCACAGTCACTCGACTCTGTGAGCAGCCAGCTTTAATTATTTCAGCTTTCTCATGATACTCGTGACCCCGAGGCGCTTCGGAACAGTTCGACACACAAATCAGGGCTAAAGCCATTTAAGAACCGTTTTCCATTACAATTTGGAACAAGACGCGCACAATACAGAAATACTGACCCAGAATCTAAATGAGGACGTGATCAAAGAACCGCAGTGTTTTGCAGTCGTCGCATGCACATTCAGGCCTTGGAAGAGCTTCAGCCACTCAGCCAGCGATGCAAACACTACATGCAGAACATGATCTTTTACCTCCAGAGTCTCAATCAAATTCTGTAACTCCTCCAAATGTGTATACATTACGCTTTCTGGCTGTTCCTCATCTTCTCCATCTCTGCTGAAGACACTTTGTATGAGGACGGATGATTTCCTGCAGCTTCATTTCTGAGTCCATCCATTATAATGTACCATTACAGTGCTGGCAGTGTCGGCTGCAGGCTCACAAATCTGGATGAGGTCTTCGACGGTTCAGCAGAGCGTGCTGAAGTGTTGGGCTGTTGGATTAAGGGTAGATAATACACCTTTAACCCTGCCACTCATGCCTTCAGCTCCGCGCTCACTCTGATTCATGCTGTAAACAAGCTAGACTTTGTCTTGTCGCTTCCTGCCAGGAGTTAACGTGCAACCAGCAGCATGTCGGTGGTTTTCTGTGGCATTCGCACAGTCGTGCACTGTAAATTAGTCCTCCAGTTTCAGACAATTAATGCCCCCTGTGATACTGTGCAGGCTGCATCCTCACCTCAGGCCTTCGTATGTATTCTGGGATAAAAAACAAAGCCCACGGAGTGACGGAGCTGTCAAAAGACACATCTGTGCGAGGCAACAGAAGCCCCAGAGGATGTCACATCTATTTTTGTTTTTAGCTTCTTTTTTCTGTCGAGGCGTGCACCTTTGACTTCTGACTGAAATGTGGTGTTTTTCTGAGGAAAACTGCCATGTTGTGTCAGTGTCATCGTGCCTTTGTGTCTTTGATGCTCATGCTAGCTCAGCTTAGCTTAGCTGTGGTGCCAAAACTATAACAACATGTCGCAGGCTGGTGATATCAGTAATATTATGCAACAGTGTGTGAAAGCTCACAACAGGATCGTTTGGCCAAATACTGTAAACTAATGACAGAGGATGTTAATCTGCTTTGTCACTTCTGCTCCAATATTGAATTTTGCAAAAACAACAGTATTGTGAATGAAGTCTGGCATTACGGCTTTTTGACTGATGGAGATCTCGGCTGAGTTACTAAATCTTTTAGTTACTTGTATAAATATAAACATTACAAATAAACCTAGCTTACTGTGGTATTTTTTTTTGCTTTTTTCACAAATGCACAAGCTGGATGAAGAACTTTTTGACACAAAACTCTGCTGCTTTTGTCGACAGACATCACTAGAATCCAAACAAAGGGATATTTTCTTGTTGATGCTTTTACATAAAATCATATGAGCCATTCAACAACTAATAAGTCAGATTTTAGATGCGTCTGATCTGATATTTTGGTCCTAAATGGCCTCGACTTAAAGCAACAAAACCAACAGTGATGGTTGAAGCTCTTTAAATAACTTTAAAAAAGCAACAGAACAACATTTTAAAACAAAAAAAAGGAAAATAAAAATGATCAGAAGTCAAGCTAACATATTAAACATGCAGACAGAGCAGAACGTGGCCTCATGAGGCTGCCGGCTGGTTTCGGGGTTCGTACCCTCCCAGACCCGGAGTGAACTGTCTGCCTCCCATTATACCAGCAGCAGTGTGCTGGGCCACAGAGACCAAGCATCTAACAAGTCATTACATTGATGCTGCACTTGACAGAAGCTCAGAGAGCAACCATCAGACCTCGTCTGGAACTAAATGACAGATAACCCCTCTTTCCTGTCACAGTCTCTCCCCGTTTCACTCTCTGCGTCCTTTTCTTTTTCCCTTTGCATTCTTGATCTTTTTGTCTCTCTTCTCCCTTTCAACGGGCTCCCTCTCCTCCGTCTCTCTCTCCCATAGTCTCTCAGCTATCGTTTTTTACTCTCCCCATGTCTGTCTTTCTGTCTTTCACTCTGCTTTTATCTTCCCGTCCCTCCTCTCTTTCTTCTCACTTTCATATTCCCCATCTCCATGAATCTCTCTCTTTTTCTGTCCGTCACATCCCGTCATCTCGGCAGGTCTGACAGCTCGACAGATGCAGAGAAGAAGAGACGGTGGCTCACTCTCCTCTCTCTCTGACACACATGCAGGGTGGGGTGGGCTGCAGCCGGGCCCTGAGTGGGCATTAGTGTCACAGCGACGGTGCAGACCGGCCGCTTAACGGCACAATTTGGAAAGCTGACAGGATTCACAGCTTTAGATCAGCAGGGACGGAGAACAGAGAGGACACGGAGAACCTTAAACCGAGGGCAGGATGGGTGTGTGTGTCGGTGTGTGTGTGTGTGTGTATGTGATCCTGCAACCACCTCAGCTTCACTGAAACACACACACACACAAACACAATGCGATCTTTATTAGCAGTGATTCAGTGGGGGAGGATGTATAGTGATTCTGTCATTCTCTCTGATGTGTCGGGATCAGAACTGTAATAAACCGATAAAAGAGCCTGCTGAGAGTCTTCAGCTGGATCATAAATACATTTTTAACCACTTCTGGCATCGTTTTGATGGTCCGCTGGAGATACGGCGGTGTGGAAAATTACAGCACCACAAAAGACACAACAGATTTGACAAAGATTGTTGTCCTCGGGCCGGTCATAAGGTTGCGAGCGGACAGCTTGATGAAGCAAATTGTTACAGTGTGAGAGCTTTTATTGGATGTGGACTCTGGCTGCTTCTACCAGACACATCATGAGGATGAAGTCATGATGCTTCCTTATGATCTGAGTAAGACAGCTGATATGGTGTTACAGTGTAAAAACTGAAGCTTTGGAGATTTATGTAACAACAAACCTAAAACCAGAGGAGGAACTGAAGGGCCCCTGGACGTCTGAGGCCCCTGAAAGAGTCGAGTGTTTGAACAAACTCTTAGTCAGATAGTTTCAAATTGTTCACCATCCATTTTGTTAATTTATTTAGCAACTGAGAGAAGATGAGCTTTGTCAGGCTGATTGAATCAGCGGCCTTTTCCCATTTTTTAAAGTTTCATTGAGAACACAGTTTAGATTTGTACAAATGTCTGCAGATTAGAATCACATTTTAAAGAGAGATCTGCAGACAATCCATCCCCCTCATGAATGAATTACATCTCTGTGCAAAAATAAAAAATTTTGCATTAAAAAATAACAAGGTCCTCTGTTTCTGCTTAACTCATCTGATGTCTGCAACAATCAGTCCAGCAGAGGAAGTTCAGAGCTGCTCTGATAACAGACTACATGACCACATACAAGCTTTTCTCCCCAAAGAGTTTACAGCCAAACTAAAAGAGTAAAAACAGTTATGTTTCTGTTTCAATACATACAAACAACAGATGATGTGACTTCTTAGTGTGCCGGCTTTGACGCTGTTCGCCTTTCCTTTATTATTCTTTCAGATAACTGGCTTCTTCCTCGACAAAGCAGTGAGGACGAGATGTGAAGTTTTTCCAAATCCAGGATAAATGAATCCAGGATATTGTCACAAATGCAGCAGAGACCTTAAATCCCTGTAAATCAAAGTGATTTTCAAGCAATACAAGTACAGAAGCATGTGAAAAAAATACAGAAATGAGCTTTCTCTTCACTGTGAAAAACTGAAGACATCTGCAGCTGAACAGCAGGTAGCAGCACCACAGCTGAAAGGATGACATATCAGATGCTGCACACATCTGTATGCCTACAAGAAAACCATTTTCTCTTACACATCACACTTTCCAGCAGAAGTGCTGAGCAGGGAATAATTCTGACCTTTCACTTGCACAACCAAAGGAAAGGACACACATTTCTTGAGGAGGGGGGGGGACATAAAAACACCAACCTTTAAAGGTGAACAGGCTGACTCACACTCAAAATGCTCCCTCCTCTTTTTTACTGTATGTGTGGAAAAAAAAGAAGAAGATAGGAATCAACGCTGCATGCATGGGATGTTCTATGTGATCACTGACAGAGCAAATAGGCACAGAAGCCATTTCTGTCAGGAAATGAGAAGGCAGCGACTTGTGGAGGTCCACCAAAAAGGTACTTATCTGCCAATCAGAGGGAATCTGAGATAAGGAAAAAAGCGGATCGCAGGTGAAGAGACACAAGGAAGTGAAAAAAAGGCGTTTGC
Source organism: Acanthurus leucopareius (assembly GCA_029814765.1). Lineage (NCBI taxonomy): Eukaryota > Metazoa > Chordata > Actinopteri > Acanthuriformes > Acanthuridae > Acanthurus > Acanthurus leucopareius. The sequence continues at coordinate 22,281,778 of JAQMCX010000011.1, read as the reverse complement.
AGAGAGCCGAGGGTGAGGAGGTGAAGGAGAGAGCGACGGTGAGAGATACAAAGGGGGGAAGAAGTGAGTGCACACTGCTCAGATTGCAGGCGAGAGAGGGAGGAAGATGTGGAGTGGGTAATAGATTGCTACTGAAAAAGCACATGTGGGTCATGAAAGAGAAAGAGGGTGTGCAGGAGAGAAGACAAGTGTGACTCAGAAAAATAAGTAGGTGAGTGAAAGCGAAGGGAGGAAGAAGAAAATGTAATAGGGAGAGAACATCTGACTCTCTCTCTTTTTTTTTAACCTTGTGCAGTTGGGAAAGATACCAATTTTGCCTGAAAGTGAACATTACATGGAAATGTCACTTCCATCCAGGTAATTTACTCTCCCCGGCTTAAAATATTCACTTCAAAAATGGCAAAGGCCACGAGAGAGGAGGCTGATGGGCAAACGCACGGCGTAATGACTGAGCAGTGAGACGAAGCTGAAGATTCCTGTCTTCATAAAATCGGGTGAAATATTCAAAACGCCAAACTTCCATAATAATTTAAGATGTATGAGGTCTATGCATTTTTTGGTAATTGCCTCAAAATTCCCTTTTTTTGTTTGTATTTTATGAGTCAGTCTTTATTTTACGAAGTCTCTGACACTGGAGGTATAGAGATGATAGATGCTAGCAAATTAGCTGAATCCATTTGGCTACAATAACAAAAGGGAAAGTCCAGCTGTGTGTGAAATCATGACTTATAAAGTAGGCATTTCCTGTTTACTGCATTTTATTTAGTGCAATTTAAATAACTTAATTTGAGTGATAGATTTTTCTGCAATAAACCCTAAAAATTCCCCAAAACTACTGCAGCCCCGTAGCATCTGCGCTACTTCCTGCTAACAGTATGTCAAGTTCTCACGAAGAAACCCAGCTAGTTATCCAGCAGAGCAAGTAGTGTGTGTTACCTTGTTAAATGAAATGAAATGACTAGTTATTTATATTTAGACTTTTTTTTCCTGTGATGGTGAAATAAAATCCCTCTGTTCATGTAACTATAGCAAGAAAACCCACTTGACCATCCAGATCTTTTGGTTTACGAGTGTTTTCTGTGATTGGATGAACGATGTCTCGTGCTCTAAATACTCATGATGGACTTTATTTATAGAAGATAAAACAGCAAACAAAAGCCTTTTGTCCTCCAATCTGATTCATTTATCTGGTTCAGAATCATTTTTGGCATTTCTGTGGAAAACAGGAGCCAGCTGCTCAACATCTGGTGAACCTGCTCGTTCTGAGCAGATAAATTAATCTTAATCTTTGCAGCTAAATGTTGAGTAAACGAACATGGGTGTGACTTCAGATGGAGCCAGATAAATAAAAATAAAAAGATTGTGATAACTGATAGAGAGACTCTTGAAAAATATCATTTTAAATTTAGTTTCATATCAAAGTCTTAAGCTTTATAACAAATCATAATAATGTAAAAAGTTTTCAATAATTTATTTGAGAATTTCCTGGTTGCATTGATGTATTCTACTCATTTTTAAATATAATTATGATTCTTTAGGTGAGGGAAAGCACAGTGTGTAATTACACAAAAGGACGATTTTCTGTTGACAATGAAATGGGAAACATCCATCACAGATTTTGCATTTATTTGTTTAATTATTTTACACCGGTGTCTCTCTGAACGCTCAGCTGGAAAACAAAAGTGTACAAATGTGTGTCAGCTCTCCGGCTTGTACCGGGCCTTTATTCCCCCGCAGGAAACATCCTCCTCTGGCAAGCTGGGTGGCTCTGATAAGCAAGTGTGCTGTCAACTCAGCACCTTGGCTCCGCGGCAGAAAACAGTCCAATCAATACGTCATTAATCATCGGTTTAATGTGGCCGAGCCCGATGTGGACAAGCATTAAAATGGAGGGATTACTTGGGGGAGGAATGAGCTTGACGGCTCGCATGTGAAGTCTGAGAGCTTCGTAAAAGAATCCGGATAAATGATGAGAGAGGAAATTGTATCGAGTGCTGCGCCCAACCTCGTGTGTGTGTGTGTGTGTGTCTCTGATTGCAGAATGTGTGTATATATATTTCATACGTGTCTGTTATTGTATGTTAAATGATAACTTCATCATGTGAGTGCCATCCAGCATCCGGAGCGAGCTGTAAAACCCGTGATTCATCGCTCTGACTCGTCTGTGTGAACTTGATTTATCGCCATCAGTGACGTGAAATCCAAACAAGAGACCAAAACACATCACAACAACCTGCTGGATTATTACTGATAAAATAAAGTCATTAGTTAATTAATAAAAAGGGGAAGTGGACTCACATGTAGCAGAATAAAAACTAAAACTTTTCTCAGAGTCTGTGAGGAGAAACAGCACAAAAAACAGCATGAGAGTTTACTTTCAGATGGATTTCCTCTTCGGTACATTACTGAACTAAATAATGAATACTGAGCTCTCAAAAGCCTCCCTGCCTGTCTGTCTGTCTGTCTGTCTGCCTGTCTGTCTGTCTGCGGCGGTGCTTTGCTGTTTGTGCTCCTGCTGTGGGACAGTGCGAGTGACAAGATCGGGCCGGCGCTCGTTCAGCACTCAGACAGCCACGCTTAAGCCGTTTTCCTTCGCCCATGAATTTTTCACCAATTTGTCAAAGCCCACGGAGCGTGTTAGACGCCCCGACCTCCTGCAGTCCTCGTGTAGGCCGTGGTGAAGGGGAAGGAAGGGTTCGATACCTGCCACCTTCAGAGAGCCGCAGTAACCTTTAATGTGTGTGTTTAACATTCTCGTCTGTTGTTAAACCCCTCAATCATCATCATCATCATTTATCACCAGGCAGCAAAATGAGTTTGAAAAGTTAAACTGAAAAACAGCATTTAGTTCCATAAATGTGTCAGACAGAATTAAAAGTGTTTGACTGTCAGAAACATCTCCTGACCAATGGCGGAGAAAAACAATCCAATCACTTGATTAAATGTTGGCACAGGAAGTTTCTGCAAATCGGATACTTTTAAATCTTTATTTTAAAACTCGCCGCAGATTTAATGTGACAAACATCCCCAACCGGGTTTTTAAAGCGAGCAGCAACATCAACAACGACATGTTGTAGCTTTTTTATACTATAGTTCTCCCTTTTCATCAGTAATAATTCAGTACCAGCGTTTTAACAGCGCCCTCTAGTGAGCCAGGTCTAATGAATGTGACAGCCAGCCTTGTTCTCAGTTACATTAAATCACTGTTATCTTTATTCTCTGTTTTCCATTTTAAACAGGAGAAATATGAACTCGGTAACAGCGATGTTTGTCTGGATAAACTCTGGTTTCTCTTAACTGGAGCGAGAGACGATGAGGCAAATTAGCCCAGTGAACCCTGGGAAACATGCAGCGCAAACATGCAGATTGTTTTTTGGTTTTTTTATTGAATTGAATTGTAATCTCATTTCCAATATTAATTTAAACTCTGCATGAACCCGACATAAGCAAAAAAAATTAATATGAGAAAATGGTTCTTGTTTACACGTGTGAGAGAACAGACGTTGGCCCAAAGGCACAAAAAGGTCTGAGAATCGAGTCCAGAGGCTCGTTACTATTATCGTTATTGTTGTTGACAAAATATGTTGAGCCAAATCTGAAAGTACTAAGTTGAGATTGACCCACAAACCTCCCGATGACCGATGTTGGCAGCCCGGCGTCGGCGCTCACCGCCTCCTTCCCTTTCGGCGAACTTTATCTCATACCGGCTCTTTACAGCAGGACGACATCCTGCCAGCTGATGTTCACACCTCCCTCCTCAGCCTTTGGAAAGGAGGGTCAAGCATGCCATCTTTCTTATTGTTTAGGACTCGTGTTTCCCCCCAAACCTCAGCACGAAACGAAAGCTGATTAACCCACTAGCCGACTATCGCTCGTCAGCGGGAAAGAATGGGACGCGGAGGCATTTCGATTTGGCCTTTCCAACCGAGGGTGTGACAGATTAGTACCAAAACAATCTCATGCCCCCCTCTGATAAAGTTTACCCCTTGAACTTTGCCAGTGGAAATGTGCCGTGCACTTTAGATGACCTGACTCCCTCGGCATTATTACGCCTTTGGGACCGTCCCATGCTCCCGTCAATGTGGGAGCTGATGAGGGAGGGAACCGATTTCCATTATCTGCATCATCTGGAGAGATTTTCAATGTGCTGCACCTGAAATCCAGATCATCCTTTAAGCACATGGCCGAATAATTCCCCGATTTCCTGTCTACTTTGGTTCCAGAGATGCTTAGAAACAAACATGGCTCTCTGCTGTGTTTCCTAAAATGTCCAACCAAAGCACATGTGAAGTTTTGTGATGTGAAGTCTGAGTCGACGCTGGTGATGTCGTTTACACTGTATGTCTGTCTGAGTCTCACACAGTGATTTACTGCTCTGATATGAAGGTGATGCACTGAAAAAAATAACCAAAGGTGACTTTTGAACAAAAGCTGAATTCATATGTGCAGTTTTATTTAGAAAGCGCAGGTTCTCATGAAGCTGCAGGACCATTAGTGGGTTTAGTTTGTAGATTTCTGGGTGGGTATATTTTTTCTTTATACTTTATAAAGCTGAATATCATGTTGACATGTTTTAATTCTTTCCCATTAAGACACCAATCAGCTTGCTTGACATGCAGATGTGCACAGTGTTATAACACCTTAAAAAGTTCATGCATCTGGCCTCTGTGACCCACAGCTGCATTTATTGCACCTTTTTGTTTAAAACTGCAGAGTTTTTTAGTAACTAAACATCAAAAATCATTCAGGATCCCCAGAGAATAAAGTAGACTTAATGATCTCCTGACTTCCTTTACTTATCATGAAGGATTCTGATTCTTTGGTGAAATGTTTCAGACTTTCATACATTTTTGCTCAGATGTTTATTGATGGTTCGGGTCATCAGGTCCAAATACGATGTGAACAGTAAATTAGACTGAATCACTGGAGTGTCTGTGGACTTGTGGTCTTATTATCAAACAGCTGCGTCTCAATAAATTCATCCTTCTGTTTTATTAGTCGAAGGTTGTTCAGTCTTGAGTCATAATTTCTTTTTTGGAGAAACACAGTGTGTGTAATTGCCTGCCAAATGTATGTTGACAGTACATTTAGAGAGAATTCCCAACCGGCTAAAATTATTTCCAACACACTTTGTGTTTTGAGAAGGCCATGAATGAAAGCTTCTTAAGTCATTAGCACTTCTTGACTAATGCATTTCTCTAGTTCCTGTGTTTATGACTTAACATTACAGTCTGAGCCCCAGCGGAGCCGCAGACGCAGCCAACTGCACGCTGATCGACTTTCACAGGCCCCCGACTTAACACACACCCTGGCAACGAAACCGATCTCGACCATCTTTCCAGTGTTTTGGCGTTATCCTTTGGTGTACGGGGCCTGTTATCAACAACTAATTAATGTGTAATGAATGGGCTTTTTAAATGGAGAGCAGGATAACAAATGTGCTGCGGATGCGAACGCCGCACCGATAAATCAAGCATGCGACTGTAACCGTGCAGCTCTCACGCACGGTCTGACTTTATGAATGAGCTGTCAGCGCCGCTCTGTCCTGCCACGGCAGCTGAAGTTCAAAGCTCTGACCTTTGACGTGACGTTCCTGTGTGTGTGTGTGTGTGTGTTTGTGTGTCTGAAGCCGGAGCTGAAAGGAAGCATTTGACCTTCTGACCTCTTCCTTAGTGGGGAAGTTTTAATTAAGACAGACATTTGCAGAGGAAGAGATGTTGAATGTTCTTCATCCGAAAGAGAGAAAAAAGAGTCATTATGACAAAAAACAGACACACACATGATAAATAAAAGCATTTACATGTAAAGTTTATTTATGGCTTCGGGTCATTTTCTGTCTTCGATTAATCAGCTGCAATGCAACTGCTTCAGTTTCAGCTCATGTCAAACGTCTTTCAGTTATTTTTCCTCCATTTCAAACACAGTTCAAATGAAAAATGAAATTTTTTTGCCATCTGGTGCGACCTAAAAACCAGACCCACCACCATCCGCCACAGCCAGAGACGGCGAGAGAGGGAGACAAAGAGGGGAAATGGAGGATTCTTTTCCATGGAAAGCCAACGGGAACCGTGACTCATAATCTCTCATCAAGTCCCCTTGCACAGAGTGAGGCTGTTCAGCGAGATGAGGCCGTTTGCTGGTCTCTCAGCGGGCCTCATCAGCGAGCTTGTACCACGCTAATACATGTGAGGCGCTCTGTCAGCCCCCCTCTGCCACCAACCAACCAACCAACCCATTATTATAAACCCCTCACGCCGGCACGCCACTGCTGCACTGAATGGACGGCAGATTGGAGGAGGTAAGTGCTGTGTGTGTGTGTGAGACGGGCGTGTGTGTGTTTATGCATGCGGTTGTGGTTACGCACTGTAAAACGACTCGGTGCTCTCTTGTGCATTTCTGCTTTTATTTCTTAAAAAATAAAAAAACAAAATAACACCTGCAGAATGGGAGCGGACAGTCTTCCCTTTGCTTACCTGCCTCTGTGCAAGACAAGACAACATCTGGCCACATCTGTCAAAGGGCTGCTGCAGAATATTGTCATACATTCGAGGTGTTATGAGGTCGGTTTGCAAAACATATTAATGTGAAGGTTGTTAACTCATAAATGGCATCATATAAATATTAAAATCTAAGGTTTAGCATGAAAGCTGCAAGTCGATGGCAAACAGACTGATGAATATTGTGTGAAAATTGTTAAAAAACTAAGTCAAAGCAGAACAAAAACTAAACTAACAAATGTGTTGGTTAAAACAAACCTGAAATGGACGTGAATGTTGCTGGTAAAGAGAAAAAAAATGTTAAAAAACAAATGATTTTATCAAAAATGATTTAAAGTCCAACTGAAACTCAAAAAATTTTTCTGAAGTTTGGTTCATTTGGTGCAATGTTAAGTTAAAAAAAAAAAACAGGGTCCACTGTTGCTTTTTAGTTCTGGGGCTCATTTCCCAAAAGCTGATCATAAAATCCATTTTAATATTTATGATGTTTCAAAAAAAACATCATAACTGAAGACAAACAGGGTTCTCTTTATACATTTACAGCATCTTCAGGATCCAAAAACCGTCTATTTGTTAAAGTTTTGTCTGCACTTTCATTGGAATCCTTTGAAACTTTGATGTAAAATAAAAAATGTGCCGAAGTAGAAATAAGAAAAAAAGAAACTCAATATAAACACAAATGAACTGAACAGTTGATTTTATCAGTTTTGTTCTTCTTTGTTCACTGTTCTTCTCTGCTTCCTCTCACTTTACACATGAATCCTTTTTATTCTGCCCGGATCAACACATCAGAAAATGTAGAAGATGATATTTATAGATTTTTTTAATTATCTGTCATCCAGCAGCATCGATTTTTCACACCTATAAAAGAAAAAACCTCGAGATTACACAAGAACAATCCAACATTTGTGTGAGCGACAAACAGACGGCGTCGCTGTGAAGAAGTGAGGGGAGATTTATGAATTCATCCTCTGAACGTCTGGTTATTCTCTTTATTTTTCCACTTTTCAAATTTAGAGAGGTGAACAGCTTGTGCAAGAGCGTCTAATGTGGCTAATTACTGCGGAAACACAAAGTTGGACAAAAATCTACAACAGATAAACTGACGAGAAGCATCATAATTACAGTATGGTGGATATTTTTACTCTGTTCCAAATGTATTTGCTCCCTGGTTAAACTCTACATGTTGTTGACTTCTGGTTCCTCCTGCAAACTCAAGAAAAAGGAACTTTTATTTTGATTCATTGCTTGTTTTCTGTCACTTAGATTTCTCAGAAATGTTAAAACTGATTTCTGTTCTGTTTACTTTGTGCTTTCTGTTGCTCTTTAAAATATTTCCTTCTGACCAAAATAGTTTTATATTTAGTTTTTAACTGAGCTCAAGTTTGAAATAATTACTGAACTGTTTTTGCTGATGTGTTACCTCTGAAAGAAAGATGGAGAAATGTTGGTGCTCCACTTTTCTTCATCACTCAAAGCGTTTAAGCTGCAACAAACTCGCTCAGTTTAACAGACTCTTTGGACACGAAAGCAGAGCTCAGATTTGCTCCGACACGTCCAGAACTATGACAGTCAGTTTGCATTAGTCTAATCACTCAATTAGCTGCTGAACTGTAAAATAACACCTGACTCTTTAGAGAGTAAATTACTTCATGTTTCTACATGCTGAGGACAGAAGCATCACTCTCTTTGACAGACCTGATCTCTGAAGCTTCGTTCCACTCGTTCATCTTGTTCTTGTTGCCAACAAACTGATCACAACTTTTCCAAACAATGTTTGTGATTCCAGCAGACAGAAAGAAACTGTTGAACTATGCTGCTTCTTAACCATGAAGACGCATCAAATTAAGTAAAATTTAAAAATCATATGAAACTGCTCTGAATCTGAAACACTGCTGCTGTTTCAGGTTTCTGTCAGACTGAACATCAACGTGTCTTCATCCACATTCCTGCCCTCCAGAGCCTCACTGTCAGAGTCAGCCATGTTATTTGCATCATAAAAAAGATCATTTTACACATTTTAAGAAGTGCATCAGTGCGATATGTGAACTATGTCGTCTCACCGTCTGTCTGATTTCTCTCCGTGTACATACAGAGTGATAAAATATACTGGATGGTATTCTGTAAGTGTGAAATTCCTGCACATAATTCCTGCACTGTTCAAGTGGCAGCTGTAATAAAGTTCTCCCATCCACAGGGTCACTGGTGCTTGATGAGCGAAGAAATTACACTGTTGCTCATTTTGATGAATGGGCGGATTCCTGTCATGATTATGTTCTGCAGTATTAGTTATTTTCCTCAAGTGGATAAAGGCTGATGCATGCATTTCCTCCATCATCCTGCTGTAAGTGCCTACTTAATGTCCCAGTGTGCTGTGCTGCTTATTAAATACGACGTATGCAGAAGGTTTCACAGGATGAGTGAGGGCGGAATAAAAGTCTGTCACCATGTTGTCTGATGTTATTTTATATTTGAGAGCTTCAGTAAACTCATCTCACAGATGGTTTTGATAATTTTTTAGTTGAAGGCTGCTGAGAGTTCATTATTTACTATTAAATGGTGATTGCAACATTTTCAAACCTGGGCCCCATTTTTATTTTTATTATTATTATTATTATTTTTTAATTAAAATCTAAAAGGAAAAAAGTGTTGTGAATTGTGTTTGTAGATCAGATCAGCAGCTGCAAAACTGGCTGCAACATCGTCCTTAAAGGGCAAATGCAGCCGACAAAGTGCATCAGAAAAAAATGCAGGTGTTTTTTGTTTGTTTGTTTGTTTTTGTTTGTTTTTTTGGTCATTGATGTGTTCAGGTGTTCATTAAAAGTGTCGGATAATGCAGGCTCATTGCCACCTAACAGAGTCAGAGGTCTGGCTCTCTGAAGTGCAGTCGAACTGCTTGCACTGTTTGTCTTAACGTTCTGTGGGACTGAGTATTTCCACCAGCCTAATGTTGGATGTGTGTATTTCCTGGAAACAGTATCTTGTGGGCCGTACAGGAAGTCTTGGCAGACCAGATGTGGTCCTCTGGATCACTGGTGCAGAACCAGAATGTTTGGAGTGAACTGAAAGCTGCAATGCTCTGCTGCTTCAATTTGCACCATTATTTTTACAAATCCTTTATTCTGACCCTCATTATTCCCTTTAGTCCATGAAAGCATAATAACGAATCAGCACACAGCCCTTTTAAGTTCTGTGATTATAACTCCGCTTTGTTGGTGCAGCTTTTAAAGAATCAAAGTCACAGAACAAACAAATCAATACAGAAGTATTTAAAAATAGAGCAGCGGCTCACTGCTGCAGATCGTGAGACAAAAGAATCTACTTTAAACAGGTTTTTGCAAATGTCACAAGGAAAACATTAATATTGACCGAGGAAAATTAGGACTCTTGCAGGGGAAATTGCAAGTTTAGACATCTGAGATTGGAAAGGAACCAAGATTTCATTCAGTTTCCAACCTGCTTCTCTCTTTTCCTCCAATCAATACGGTTTAGTTTTGGTTGCTTTTTTTAAATAAGCATGATGCTGATGGACAAAACCAAAACAAAAGGGAAAAACACTGAATACATGTTGAAATCTGGCTGCGGCAACAGATACAGAAGTATTTAATTACCTAAATTTCTGAATGACAGCATCCTTCACTCATTTTAATGGATCAAATCTAATATTTTCCTTGGAAAGATGACGAGTGCTACATGTAAATAGTGTGTTTTCCTCCTCTGCTCTTTGCCTCCACCCTCCTGCTCTCACATACTTTCCTATTTCACACATTAGCCAATTACCAACATGAGGTAATCAAATCTGCCTTTTAAATCCACACCCTGGTCATCTGCTGTGTGAGGGGGATAGCATTAGTTCTCCATCAGTGGTGATCTGCGGGCTTAAGTTTCTATTGCATTATGGGTTTTGGCTGGGGCAGGTCAATTAGATTTGCCTTTAACACAGCTGCTCTATGAAGAGGTTTGAAAAGCTCTTTGTTGAGTGTTGGTCTGTCGGTTGTGTGTTCAAGAGTTTTCAAGCATGTAAGAGTTTTACCACGTCCGTGTGTGCCGAGTATATCCAAGTATATCCACGTCTCTGTTCGTGTAATGTCACTATATTCTCCATTTTCCGTCGGACATGAAATGCTCCTCGGCGTCTCTGCTCCGTGTGGTGTTGAGGTCAAGGGTTGCCGAGTAAGATGGAGCAAACAGGAAGCGACATCTGCTGTCTGACAAGGATGGATTGCATGACTGATACACATGGGATGCATCCAGGGTTCCCGGGTCATGTGGCGCTCGCCTTGAGGTCGGCGGGGCTTTCGAGCCCCTCCACAACTTTGTTCCACTGCAGACTCCAGGAAGCCAATCAACTTTAAACGTGGGTTGATCATCTGGGGGGGTAATTGCAAATTGCAAATCAAATGGACCCCCTTATTCTGGTTGGAGTGCACCCTCTCTCTCTTTTCACGCCAAACACGAGGCCACTTTCCTTTCTGCTCTCCCTTTCTCTTCGCAATTTGTCTTTTCCCCTTCTTTTTTGGCTGCATTTATCTCACACTCGAAGGATATTTCCTTTTGTGTGTGCAGAAACCGAGCGGCACAGCAGTGCTGCAGGAACGGAGCAAACAGGACAATACACAGATTCATCACGTGTGTGAGACTGTGCATGTATGATGCTCTCGAGTGCCAGCTGACAAACACACAAGCCTGTGCAGAACCAGCTGCCTCCAGAGTACAGTGGAGGTCTTTGTGGAAACAGTCGAAGTCCAAACGTGCAGCATTTATTTGCATTAACACAGCAGCTTTCTCCAAATGATTCCTTCATAATCAGCCGTCCTGCACGCCTGCAGAGAAAGCAGGACTCACATACTGTAGTTTGCTGCATTATAAATGGCATGTTGATGTATACAGTTTCAGAGTTTCACATTTTAAGTGGGGCCGTGTGTTTGTCAGTTGGTCTTCAGAATGACATGCAGCCACTTAAAGCCAGCTGCCTCCAGAGTGGTGTACTATATGGCAATCTGGGTGAGCTTGTTAAAGGACAGCCCCAAGGCTGGCTTTCTCAAATTACTCCTGTGTGGCAGGGGAAAGAAGAGCCGGCCGCTCTCCTGTGTGGCTTTACTTAATTGCAAAAGGCGACGACACACACATTCCCTCCTAAATCTCAGCACTTATTGGGCACAATTTCATGGATGAGAAATACAAAAGAGCATTAGCCTGTTTTGTGTACATTATGTTCTACATGTCAGGGGGCGCTGATCGAATGGGCCGAAGCAGCTCCACATTTTTCCCTCGCAATGAGCCGTGCAGGATGTCCTTACAGGCTTCTATCATCGCGTTTCTCAGGGGTATCAGTGTAAAAAATGAATATCCTATAATTTCTCTGCTCCGCTCCGGGCGCTCTTTCAATTACAACCTTTCAATTTAAAATACTAAAAGATCATTCTCCTCCATATCTCCGGCTAGAAAATGGGTGTGAATTTATGGAAAGGTCAAAATTAAATTAGAAAGGATGGGACCTGCAGAGAGCCGGCACCCAAATGACCGTCACTTCGTATAAGTTATAGAGATATGTGGCCTACACCAGGGTGGCTCCTGGATCAGTTTCCATTAACAATAGGGTTATGGAGAGCACTACATGCATTTTCACAGGGCTTGAGTAACTGATATGCTATTTCCCTCATCCCTTAAGTCCTCCAAGTGTTAAAGCATGTTGAAAAAAGTGCATGTTGATAATAAAAAAGCAATCGAAAGGACTGCAGTCTTTTTTTCGGAACAGCTGTCAAATAAAAAGGCTCGACGACAGACTGCTTTTCAGCACAAGTGCAGCTGTGAATCTGAATAGTGTTGGAGTGCAATGTGACACACAGTTATTTCACACAGCTGATCCTGTTCGTGTGTGTGTGTGTGTGTGTGTGTGTGTGTGTGCGTGCGTGTGTGTGTGAATGCATTCGTGGGCAAGTGTGATTTAATATATGTACAGTGCCGTGGTGGATGTGTGGTAATATACAGTGCACACGGTTACTGTTACACCGCGTGCCTCCCTTCCATTAGGTAAATTTATTGATCGCTGCTCGGAGCTAATCATCGAGCAGAAGTTACACACAGCAGCCACTTTCGACACATTACTGCATTCAAGCTTTATGTATTTATTCATGAGCTCCAGTTTACCTCACTGACAGTATTGATATTCAGTGGCATTAGATTTCTGTCATCATCTGCTGTCTAGTCGGCCGTGTTTCTGCACATTACGACCACTTAATCTGATCCCAGTGTAACACCAGCGCGTCTGTTTGTGCAGGGAAAGAGTCACTGACCTCTGTAAATGTTTCCTGTGTCCACATTGGTGATAAAGTGAAGCCCCTGTAACACGAGATGGGCAGTGCTGACGGACTGAACTGACACCAAGCTGACCAATCGGTGCTCTGAATCCACTCTGTGTTCTCACAGTATTAATAGGTCATTTTTTAAGAGTCTGTTTGCGAGACGCCATCTTTGTCCATTCGAAGTTTTATTGTTTTTTGAAATCTTAAGATCCAAATGATGATATTGTCCTTAAAATTATCTACGCAGGTGTGTGTCCGCATCCAGACATGACATAATACTCACTTAAAATGTCTGTTGAGTTTGTACTATGGTGAAGCCTCCTGAGATGTTCTGGGCTGAACATGAGTTCAAGAATAAACGATTAAATCATGATTATTCTGTTTTATTAGGTAGAAATTAACCATCTAGCCTAAACCCCTAAAACACAATACACTCAAAAAATTCAACATTTTTTTAACTCTTTCTCAACTAGATTGAAAACTTTCGGTTTGGAGATGTTGATCCTCACTAACAGAAGTAAACATGGTGAAATGAAAGAGGAGTGATGAATCTCTGTGTGTCACGCAGTCATAAGAGGCAGAAAGCTGTAAATGCTACAGTAAGAGCTCAGGACTGTCAGATCATCTAATTTGACACAGTCTCCGTCTCAAAAGGTTAAAATATTCTTAAATGTCATCTGAGCAAAACTCTGATGATCCTTGTATTTAGCTTCAGAAGGTGGTGATGACTGTGATTTGTCCTTCACAGCCTGTTAGAGATGACTAGAGTGACCAGTAGCTGAAGTCACACTCGAACTGATCCGAACCTCTTTGTCATTGTTGTGCAGATCCTCTGGTGTGTTTCTGTGCAGGTATGAAGGTGCCTGTGAGGACAATAACAGCCTCTTTTCAGTGCACTCTCAGTCTCCTCACTGATGCAGACAACACTAGGGAGCACACTTACTCCAGAAATGAGAGAAAGACAGAGAAATAAAAAAAACAGAGTAAAGAAAGAGGGGGAGGGGGGAGTGAGAGAGGAGAGTGAGGTGGCTCATGGGCTGCAGGGTGAGAGTGACAGAGGGGGGAGAGAGAGAGAGAGAGAGGGAGGGAGAGAGACAGAAAAGCAAGTGTGAGAAAGAGAATCGGTATCTGGCTTTATAAGCTCGATGGAGAGTGAAGGGAAGGGAGATCAGAGGCAGAGAGAGCTGTGTGTGTGTGTGTGTTTCTGTGTGTGCTTCTGTGTGTGTGTGTGTGTGTGTGTGTGTGTGTGTGTGTCTAAAAGGGGAACCGTGGTGTCAGGCTTGATTTCATTACCGGAGCTAATCAGGTCCATATACTTTAAGTGCTGCTTTAATTTGTCTAATCTCTCCAGGATATGGCCGCCGCCTCCCGGCTACATGGCTGCTTTGCCTTGGAAAGCTGTTAAATGGATGCACATGGACACGCGGCGACTCCGACCCGGAGACACGAGATAATGTCCCCCGTACTTCAGCAGATACATATTTTCATTAAACATAGTGACTTATGTGCGCTTTAACATACGGAGCTTTAATGTTCAATTCTGCTGAGATCAGACGTTTTTCTTTCCCACATTTACATTTCAAGTCAAACATGAAGGAGCAGCGACGTGAAAACACAGAATCCTGGAAATGAAACATGTCACATTCGCTTCAGCACACACACACACACACACACACACACACACACACACACACACACACACGTCTACCAAATGCTTTCAAACACATTTTGGTTGCAGTCTTTGCCTCTGGAGGTTCGGCTGAACGAGTTGTCTTCCTAAATTCTGATCAGGCCGACAATTTGGCTTCGCTTCAACCTTTTTTTTTGTGTACATTTTTGCCGGCTAAGCAAATTGTCGGAGCACCTGTCTCAAGTAAATGACATAAGCAGTGCTGACATGCGGCCCCAGTATGAGGCTCATGTAAAGGGAAAATCTGAATTGAGATACTGACACATATTATAGAGCTGTATTGTCAGAGTGCCAGATGGCTTTTCAAATTAAAAGCACATCATGGACAAAATGTGTTTGACAAGTTCAGCAAAGCGGCTCTGAATCTGTGTTTTTGCACGTATGAACTTCTGAAACAATTAGCTGATAAATGCCAGAGGTTCGTACAGAATGTTTGACATATAAATGACATCACTGTCATTTTCAATTAAGAAAGGACGATGTATTTTTTTCCCTTCTTGCACAACATTAAAAAGGCTATAATAAGTGCAAAAAAGCCCAAAAAACTGAGAATTCAGTATTTCAACAGGTGGTTTAAACCTTAGCCAAAACTGTTGGTACAAACTGAATCAGGCATATCTGCAGATAAATGCTCCATTAAAACTGAATTAAAAAAAAACACTAGCAGTCTTCACAGTAACTTTATATTTAAAGTTTTCTACATATGAAGCATCAAAGGTTTGTTTTCTAAGTTGTTCGTCTCGCATTCTTCACAAACATGAACAGGTTCTGTGTTCTGTGTCATGAACATCACTGTGATCAGACTTTATTTCCCCTTTGTATTGGTCTTTGTTGCAGCCAAAATGCTTATAAGTGTGCAGCCTTGATGCAGATCAACGTATCCGATGTGACACTGACGCAGAACTGAAACCGCTGCATGGCTGACGTCCACAGATTCAGAGCTTCAGTGTGGTTCTGGACTCGGAGCCAAGTTTGAGGCAAAACTTTAAGGCCGTTACAACAACAGATGCTACTTAAACTGAAGGACACACACTCTCACCTTCTGTCTCACTCTTGCAAATTATTTATCATTATTAACACACTGATGTTGTATTCATGAATATATGATTCTCTTTCTGGTACTAAAGGTTCAACTAAACAGATGTTAGACCCTTAACTTGGTCTCTGTTTGCTGCACAGTGCTCATCATGTTGTCTCTTTTCACGTTTGACAGGTCTATATATTAACTAACCCAAACTCATGTAGAGAAAAACAAACAAATAAAAGCCTCGACATGGCTTTATTTCAAATGAAAACTCAAAAAAGTAAAAACCCTAAAGCCAAGTTCTTATGAGCTTTTGCAGATGATGAATTCAAACTGGAAACATCACAAACCAGCACACATATTCATCATCCAGGACAGGACGGTTTTGCAGTTTGTGAAATCACCCAGAACATCACTGGTACCCAGTTACAGAGTGTCAGGGATGCTGATGCTCATCCCAGTTCAAACTTTCTAATGTTTTGATTGTTGGCCATTCTGTGTAAATGACTCTAGTTATGCTAGCTTGGGCGTTTGTTACGTTTTCACGTTGCAGAATCTCATCCATGTGCACATGCCTCTATGTGTGTGTGTGTGTGTGTGTGTGTGTGTGTGTGCGTGCGTGTTTGTGTGTGTCGTCGTGTCTATGCATGACCAGGCCATGGAGCCCATCCAGCGGGACCTCTTCAGCGCTGCACTCAGCAGCCAGCAGTCATGCTGTTACCGTCTCTCTGCCTCCTCCTGTCATGTCAGAGTTGGCAGCACCTCTGGTAAAAGCTAATCCTCATGCTCTCACTTCCACAAAACATCAAGCATTTATGGCCTCTGCTGTCAGATGATGTGACAGTATAGTGCGTGTGCGTGCATTACATACCTCAAGTGTCTTCTCTCTTTTCTTTTCTGCCTTCCTGTTTTTACTGGAGATGTTCGTGTCTTTGAAGAAGTTTCCTTTGTTAGATCGCAATACTGTATTTTATCTGAGACAGATTCACTGTTTGTACTGTAGATAAACAGAGTCAGAGAGTTAAAAACACTGAATACAGAGACGAGATCTTAACTTCACCTTTGATCATAATGTATTTCACCTGTATTGAATAAACATTAAATGGAGGCTTCAAGATTCATTATCTTACTCGTTATAAGTCACAAAGTGTTGAAATAAAAAAAGTGTTGTAGGTATCTAATGTCGCTGCTAAACCATAAAATCACATGAGTGTACAAATACTAAGTTCAAGATATGATAAAATATGTTAAAAATGTGTGTAATAACATTCAGAGATGCAGCAGTTTTACTCATATTCACTCTTAGCAGGATTTTTCGTACATCTTTTGGAAGATCCACTGAGAATGGACGCTTCTCCAGAGGTGGTGTAAATGTTACAGCTGACTTTTTGTTGTGAAGATCAAACTAAGCATAAAATGAGTCAAGCTCACTCACCAGTGTGGCCCCACACAGGATGGGGGCGCTCTTGTTTTTGTTGACTGAGTGTTTTTGAATTATTAGCCACATATCTCTGAGGTTGTTAATGTTCATTACCTCAGTCTGCTGCTGATGTGTCTTTGCCTCCTTGGTCTTGTTCTGGCAGTGATTTATGCAGTGATTCATAGATTTGAGTCTTAACCTTCTTAATATGTAAAGTGGAGAACTCATATTGTGATTTGGAACTATTTATATATTCATTTATAAATAAAACTGACTTGACTCCCTTGTCACCATCCATCATCCGTCTACGGTCTCTTAGCAACTGTACCTGACACCAGCATCGTCATGTAAATACACAACAACCACGCTTCCCTTTGGCCCATTTTGTTCACTCGCATGCTAACAGCTGCCACCGGCTGCACCAAAACACGACAGGTTTTAACTAAACAAACAGTTTCATTGGATCCAAATACGTTTTGCCTATATATGTGTGTTTTTCCATGACTGTGCATGCCTGGCTGAGGACGGGAGCTGAGATCTTTTTTGGCTGTGCCTAAGATTTTTGTTGGACTTATGGCTGAGGCTGTGGTTGTGTTTGGTTACTGCTTTAACTTTGTCACTGTTGTTGTGACTTTCTGTGCGTTGACACTGGCAGAGGAAGTGAAGCCAGAAGCTCCTGACTGAATCTGACTCTGGTGCTCAGGTGATCAGTTACAGATGTTTCACTGATGTTGATCAGGTCATATTAGAACATGCTGAGCCAATTACAACTTTGATTTGAGCATAAAAGGTGATTGGACCGAGTTGGGCTGAGTTTCTCTACAGATAAGAAGTTAAAGCTCATGTGAAAATGACCTCAGAGTTTATAGTTTCAATCACTAGTTTCAGGTCTTCTGCAGTACGGTGTGATGCTCTTCTTTGCAAAATAAACTATAAAGCAAGACCTCCGTAGTATTTGGCTACCTTGTGATTGACGAGTGATTATCTCGGCCTTTCCTCGAGTTCACAGTCAGATCCAATCAGGACAGAGATGTAGCAATGCTCTCTCAGCCAATTACAATCATTTGCGACTCCAAAAACAATAAGATGATGGCTGTGATGCCAAAACTTAGGCTTTGAAGTGGTGGTGCACTAACCAGCGGGTGACGCTCCATCCACTATTTACTGTTTGATCTACGGTTTCAGCGAGTCTTCGGGTTTGTTTGAGGCTTAAGAAAACTGATGCATCGCAGCCTTTATAATCATATCAGCCGCAGCTTTAGATTCAACCATTTTCATTATTACATCAGCAGTAACAACTGGTTATCTGAACATTAGCTGCAACGAAAGAACGAAGCTGCTGAGTGACCACCAAGACCAAATCTGTAATTACACCCACAGCGGTTCTGCTGGTTGCAGCCGATGTTGCCTAACCTTCCTCAGAAGAAATACAGAGAGCTTTGTGAGACGTCCAAAGGGTTTTGCAAGGGAATGAAAAAAAAAGTGTACAGTTCACCATGACATCACTGCTGGTTGTGATCAGAGGCAAGAAGAGAGAGGTGGTTTTGACTCTCCAGTCATTCCTGAGTCACCACTTCATTAGTGACATGGTTATTAAAAAGGACCCAACAGCAAGAACAAGAATACAGGATCAACAAAAAGTAAATTTTTGATAAAAAGCTAGTATAAAACAAGAACTATAAATGGGCAGCAGAAAGAATTCTGAAAACTAAGGAAATGCAAAAACTATAATAAAAGAATAAGAAGCTCATGGAAACAAGGCAGGATGGAGACAAAGATGCAGAGGAAGCTGATAGAAACAGGACTGAGAAACAAAAGCTGAGCAACAGACAACAGACAGACAGACAAAGACAAAGTGGAAACACAAAGACTATATACACACCAGGAGTAATGAGACACAGGTGAGGTGATCAACACAGGTGAGGCTCATTAGGGCGGGGCAGGTGATCACAGAGGAGGGAAACTTGAGAGGACATGGAAGTGGGGAAATAAAAACATAAGAGTTTACAAAATAAAACAGGAAGTAACCAAACTCAAACTACAAATGATGAAATTTAGCACGTAGCCTCCATCTCTGAGGCTGATCCGAACAAAAACAACCTCACCTGACTGTGGTGACTCGACCGCATGACGTGTCTCCTGAGTTTCCTCATGTGGCGACTTCATCAGAATCATCTGCAGACGCCCAGAAGAATGATTTTACAGCCATCATTGTGCTTGTCATTGCTTTACAAAAACACATCTTCCATTAGCGTGACGCAGGGAGACATCCTGGTACCCTTGACACCCCCCCACCCCCAAACCCCACTCCCCACCCCTCCTTTCCACATGGTAAGTATGTTTTCCTCCCGCTGCCGTGACATCTCGTAAATAAAGCATGTCACACTCAGAGGATGTCGAGGCATGGTCATATATTATCACGCTACATGGTTGGCATGACAGTCAGTGTTGGTCATGGGGGGGGCGGGGGGTGGGGAGGTGGTTAAGATTTGCTCCTGACTGTTTTTGTTCTCATGTTTGCACACACAGATTCGTTACTAGACTCTTCACTAAATAATTTAAACCACCGCTGAATGGTTCCTTAAACAATTAAACACTGAAACAACAAACCATAAGAAGCAACAACAACAAAGATACATGTGGGTATTGATTAACATGCACAAACCCAACAAACACCTGATTAACATGATCAAATATTATTATTTTTTTAACATTGTGCCTTCATATTAAAGTTTATAGAGTGGATGCACAAAGAAAAAAAAGGGAGAGAGACAGAAATATAAATCAGTAAATGTCTTCAGCTGCTGTTATGCACCTTAAACATCTGACCAGGTGGACCAGTTTTTTCTCAGAGGTCCAGCTGATGTTATTTTCCTCGCCAGCAGTGTTTCATCTTTTTGTTCGAAGTGTTACTGGTAAAAAAACAACAGTTAATTTAGGATCTGAGGATAAACATGCCACCCTCTTTCCATACATTGTAGACAATGATGTGAACAAAAGACGAGGTGGAAATGCAACACGAGCCAAGCGACTCTGTCTCACAACAGCAGCAAACATAAAATGTCTGTCACTTGATCTGAATCATCGTGTTGTATTTTAAGAGAAAATATCAAAACATTAAAGAACCCAGACAAACATTTGAGTGGTTTATTATTTATCACATTTATTCATTGTCCAGCAATAATTCCTACATCTCCGTGCCCGGAGAACAATAATACTGATGTTAATGTAACATTTTCCGCTGTGGGAGACATGGATTATTTACAGAAACAGTAAATATTGCAGATAAACTGAGACATTTGTGAAGCGCAGCGTCCCCTGAAGGCTCATGATTATGGGAGTTTATTTGTTTGACTTTGCTAATGATGTAAAGCCAGTAATGTCTCAGGCAAAGTCCAGGACATGAGGAAATAATTCAAACAAAAACAATGTCAGCTTCACGGAGCACGGCCAGTGGGACACATCCATCCACAGATTTATTCTAATGACTTCTTATTGCAACATGCTGCCATTATGCATTGGATGCAGATGTGTGAGTGTGTATGCATGTGTGTTTATCTTCAACAGGAATCTCTTTGTTGTTTTTTTTATATAATTTTGCCACCTTGTTTGTGCAGAGCTTCACCTTGCACTGTTTGTCCCCTCCACTCTGCTGCCCCGTGCAGGGGTCACTGAGGCCGGACTCCCACTGACCGCCTCACGATGACTGATTGCACCTGCAACACGGTGAACAATTACAAACAACAACCGGCTGTATGGTGCTCTGCAGCGGCGCTCGGCTGACATGACATCATTCACAGCTCTCCTAATGGCTTGTTCAGCTCTTCATTTGGGAGATTCATGAGTCATCAGGGCAAAACTTTCCTCCAGATTCAATAAAAGATGAATGAATCAAAATAAAGTAATTGTTCACTTTTAACAAATCACTCTCTCTCACACAGACACACAATAGTGCTGAAGCAGTTATTTTGGAAAGTAAAGTTTGACAATAGGTAATAAAATATCACCTCTGAGTGGCTTGTTTTCAAAAAACAATATTCCCAAATGTCTGCCAAAAGAAACTCATTAAAACAAATTGATCAACCAGTGTCAAACACAAAGGAAATGTCTGAAAAGTGTGACTATCTTCCGATCTGGGTGAACAAAAGCATCCAGTGCACATGTCTTTGCCTCTTTTTTTTCATGGCACTTCAGGTGTGGGCTGATTCATTTCACAGCTGTCACTCTGTCCTTTCCCCTCCTCTCAGTGAGAAGCCTCCGGGGTGAGCAGCAACCTTGAGCCACTTTGGCGAGTTGTAGACTTTGTCTGTCACCTTCAAACTCCACCTCCCACCACAGATATATATGAGGCTACGGCTGCCCTTAGCCCTCCTTACTGCATGGAGGCCCGAGGGAGGGAATAACAAGCTGCAGAGTTGTTAGTAGGTAGGCTGATGTATTTCTAAGTGGTGTGTGAGGGTGTGCAGGTCACTCTGTTATTGATCACTATCATTGTGTTGCTTCTGCACAGGGCTCACAGACCCACACGGGTTGGCACCCCATTATGTATGAGCATGTTGTACTGTTGTGCCGCTCACTGTGATCAGTGACATTCTGTACAGTGGTTTCATTTTAGCTGGAAAGTTTTTGAACGACTGTGTTATTCGCTCTGCGGTGGCATTGCCTTTGATAAGCCACAGCATTAAAGGTTCAGTTTGCCTGAATAAAACTAGTTTGTATGTCATGTCGCCAACTGTGTCCAAAGGCAGAACTGTAAATAACTGTACTAAATGGCTGCATTTGGGAAAAAAGGCCACCTTTCATCTAATGTTGATGGTTTTCCACTTATTACTTCCTAAATCTATAATTTAGTTTAATTCCATCTGTTTTTATGAGCATTTACAACAAAAAAAGTCAGTGGAAAATAATAATACGATCACCAAAAAGTTGTCACCCACAGCTGAAATGGAGAAGTGGCCTATTGATAAAAGCAATGTGCAACAAAGTGAAGTGGAAACAGACCAAATGGTGATATACACATGAAGCATGAGCCTAAAACATAAAACAAACAAATATGGCAGAAGAAAACATCTGTGTGGATCAGTGAGGAGTTTGTGACTTTCATCCACTGAATACATGAAACCAACAGAAATGTTTTCTTCATTTTATACACACACATAGTTTCTTTCATGCTTATTTAATCAGGTCATATTATTTCTCTCTCTTCTTCTTCACTGGTTTAAAGGGACTTGACTGGAAAATTAGCGCCTCCAGCTGTTTATCTAAACAAATTCCTAATAATTGGGCAACAGTGATTGAAAAACATGTTTAGTCACATATTCTGTGACTTTACTTTTTGGGAAAACAGTTATTTCTCATGTTGAAAAATAGATGAATAAGAAACTGCAGCATTTCATTCATAAAATGAATAGTACCAATAACAGTGTTGTGATATCTTTAATAGGACAATAATTTTCTTAAAAGTGTTTGAGGTTATAATCGTAGACAATCTATTTGCCAAATTTTATAGCAATCTCCAAGAGTTTTTGAGTCATTTCACTCAAAATTAAAAAAATGTTCACCTCATTAAGGAAAAGTCGGGGATCACAACAGGAATCATGACACGTTTTCTGGAAAACATCAATGTCTGTTTGAGATATTGTTCCAGTTCTGCAAGTAGATTTTGACATATTTCAGCCTGCTTGTGTGTGTGTGTGTGTGTGTGTGTGTGTGTGTGTGTGTGTGTGTGTGTGTGTTTGTGTGTGTGATGCAACAAAACTGCAAATTTGGCTCTAAGCACGTCGTGTTTGTTATCCGTCAGCGTGACAGCAGGAGGAGTTTTAAACGGAAACAATGAATGGATTAGCTGCACTGTTTCAATCAGCAGCAGAGGAATAGAGAAAAAACCTGCAGTATTTTACAACTTTCTTGGCAAAGAGAGTCGAGTATCTGCGTCACACCCAAGGGGCAAACTCTCCACTTCCGCATTGAAGCCAACCAGGAAGTAAAAAAACTTGCAATTCTTCGACTGGCCGCTTGAGGCTGGCTCCAAAAGGGAGCA
>JAQMCX010000011.1:22194051-22258702 GCA_029814765.1 Acanthurus leucopareius | reverse complement strand
GCCCAGGACGAGATTTCTGAGGCTTCACTTTTGCTCCGGCAGAAACCAATGGGTGACGTCACGGAGGGTTTGTCCAGAGTTTTATACAGTCAATGGTCACACCCGGACACAGAGGAGACAGCTACAAGCAGTACATGAAGTAACACACAAAGCTTTGTTTTGACTCCTCAACAAACTACAACTACGACCATTTAAATTAATGTTAACTTGTTAGAATCAATCAGCTGTGAAATAGATGCTGAACAGATCTTTGATGAATTTTCTCAGTGTCCAAACCTAAAATATTGATTCAAAACCACAGATGTGTGTGGTTTCAGTTTCAGGTCACAGATACTTTGAATTTTTGGGTTTGGGGACAAATTTTTACACTCATGAAAACCTTTGTGCTTAATACACAGTAGCACATCACACAGCAGCTACAGCAACACTCAGTGTGTTAAGTAGATGTTATTCTCAGATTGTCAGTTTTTCTAAAGGTCATACATGTTGTGAGACATATTTCTACTCTAAATTTAACAAGAGTTGCCAGGGAAGAAGGTTCAGGATCTGTTGGACAGACCAAAGAGCACTTTGTTTGAAACATACTGATTTTCTCAGCAGGCTGGCAAGTGAAATAAACTTAAAAAATGAGAAATTCAGAGTTTACTATCCCCAAAAAATATACAATATAATAATCCAATAAAAAAATACTGCAGTGCACCATCGATAAGCAAGATCTGCCTTAGAAAAGCTGTTTTCATTTTAATGGACCTTTGAGCTCACATGGATGTGCACATGTTCTCTTAAAGTAAGACATTTAAATTGTGTTTACTCAGCAGCTTTGAAGAAAGGTTTTAAAACACTAGGAAGCTTTGAATGGATAATAATTAATTCTTTTGTCTCTAAAACTGTTCATGACAATTAAAATCAAGTTAGCATGGAAAACAAGGATATTTAACTGTAAAATAAAGCAAAAACAGTAATAAAGTGATGCTTATCTATCATGCAACACAAGCAAGACAATTGACTAAGAGACTAAAAGCCTTGTCAGTCTAAATGCTGCATTTCATATCTTTTTTCACTGAAAAATATTCTATTTTAATTAATCTATTCAGCAGAAACTCTTTTACATTTACCAAGTCAAACTTTCTTTGCTGAAAGCCAGGCAGGAACAATACAAACCCCTTTTGTTTTCTTCTTAATAACAGAAGCGACTCTCGTAGAAAGTAGAAATAACCTCCGGTAATCGCTTAAGATGAAATTTTAATGATCACCATCACAGAAAAGCGCCGTTACAGGAGCAAACAGTCACAGTGGACTCGAGAAGATCGAAAAACACAACTCATAGAGTCATTTACACATCCCTCTCACACACACACACAAACACACACACAGGTTTACACCTCCATACAGATCAATATTCATGACAGCCCACAGCCAAAGTGTTCAGTCAGTGCGTGCTCATATTAACATGTATGAACTCACACAGCCGTTAACTGCACTGTATTCTGTAATCACACTCTTGCATCAGGAGGCTTGTTCACACCGCCAGCTACAACAACATGCCGTCCCACAAGACTGTGAACTCCTGACTTCTTTAAAACATCTTCACCATCTCCACCCACCCTCCACCACCTTCCCCATGTCTGTGCTTTGGATGTTACTCAAATGTTTGGTAAAATGTGAAATCATTTTAATGTTGCTGTTATTGATTGAAAGACTGGAACCGTCAGGAACTTTCTACCTAAAAAATCTTACTTTCTTTGGTTTCTGTCGGTTTGTTTTGCTTGTGCTCAAACCTGCACACACTTGGATTCACTTACACAAACTCTTATTTTACTCGAATAATGTGCAGTAAAATGTTTGCACTCTAAACTGTTGCTCAGCACTGCAGGGGTGGACAAAAAAACACAGTAAAGTTCAATTTAAAAGAGATATTTTTTGATTTTAGCCATCAGTCTGCCGGAGCCGGACAGATGCTGGTCCTTGGGATTTACTCAGGACTGTTTCTCTTGCTTTATCTGTGTGTCCCTCACTTGTAAATGGCTACAGCTGTGCTTCAGTTGAGCAACTTTTGCTTTGTCTTCTGCTTGATGGCACACAAGGAATGAAATATGCAACTGTCTCATAACATAACGTAACAAGCAATTTTCTAATCCAGGTTACCGGTTAACTGTTATTTAATATCCTTGTCTAAATTTATTCTACGTCAAATTCCTCAAAATTTAACATTTCATTTAAAACCTGTTCTGCAACACCACACTGACAGTTAAACTGATAATGTACGATATGATGAGACATACTATCTCAGCAACATGACTGTGAAAATAAGTTTTAGAAATGCAGGCTTGTAGTTAGCAGAAAGCTAAGGAGACACATGAGAACAGCTGCTACATTTAGCTAAAAGTGCTAATTTAGCAATCCTGAAGCATTGACTGCTACAAGGCCTCTGCTGCTCCATCACATCCCTCCACAGTGTGGTGCTATGAATGACTGAATAGTATAACAGTGATTAGAAATTTACAAATGGTTAATTTTGCATGTATTTTAACTAATGCACGCTCTCTTTCTTACAGAACTTTTTCTCTGAAAACAGGAATCAGGATTATTTTTCCTTCATAAATCCATCAGTATTGCAGTGCAGGTAGAATCCTGTCTAACGTGGCCTAAATAAGTATTTCAGCAGTTTCTGTTTCCTCGGCGGCTAAATGTGTGTTGCCCATGGGAAATGTTGCAGGCTCGAACATGGAGTGATTTTACATGCAGGAACATATGGTTATTGGAGGACTTGTGCATGACAACAAGTCAGTCTTTCTCTCTGTATCTTGTTCCACTCATGCCTCAGTGATCATGGGCGTCTGCAGTAGCTTATGAGCTAATCATCAGAGCAAAACGCTGGACGGTGATCTAATTTAAGCCGTTGTTGGGCAACAAAAGCCTGGAGGAAACAAAGACAGAGAGAGAGAGCGACTGGGAGCTGAATTCATGGATCGTGCACATCTTGGCTCGAGATAATGGCAACATCTGTTCACTCCCTCACTATCACGCCGTATTGCATTTGTATGTCATCAGTGAATACCAAAGAATTGCTACTTGAGGTTGTTAAAGATAATATCAAACATCGTGGCAGTCACTAGCCGTTATGAGGGTCTGTTGTTCTGCGGCAAACGCCAGGCAAAAGTCATCAGCTCTGTGAAAATCGACATGAGAGTTTGAGTAGATTTCTCCTGAGAGTTTCTGATCGATAATTTAAATTCCCCCTTTCACTCATTGTTGGTCAGTGCCTTTAAAAGGCTCGGAGAAGAACCAATAGAGGTTGTTGGAACAGACACGAAACTAATAAGCCCTTGGAGACCATTGTATAAGCTATGCACTTGCCCCCTAAGTACAAGGAGACATTCATCTCATCCCCTCCCTTCTGTGTGATCTCTTAATGACAATGAAACAGGCCTGCAAGAATTCAAGCAATTTTCTAAATTGATTTTTCTCCTCGGACGATTTACTTTGCCGTTAGAGCATCATTCATAACTTTTCAGGGGATTTAACACAAGCCTCTCTGTGGGAGTCTTTGTATGTCTGCAGCACTGTGAGCTGCACATGCTCGGTCCTGTCGCTACGACAAGAGCTTATATCCGGCACTGAAGTGGGTGTTTTTGCACGTATGAAGCTCAACATGGGCTTCATTTGTGCAATATGCTTCGAAGTCATGTGACACATGAACACAAATATGCCCATAACTGTACATGTGTGCAGTCCTGCATAATGGAACATTACAGGCATGTGAAGGTTTCCAAGTTGAGTTTGGAACATATGTGGCTGGGGGCAAATTACTTTCTCAATTTGACTATGATGCATGAGCACTGCTAGGACCTCCCCTCCCCCATATTGCAAACTGTACAATATGACATACGGTACAGTAAGCGTGTGCATGTAGAGCTATGTGTGTGTGTGTGTGTGTGTTAGTATCTGGACATACACAGTGTGTACGTGCTGTGTTGTAACGGCACACGTGGCTTGTCTGACGTGCTTCAGACTCCAGCAGAGAATGGCTGCCCAAACATGAAGACAAATGGGGTGCAATAGGAACAGGCTGGCAGGCTCGCTGACGGCTGGGCCGCTCGATAAAAAGAAAGATGAGGAGACGCTGTTCAATAAAGCAGCCATGCCCTGCCAGGCTACGATCTCCCCACAGGGAGTGCCAGAGATGAGAGAAAGAGAGAGAGCAGAGACCAGCAGGGAGGTATGGAGGTGTGAGGTGGCAGAAGAAAGAGAGGAGAGAGTGATTGCCTGGAGAAAAAGGCCAACAGAACCAGGAATCAGCGATGGAGGCGGGGGGGCGGTTGCATTAGGGTTAAAGGAAGGAGAGAAGAGGCTGTATGGATGCAGAGAATTACAGCTCAGGCTCACCATTATCCCTGCAGTGGGCTGGCTCCTATAGCAGCAGAAACATATGACAGATTAAGCTTCAGTGATTTCATTTCACATCTATATGATAACCTGGGGGAGGGGCTTGGATGTCGTCATCGCCAGTCCAACCAGGACGACAGCAGCAACACAACTCAATATCTGTTCGCTGATCTGCCTCAAATTCTATCTATCTATCTATCTATCTATCTATCTATCTATCTATCTATCTATCTATCCATCCATCCATCCATCCATCCATCCATCCATCCATCCATCCATCTATCTATCTATCTATCCATCTATCTATCTATCTATCTATCTATCTATCTATCTATCTATCTATCTATCTATCTGTACACACTCACGTAATGCTTGTCTCATTCTGGGAGCAAGACACAAAGACCAGGAGGAATAAGAGAGAAGCTTCTGCAGATTGCATGGAGCTCGCAGGCTCTGCTGGCTGAATGCTTTTCTTATAAATGCCATGTTTTGGCTCTGGTTAGCCAGGTGTAATTAGGGTTAAATCCCAGGCTGTCAGTCAGATTGTCATTTATGGCCACTAAAGAGGCCATCTCCCGTGCTGAGGAGCGCAGGTCTGCCACTCCAATCAGCTTTATGATTCTGGGGCCTGTCAGATAAGCAGAGACCCGGCAGAGGCCCATAATGTGCAGTGGAGGAGGAGGATGATCAGTTCTTTCAATGAGCTAATCAATGAAGGACGGAGGATGCCTTGTCATGGTGAAAACACCCAGCTCTCTTATTGTTACAGAACAGGATTGATTGAGTGTTTAATCCAATGTGATGGGTTTTCCCGGGAATTAAAAAAGCCAGTATGAAGTAGCTGTGTGCATTAGAGCAGTCACTTTCCATCCAGTGCTCAAACTACAGTTCAAAAATTTCTAGCAGTGTTCTGATTCAAATTTTCAAATCCAACTTTTTAATGCCAACTCTGTCTGATCCTTTCCATTTCTTTCTTTTTGTTTTCTCTTAAAACCACAAAAAGTAGAAAACTAGCAAGTCCTGTAACCTTTAATAAACAAAGTTACATCCTGGTTACCACATCTGAACCGATCTGATGCTCTCAGTCACTGTTAAAATGCTTCACAGTGTCTGTTGTTAACAATGGTTCAGCCAGTCAAGTATGAAGCTTCTGCTTTAGTCGTTTGTTTGTGCATTTACTCAACACCTCTCTGTTGGCAAAGGAGCTTAAATTAAATGAAAATATACTACATGAAGTAGTTCTGGGATTAGGATTAAAAGGATTTGGTTTGGGTTAAATAAAACTGAATGAAGTCCAGTTTGAAATTACCGTTTTTTAAAATAAGGCCTTGTGTTCATGTGTAAATGTCTCATTTTTATTTTTATTAAGGTTGTAATACACTCTGTTCAGAGCTATAATGGATTTTCATAGCATACAGATGACACTTTTATCAAAATCTTGTGCCTTTTGTTATGCAAACTACTTTATTCTGAGATTAAAGCAGATCAGATCAGAAAGTCATTCACCGTTTTTTGCACAGCCTTCACAGCCAAAGCTCAAGGTTTGCCTGAAGATCTCATCATCTCCGTGACGCAGCTCTGTCAGCGCACTCCTGTGGAAAAACACACAGCAACCTGATAATCCCCCGATGACCTCATCATGAACCTCGCCAGATGTTCTGCCACAAGATCCACTGATAAAAGAACAGAGAACAGATAAAACATGAACCATAATATGACAGGTTGGGGGAGAAAGTGGCCAGCGGCTTTTCCTCTAATGATGACTTTAGCACCGACTCAAGCGGCAGATAACTTCAGCGGGTCCTTACAGAGATGGTAAGGCTCCGATTCGTCACCGGCGGCACAAGTTAATTAGGCAAATGTCGTGTTCCTCTCCTCCAGCAGACAACAGCCTGGCCCACCTACTGCGTAATAATATTGTTAACCGATCAAAATGGCTGACCTCATTAATTTTTCCAGACATCTCCTGTCGTCAGCTCCAGGTTTCAGAGGGTCGCAGTGTGCTGCTTCATTTTTTACACTTTTTTTTCTACTCAAAAGGTGCAGAGGTCCCAGCAGAAAGAAAAAATAAAAAAAACCCCAGAAACTTGTGATGTGTTACCTCCAGGTGTCATTTTCAAAGTGTCCCTCTTTCTGGAGTCGACTTCCACCCCGTCATGACTCACCGTCTGCCCATGCGAAGCCTTGTTACCATCCTTTACTGTAACTAACCTCATTGTCTGTGATGGAACAATGATGTTGTGATTAAGAGGAACATTTTTTACTCCCACAAAGCTGCTTGAAGTTTCAGCTGAGTCTGATTTGCTTAATTGGACCTAGGAAACATTTTTTAAGTGAGTGTGTGAATGTAGAAGAAGGGGAAAAGCCTATTAATTATGAACAAATATGATAATTAAGCAACTCCATAAGGACAAGTCTTTAAGGATCCTGTCGATAAATCCAGTAAGAAGTATAATCATTCTCTGTGTATCTAAAACCTGATATGTCTCATTCTTCTGTGCCGTTTAGTGTTATCCAAAAACTATTAACCCTTAGCTTGACAGTGTGGAAAATGAATAACATCCTGGGATAATCAGACATTTGGCTAACTGTCTGCTTTGGTGGATGATTGTGGGAATGAATCGAGCACCTGTTTTCACACCACTGGGTTTATTATGGGGGGAAACCAGAGCAGGACGGAGCAGAACGGTGGAAACCTGAGCAGTTTGCTCACTGTTAGAGGGCTTGAAGAGTCATTGAGGTGTGTAAAACTCACCTTGCCTAGCATCTGCTCTCTGTGTACCGCGCTGAGCTCATAAAGTGGATCTTTTGTCCGATGGTCCTGGCCTGCCCCAATGAAAAGGGAGCCCTGGCGCTGCCGTGCAAATGACTAATGAAATTCAATCTGGACGTCTGGAAGCGGACAGCGAACACATCTGCAGGTTCCATTTCCGTGTAGCTTCGGCCTAATTTGTTTGTCATTACTGGCTTGGCTTTCATCTGCGGGTTCTGCGCGAGTGTTTCTGGCAGCCACAACCTCTGCGTTAATGGACTGTTCACAGCATCTTCTCCAGATGCTGCCCCCGATCCCGTGACCCCGTCCGACACGCAACTGTCCAGGCTGATGTCACCCTGGGATAATTATGGAGAGAAAATAAACATAACGCCCTTCATACTGTCTGAAACTCAGAGAGACACACGTTTCTCTGAGTCAGGGTATTTTTCAGAGAGGAACAGTAATGATTTTAATGATCTGGACTGAACGTCAGCCGTCATTTGATTACAAATTCAAGCTAATAACAGGAAGTCCTTTTTCTGTAAATGCATTTTTCTGTTTTATTATGATACTACATGTACACAGATTTTATTAGTTTTTAATGTTTAAGCTTTTTGATATCACTTTCTTACATCAGACTCCAAATGAAGGAAATTTAAATGCCTTTAAATGTCCAGTCAAACTAAAAAACAGAGTATACATTAAATTATTTTTCACCACAGATGGTTTTTGTCATTTTAAGTATTAGGAGGAAAGTCTGAGACTCTGAGAAACACAGCTGGAAAGAATAAGTCCATTCCAACACATTTAAACTGTAAAATTATATTTTCACACTAAAGACTTTTTCTTCCCTCTCTAAACGGTTGCAGCAGTGCGTTGTGGCCCATTGATTGCGCTGAGTGGATAAATGTACAATATTTACCTAATTATCCTTTTAATCGCTGATAATGCTTTTTCCCAGAGTGTGCCAGGAGAGCGAGCAGAGTCTTTTGTTTGACAGTTTGGCATCAGACAGGCCTGTAGTTGTAGCTGTAGTGATGACAGAGCAGTGCAAAGGAGCAGTGAAGCAACAGGGTAGCTACAAGTAGGTAATTTGAGTTACTGTCACATTAAATATCCACAATTGTTTCAGCCTAGTTTCATGCCAAAGTATTTAATAAACCCACAAATTCACTTAAACAAGGTGTTACTGTCATGTTTAGCCTTCCTGCATTTAAGAACCATTTTGAAGGTGCAGTACCAGCGAGGGGCAATAATGACAGAAGGGCAGAATGACTGTGAGCGATTGAATTTTATGCTAATTGACCAAAACATTATTTGTAAGAATCAAACAAACAAAAAAAATGTATTTGCAGTTTACCTTGAACAAAACAAAACTTTAAGTTCACACTATGTTTTTTCCAGGAGACCCACTTTAATAAAACTACACCTTCACTCACAGGAAATAAATTAGATTACAGCCAAAAAAACGTAACGGCAATATGGAAATAACTACCATCACTGAGTAAAGACGTCTAACTGAAATCTACCCTGCAAGCAGTTTTATGAACACAGACCATGAAGGCCTCATCACAACACTTCCAAGAACCAGGCGAGCATGATGAATGCCTGAAATGAGCCACATCTGTAATTCAAAGTGCAGCAAAGGTTTAGAAATTTGGTCAAACAGCAGGGGAGTCTTCTGAAGAGAGACCGTACATATGAAACTCAGCTAATGGTGTAACTTTTTATGATGCGGCAGTATAAGGCTATCTTGATATTCGGCAGAAGTTACAACTGGAGGTTATAAATCCGTCATCGGTAATGAAACACAGGCTGCTGCAATAAGTTGCTTGAAGGGGTCTTGAGGCAATAGTGGAAACATGCATATTAATGCTAACATATATGGGGAAAAAAACCTCTTAGGAAAGTAGATGATTCTAATATTAAATATCATGCAATATACAGTATGTATATTTTATGTGTGGTACCATTTATCTGATCTTCCTGAGTGTGTACTTTGTAATTTCACAGGGAACAGATTCCTCACCATCACACAATTATCTCGTGTTTAGACAGTGTAATCATCGGCTTGCATCAGTTACCATAGTAACACTGTAGGCATGAACTCAGTGAGCCTGCAGCATTTTCTGTGAAACAGCTCTTGGAGCAGTGAGAAGCGAGTATGATGGATGTTTCACCCCTGTTTATGCTGTCTGCTTCCACTGTGGCATTTTCTATTTGCAGAACGATCATCATGAAAGTGTGTGTGTGTGTGTGTGTGTGTGTGTGTGTGTGTCACACAGAGCTGGACGAGAGGAAGAAGTGGAAATGAAATAAAGAACAAAAAAACAACTTTCAAACAAAGCAAAGTTGAGCTTCTCTAAGGTCCCTCAAAATGATGATGTCTACATACAAGTTCAACCAAGAACATCTCAAAGGCAACACATTTCCATCCAACACATTGTTCTATAAATATATAAT
The DNA here is from genome assembly GCA_029814765.1 of Acanthurus leucopareius. NCBI lineage: Eukaryota > Metazoa > Chordata > Actinopteri > Acanthuriformes > Acanthuridae > Acanthurus > Acanthurus leucopareius. The sequence continues at coordinate 22,249,098 of JAQMCX010000011.1, read as the reverse complement.
GTGGAAATACTCCATTACTCATGTTCTCAATACTTATGTATTTTTGTATCTAAATTTTGTATTAATTTCTGATTTTTGCAAAATATGCTTTTGAAGTTCTGATGCAATATATTTGTTCTTTTTTAATATATGTCAAAGATTATTTAAAGGGGCTCTTCAGTCATTAAGTATTGCTCTTTAATAAAACTGAGGGACTTGCAAGAAACAGATTTTTAAAAACTACGGTTGTAAACGCAGCATCTGAGGCCGAGATATCCTGATTTCCTGATATCTTTTCCCTTCCAAGTTGGTGTCCAGCTCCTACATTTCCCACAATGCAACCCCTTTATATTTTTCTTAGCCTTTACCTGCCTGCCTGGTCAAAGTTCATATATCTAAAATGCAAAACCACCAGTTTGCAATAAAGGTTTTCTGGTTTAAATTTGTGGTTAAAAAGTCTGAGCTGACATAATTATGATGACATCATGATGACATCATCAGGGTTACTTACTCTCTCAGATTCTCAGAATCAGGTAGACATCATAAAATTGTTCTCATTGGCTCGGTTGAGCTGCTTGTGAGTAGAAAACTGACCTGTGAGAAGTGTTTAATTGCCCTTTTAAACACAACAAATGCTGATAAAACTTATCAAACTAAAATGAATTGAAAGAGGTTGACAGAAAAAGCAGAGTTGAGGGAGGTGAGACCCCCCCCCACCGTCGAGCTCAGGAGGCTCATGCACCAACATTAAAGCCCACCTGTTCCTCCTCATCACCAAAACAGAGCTTTGCCACTTAATTACTAGCTCACATGTGCACATGCTAATATGAAAAATTACATCAGTCACCCAGCTGTGTGGATGAATGTGTGTGTTTGCATATGAATGTACATAGACGCATTGAGCTCACTGTAATGTGTGTACACTGCACTGCGCTCTGTGACCGTAAAATGCCCCTGCACGTCGCCCTCCTGAGGTAAGCTTGGCAAAGGTAGTAATGGGCTTTTACAGGGGCAACGAGGACGGTCAGCGACACTGTTTGAATGACACATATGTGTTCATTTAGAGAGTTTTTTACGCTGTGATAATTCCTCCTGTCTTTGGTGGCAGCAGATCAATTGGCTGCTATTTATCTCCATCATGTTTAAGCCGAGAGGGAATCACGTGTTTGATCCTGTGTGGATGTGTTTGCATGAGGGAATCAGTCTGTAGCTAATCCTGCATAACGCTGAACCCAACAGTCCAAGTTTGACTGTATGCTTATGGAGCTCTCAGAGTTGTGATAATGTACAATTTTTGAATTATCTGCTGACTCTCTGCTTCACTTCACTCATGTGGATTTGTTGCTAAAGATCCAAACAACCAGTTTTTACGCCAGTAACAATGAAGCAAAAGGTATTTCCCACAAGTTTAAAACAAGGCTTCAGCCACCTCGTTTGCTGCAGACCACATTTTGTCGTGGTCGTGGCTGAAAATGAACATCAGACAAGTTTGTTGTCATGTTGAACTGAAGCATCTGCAAACTCAGTACTTAATGATCAATTTAACTATATAAAATGAATTAATCCCTATATTTGTTATCTTCAGTGCCATTCTGACTGTAACCCCGATGAAAATCTGCACCCATTTTGTAGACTGCTAATATTTTTTTCAGTCATCTCTCTCATCAGTTCGTAGACGATCGAGAAAACTACATAAAACAAGTTTGTAGCCTGATTTCTGAGAGAAGTCCCTCTGAGCTGTGTGATATCACCTGCTGGGCATCACAGGGCTGTTTGTTTGTTGCTGCGACGGGGAAAAAAACTTGAAAAGATGGATAAAAAAGGTTATTTTTGCTTGATGGTGGTTGTAATTTTAGGTTCTCTTGTGTGGCGACACTGTACAAGACTCATTAAAAATATGTTTTTTGTCTTTGTTGATGCTTTAATGAGGATTCTGCAGTTTATTTTTGCCAAGTAAGTGATATTTTTGTACATTTTTTTTCTTTATTACATGTGTTTGGTGTCTTAGTGTCATTGTAGACTCACAGACTGTGTGTGTGTGTGTGTGTGTGTGTGTGTTCACTGTCTCTCCTCTGTTTCTTTACCTCTCTGCTGCTCAAGAACACACTCACCCTTCCCTTTTACCTACCAAACAAGGACAAAATTAGATCTATTAACTCCAGTTTCAAATAACAGTAAGATGGAGGAAAATCCCATCAGAGTTATCGATCACCCCGTTACACACTCGTGTCCTCCAGTTATCACAGCCACACAGGCCACACTGCTCTTTAAATCAGAGGGGAGGTTTGAAACAGAGGGGAGTATAGATTATCTGTGCACTCAGTCACATGCTGGAAATGCATGCTTGCTCTCTATTTTATTCAAATGTATTTAATTAATTCCATGATATAATTAAATACAGTTATTATAGTTGTGTTTTTTATTGTAGTCATTTCCTTTTTTCTGTTGTCTATTCTTTCCATGTGCCCTGGTTTGAACATAATACACGTTGTGCAGTCATCTGTAATAAATAAGCTTTATAAATACCGAACAAACTGGCTACAATACAAAGAAACAGCTGCCAGGTAGTTTTTGTGTTCATCAAAATTTGAGTTTAAACTTGAACATTGATGAACTGTGTAACCACCAGAGCAACTAACCTCGTATTTGTTGTGTTAACACAATGAAGAGTTTGGCTGCATTTACCTCAGTTTACTCAGACAAAGTGCAATCAGAGGAAAGAACACTCGAGTGGTTGAAAAAGTAAGTGCTGAACAGCATAAAAATGGAGTCTCCATTTAAATAAAGTGTTTGAGATTGAGACAGAATCTGAGATGTGAGAAGTGGCTGAAGGGCCGAGACTCGAGACACGAAACCGACTCGCTCCAGCCTTAAAAAAAAATGGACTTTTTTTTCTCTTTTTTGCAGTATGTTGACAGGCCACAATGACAGAGCATCAAAAATAAAATACACTGTAGATGTTTTGGCCTGACCAAAAGAAAAAAATGTATTTCAATTTGCTGGAAACTTAAAAGCAAAACACACGGCTGTTGGGATTATTTTTCTTCTTATTGTTGGTTTGTTTGTTTGCTTGGCCTCACTTGGCTGTATCTGTAAATAGAGACAGAATACCAGAGGCACATAAAGAAGACTGACCTCATGAAAGCCTTGAGCATATTGCTATCTGCTGCTCTGTGCTGGCCTCCGAACAGAATAAATCTGCTGTTCTATGAGGCTCCTTCAAGGTTTAAACGTAGTTAGTTTCCCTTTTCCAAAAGACGAGAGAAACAGTGTCCCTGTCATAGACATGATTTGAAGGATCAGAGTGGTATGTAGGAACAGGAAAGATAAAATATAAAGCAAACAAATAATGTCAGAGTGGAACACAAATACAAAGAAGTTTGCACAAAAGTTGTACAACACAAAGAAGCATAACAAGCCTGTTGAAAGTGTTATAAAGTTCTGCATCTGCTGGATTTCTCATTGAACTATTTGCTCGATCACAGAGTAAGTCGTGTAACTGTGGGGGCGTTCAAGGGCAGAGACAGTCGCGGTCTGACCTTCCTGTCAAGAGGGGCTTAATTTAGCTGGTCAGTGGTTACCTGCTGCTGGAGGAGGCAGTGACGAAGCACACGGTCGCAGAAAACAACACATGTGAGGCATGTGACACAACCACCATGTGCATTTCAGAGAAACAAAGCAAAGGCATGATGTACCGCTTCATGCAAAATTAAAAGTAGCCATCAGAAGCCATAAAACAAACCCCATGCTAGCTTATGTTAGCTAGTACTAAAGCTAGCAAACTTTAGATGCCACTGCAGGATAAGTTAGCTAACTTCTGTACTAGTGCTAATAAACACCACAGTTACCTTTTATGTCACATGTGGCCAACGTCAGTAAAAACACACAGGCTCACTTTTAATACTTTAAAAGGTGATTATTGTTTATCAGAGCTTGGTCTCATTTCCAGCACATCAAATACTGAGGCTTTGTCTTGCCTCTCGGCGTCTCATACAGACACAGAAGGAATCCTTTAGTGTGAAGGAGAACAAAAACATACTTTGTGTGTCTGTTTGTGACACTAAAGGGCTTAAATAATCAGTATTTGACCAGCGTGGATGAAACCATGTTGCTTCTTGCCACTAAGATCTCCCATTTACTTCTAACTGCCCTTAATAAGAACACAGTGCTCAGATTAAATCTGCTAAATATTAGCATGTTGCAGTTTTAATTTTGAACGTATTAGCATGGTGACATTTGCAATAAACTCACTGCACAACTGTACAGAACTGTTAGTGCAGCTGTAGTCTCTTACTTTTGCAATCTGTGCTTCTTTCTCAAAAGTTCTGAAATAAAAAAATACACACAACTATTTTGAAGAATGCAGGATTTAGTCCGCACTTTTTTTGAAGGTTTATACTGTAAAAACCAAACACTGAGACAGGGACACTGATGGGCAGAGAAAATAATAAGAGAAACTACCAAATCCAAATAATTCCATTTGCACTCCGATAATAAAATCCTGTTGTACTTGTAGTCTGTTTTTGTGCTGTTCCATGTAAAATTATTATTCAGTGAATAATTCACTATTGCTGAATGAACAGACTGAACACCCTGAAAGCTGCAGACAAAGAATATTTGGGTGCATTGATTATTCAATCAAACATTAGGCCCCAAATTAGAGTTAATTTCCTTGTATAGCATTTCTGTCTGGAACTGTTAAACCATCTATTTTCAAGCTACTTGCTCATAAAAATGAAACCAGAGGCACAGAGGGAGTCGGGGTATTTCTTACATTACAGCAGAGCATCAGCCACTAAATCCACAACAAGAGATCTGCAGAATGCTGCTTTCAATATTGTAAATAAATAAAAAAAAAAAACTTTGGGAACTCAGTGTGTCTTCGGAGGTAATATCTTAGATTTTATTGTGAGGGTTTCCTTTAATTTATGTAGCTTTTTCCTCTTTTATTTTCCTTTAAGTCCCACTCTGCCTCCCCGTCCGACTGGCTGTCAAACATCATTCACACAAACTTCTGACAATGAAAGAACTGTGTTAGCATAACATTCAATAACTTTGCAAATGAAAGAATTAAACTGATTTTCATTTCAGATTGAATCATCGTAAAATACAGGAATTAATAAAAGAGGGAGTCAGGGAGTTTTTTTTGGGAAAGGTGGTAGGTCGGCTCTAATAACCCAGTTTTGTTTGTTCAGTTCCCCATCACTTAATCCCATTACATATTTAAGTACAGTCAGGTTAGCTTAAAGTATATATATTAGGATATTATATGAATGAAAACACCAGCAAATGAAACACATTAAGAAATAATGAAAAGTTTGAAGTAATGACACAGTGCGTCACTGAGGCGCCTGAAGTATCACTATTTTAGAGCGTCGGGGAATTTCAGGCTGAACTGTTAAACTGTCCATAAACCATAAACAGAGTGCTACTCTAAACACGGGGCATTTTTTCTGGACCGCTCCCGCCAGCTGAGACTGGAAACTGTGATGTTTGTGGCTGGAAATTCAGAGGCTGCGGTGTATCCCTTCCAGCAGCGGGACCAGAGGCGTGATTAGTGTATGATTGGGACTTCTGGGCGACCCCGGTCCTTAACTGCGATACCCCATTATCCAGACTGGCAACCGCTGGACCACTGGAACCGAACCAGTCCGACATTTGAGGCCGCAAACTATATCACTTTGTCTCTTGACTGGATCCACTTAAAGGCAAACACCAGCAATTTAGTTTGTCACTTCAATAATGTTGAAGGTGACTCACAGAAGTCAGATTAAAAAATTAAATAGTCAAAATCAAAACTCTTGATTTTTGGTCCAAACAGGGTCAAAGGATCTTCATTTCCCATAATGCAGCTTGGTGTTTTTCATTAGACCCTTTTTGTCTCCTAAATTTCCACAAATTTCCAGTTTATTAATGCAGACTTTCTATTTTAATTTATTTATTGTAGCACAAATGTGAAATTAGTGGAGTTCATCATTCTTTTTTAAAAATCTTTTGTATTTATTTGTAAAACAAGTATGAGTACAAATAGGCTGTTTAATTTAATTCTTTTATTATAATTTACCTTCATACTTCATTGTTAAATTCAAAACCAGTAGTTAAGAAAACAATCTGTTTAAAACGTGTTGTGATTGTAGAATAAATGTCCTTAATTTCCAAACTAAAATGGGAGAGAGGTCCTGAGAGTGTATTTAAAAATATGGCACTTTATTTTTTTATTTTTTATCATCTGCTAACTGGGATCTCATGAGTAATGATTGAACAGCTACTGAACAGATAATAAATGCAATTTGAGAACTCTATTACATTTGTTTGAGCATTTTAACATTAAGAAAAAATTGCATCACAGAGGTTTTATGCTTCCATGGAATTTATTCAATTACTTTCACGATTGCTTTGCAAATTGTATTACGGTTGCTGATAAAATCAATATGCAGCTTAATGAGGTGGATCATGTACAGGCTGTTTGTCCCATGTGTTTGTTAATCAGATGTGTCATTATTAAAATCTGATTTGTGTGTGAGGTAATGCTCATTAAAATAAACGATTCGATAGTCTTATGGGCTTTAACGGCAAACAGCGAATCAGGATGATATTTATGAACAAATATAAGTAAAGTTCAGTTTAGTCGTCTTATGAAATGTCCCTCTGTGTGTTTCCCCTTTTCTAAGTGCACTAACAAAGCCTCTATTGCACGTTCTGTAGCATAATACCAACCCGCAGGCTATCAGATGACTTCAGGCCCACCACAAAATATGTACCTTGGCTGTGGAAACTTAATTTATTGATTCTCCAGCTCCCATTTATTACTGCAAGTCTATAAGCAGAGAATGACAGGAAATGACAAGAGAATTCCAACAACTGCAAACAAAAGTCCTGAGGTTTATTTTAATTTTCTCAGAGATATTTAAATGTTTTTCCTGTTGTTCTTTTGCAACTCCATTGTTTTTGTATACGAAAGAGAAAGTGACCTCAAGAGCAACATAAACGTCTTTAAATGATGATTTACATTATCACTTTTTCTCCCCATATCTCTAAAAGAAGAACATCCATCCATCCATCAACCCAGCTGACTGTTTAAGCTGCAAGTTACAGCAGATGTGCTAAAGCACTAAAGTACCTTTCAATTTATTCCCTATCTATTATTTCGAGTGACTCACAGTGCGGTAAGTACATTAGAAAGTTTGAGTTTCTACCTTAATAACCCTAAAAGCAGCCAGTAGTAAAAGCAATAAGACTGCTGCAAATAGACATAATAAAATCTTGCTGTGAAACCAGAATTATCATGTATGCAAAAACGTGCTATGTAAGCAAATGAAACCTGAGAGTGTGGAATATTTTTCTAACATGGCAGTTTTACCGAGGCAGAGTCGAGCTCTCACTGCCTCAGGCTTTCCAGCAGCCAAAACAAGCTGCCACTTGCTGAAGAAAAAGTGAAAAGTTCATGAAAAAAGGATACAGATTCTGTTATATAACTCTGAAGTACATATATTGATTTCATAATTAAACATGCCATATTATTTGAACTCTTTGCACATTTTAAATCTTTTCATGCTTTTATTTTTTTAAGTGGGGTCCTGCACAGGCAGGGCACAGGGCTCACAGCACCAGAGAAAATACCCATCAAGCCTCATTCATGATTCATTTGATGTTTCAACCCTGATATCAAAAGTCCCACTCAGCATGACCTTTTGTATTTATTTATTTTAAATTCTTCTGAGTCTCTGAAGTGAGAAGCTGCTGAAAAATGTCTGCATATATTCAGACTTCTGAATGGCTGTGCAGCATGTCGTTGCTACTCTGTTTTTAAGAGGTTATGAGTGTAAATACCCACGTTTGTGTGTCCACATGCATGTACTGTACATTCAACACACACTGTAACTGTACACACACTACCTGTGTTATCATGTTTGCATTTTGTTTGTGCCTGCAGGTCACCAGAAAGTCACATCATTTCCACCTCAACACCTACGGATCTGTAAGGTCAGCGTGCTGTGGTTGGACCAGCCGGGTCACATGACTGCCCTCCCACCGAACTCGACCCACCTCCTTTCCCCTTAGCCCTCTTTGTTAGCCCCCCTCCTTTTTTCACCGTTATGGTGGTGGAAGTGAACTGATGGATGGAGAGTGACAGCATGTGACCCCCAACTCAACTCTTTAATGTGAAGCTATTCGCCGAGAATCACACCAGCCTGCTCATGTGACACGGCAACATCACGCTGCTCCTATATGAACACCGTCAATCCGAATATGGAGGCCTGGCATGGTGCATTCGATAAATTAAAAAGGCAAAAGACGTCCGACCGTAGGCTAACATCCTTTTTGTGACTTTATTTCTATAGTAATCAATGACAACAGTGTTGAAAAAAATCACTGTTTACAAAACCAAACACATAGAATAACTACTTACTTTCCAGTTTTTACAGTTTTTAACATAAATTTTACGCCACGGATCACAGATATACTGCTCTCGTAATCAAACAGTTGGTTTCATGTGATCAAGTGACCTTAGTGGATCCAAACTCAACCTATAAATCACTAAAGTTACACAATAACACAAACAGTAAAACACATAATTTCTGTGAGTTCTGAGGTAAAATGACAAAGGAGTCTGGTTTGGACCTTGACTTTGGAAAGAGCGATAAGATGGATTCATTTTCAGCTGAAAAGGGCTGAAAGTAAAGCATCAAAAATGTTGTAAACACAAATTACACTCAAAGTGATATTGACTCTTTTTGTCTGCTTTTTGGTGTCTATAATAGATTTATGCTTTTTCTGCTGCCCAGTCGTTGCTTCGCCTCCTGCACTTGCACTCCTGCTGCTTCAGACCGGGACAGAACGATCGCCGTCTGCTGAAGGTGACATGTTGGTAGAACTGATAAGCAACTCAAACTACTACAAGTACTTTCAAAAATCCAAATAATAATTTATTTCATAGTTTAATTCAATAAATTATGAACAAACAGTGTCAACAAAAGCAAAACTAAGTTGATGAGTATTTTTTAATGTTATTTTTAATGTTGGACTGCTTAATTTTATGGGCAAAAACTTAAAACTGTGTTCCATAAAATTGACAAATAAAATCACTACAAATGTTTTTTTTTTATATGAGATTTATTGCCCGTTCTTGTGCCATGACGGGAGAAAAGAAAATAACACTTCATACTACATGGAAATGCCAATGTTCAGATATAAAACAACTTCCTTTTTTTAAAATACACACATCATATTTCTAAAAATGGAAGGTTATTAAAGGTATTACAGCCTGAGGCAGTTAATTCTTCCAACAGAGAAAACTATTAGTGGATAAAATGACGGTCACGGTCTCCATTCCACATCTAAATATACTATAATTGGTCTTTTATAATTAGTAAGTGAAAAGTTTGTTTCATCAGATGATTGTTTAATATGCTGATGAACCTGCGGTCAAATTCTCAATGACTTTACAGAAATGAAAGAACATTATCTGCTCTCAGCCACGTAGCAACATAAATGTAAAAATAACATGAAGGTCATTTGCTTTTTTATTACACATCACTTATATTCATGGCTTTGGTGTTTTATAGTCACACATGAACCATTCAGCCATCAGATTAAATCAAGAGAGTATACAAAAAAAAATTGTAAGATTTTTTTTTTTTTTTTAATTTATGCAGATTATTTAGATATACAAAAGGTAAATAAATTGACTTAATATTATGTCCTAAAATCCTTTTTTCTATATTTTTGTCACGAACAAATTTTCTGGTTGTAATGGACATGAATAAAATACAACCTGTAGTATTTAAAAAAAAAACAATTAAAAGAGGTTTTGTGTATTTTTTTTAAATTCATAGCTTGTTACATGTTTTAAATCTGTTTCAATTCCAAATCATTTCATTGTTAGAGAAATGGAAATTTAGTGGGTTTACATGGATGTGTTCATGTAAGACAAACGTTGGTATGTTAATGAGTTACTGTGATTAAACAGTGTTTCAATTTAGCGATCCAGTGGTTCAGAAACCAGCTGAACTTTTGTCTAAATGTCTTCAGACTGAGATTCATTGCTTGTTTTTCTGTCTTCAAGGACATAAAGGATGTTCTTTTTAGTAAAATGTCCTATTTTAAACGGGCTGGATGAAAAAAACTCAAGTTATGCTTCAGCATCTTTACTGGAGCTTTTTTATTTGCCCAGCTGCTCAGAAGGAATACTGTATATATATTTTTAAAGATCAAACTGTAAAATAACCTGTAACGTTGTAATGAAATGGAATGTAATGAAACTTCTGACCACTGCTCCTCTATTTTTGGTGTCTTATAAACCTAAGACAGTTGGGGACTTAAATATGTTTGACAGGCAAATAAAATAAATCAATCAATCAGTCAATGTTGCTTCCTGCACACTTATAAATAAAGATCTGTCTATAAGTGGGCCGACCACGGTGCCACCGAGTCAGATGGATATTCAAATCAGTTTTGATATAATACACATGGAGGCAAAAATTCAGAATATCTGCATAATCAGTGGAAGAAGAATTGTTTATTTCTGCTAGCCGGCGCAATTTGAAAGCAAAATAAGTGTCAGCATATGAAGCTGTTTTTGTGTGCAGACTCAAGTCTGGCATCACATTTCAACCTTTTTCATAATAGGCTGTTGTTTTAATTCAAGAACATTTCTACATATTTCACATCTCAAAGTCATTCAAAAGTATTTAATAAAGTGTGAGTTCTGCCAAGTTGAAGGGCTGAGTTTGAACACACACTGAAAATGGAGAAAATGAATGCATTTCTTGATTTATTCTTAAAGCCAAAACTAAAATGTCTCTTTTGTCTGTATTTATGGAAAAAACAGAACTGGCTTTTGAATAAGCAAACACTCTCTTGTCTGCCATTATAAAACTATAAATACAGATAACAGCGGACTGAGTTTTATTAAAACATCCATTTCTGTCTTTTACGTGCCTAATTCAGTGAATTACAGCGATTCTTTGGTAAATCTCAATTCAATATGACAAGTCAACTCCATTTAAAGCAGCACATCTGTCTCTTTTCTTTTATTCTGGCTTGTGCATATATCAAATGCATGTTTACTGTGTGCAGTATAAATAAAATTCAGCCTAAGTGGTTGTGCCAGGTCATGGATGCTGGCGCACTTGTTTGGCCCAGGACGGCCTTAATTCCTTCTGTCAGGCAGTAATCAGGTCTGTTTCACATAACGGGCCATTAGTTTAAAGAGCAAATCTGCTTTCGGCGCTGCTGACAATGGACAAAGTGTGTGTGTGTATGTGTATGTGTGTGTGTGTGTGTGTGTGTGTGTGTGTGTGTGTGCTGTGGCAGGAGGGAGGGGGTGACTCTGTATGCCAAACCTGACCTGGCAAGGCTCCGATAGAGGGAGGGAGGAAGAGGACGAATGGGATGGAGATGTGGAAATGGAGAAGGAGTTGGAGGAAAAAAGAAAAGAGAGATGTGCCGTCGTGAGCGATGACACAGCCGCACTCATCGGATCCACTCGAGGAAAAAGAGGCTGACGGGTCAGAGTGTGCCCTGAAGATGTTTCCATTTTAACTCCATTCAAATCTGTAATCACTGCCCTCTGCATGAACCCGCTCCCCTTACCAAACAGAGGAAAAAAAACTCAGAGATACAAACCTTAAAAAAAAGGGAAGTGGATTGTATCTGCCTCCCCCCCGCCGGTGTTTACAGACTTCTAACCTCCCCCTTCATGTCAGACTCTCCATGTTTTTGCAAACCAGTTCAGTCAAACTCGAGGGTTTGTCTCAAAATCAGCGTTCGCAGAAGACGAGTGCTGACAAGAAGACAACAACTGTACGCTGTCACCCACCTGCCCGAGCGATGCCCACGGAGATGTCAGCGTCTGGTTGGATCAGCCCTCTCCGCCACAGTCCAGCGAGCAGATAATTGGAAACACAGTGGGGCAAAAAGTCACACAAATACCTAGCATTGAAGGTTTCAGAGAGCTCGAGTGTAAGTTAATTCTCTCAACTGAGAAGGGCAGCTCTGTGCGGGGCAGCATTTTCTGACTGAGGGGAGGGGAGTTAGGCCAAACACCACTCCGTTCCCTAATAGCTTAAGACACAGCCAGCATTTGCTTTCATCTCTCAGGGGGAGCACTGACACAAACGATTTTCGTTCCTCTCCGGCCCCCCCACCCCCTCCCCCTCAGATCTCCATTTGCTGATCCACACATGTGTGCTTCTCTTGTTGATTCTCTTCTTCTCTCCCAGAATACACTGCAGTCAGGATATATAAATAAATGAATGAATGAAACACTTTTTAAAGATGAATGAGAAAGAAACGCTGTTAAACGGAGGTTTTAAACTCGTATCTCATCCTGGGTTCCATGAAAAACTATGTTCGGGATGGCACAGGGCTTCTTAATGAGGCAGCCCTTTAATACAAAAACTATGGTTTTAGTTTGTACAGAAAACTACTAAACACAGATTTAATGAGAAAAACTGAGGATAAAATTGTTTCAGATGGATAATTATCACCATAATGTGTAAAAATAATGCCTGGATTTGTATATTTTAATACTCTTCCTCAGTTCTTACGTCAGCAGTCTGCGCTCCACGAGGCACATTTTATTTTACATTTTCCTCCGGAGTAGCCGGGTTGCGGCCCACGCCTCGAGGCGAACTGTGCCTTCCGGAAGCTCTTTTTCCTCATCCCGCCCTGCAATCCTCCACCCCATCAGGCTCAGTCAGCGAGTGCCCCCACCCCTCCTTCCTCAACCAGCGACATGGCATTTGCACTGCTGAGGAGAATGTGAGCTAATGAAAGTGTAAAGCCTGTGGTCACTAGAGTATAAAATTCACATTTGGCCAAGACCGGCTGTGCAATCTGATATTATGAGCCCCGCCGCACAGAGAGCGAGGGCTTGAAATAGCCCTCAAAAAAGACACAGCGAAGCAAACACGAGGCAGGGACACAGTTGAAGTGAGTTTTTGTGAAATAATTTCATGTCATCGACAGCAGAACTATATATTTTTCTTTTATTTTCTCATGCACATTTGTGTTGGAATAGTTAAAGACACTCCGAGAAATGTCTGACCTGCAACGATGTGGAGTAAAAGTGAAAAATCAAGGCACAAGTCTGACAGAAACCTCACCAAGATGGCTCAGTGTTTGTCTCAAAGAAGAAAGAGATGCCAGAGATGAGCAAGATGCAAGGTACCGTACGCCGCCATCTTGTTTCTTGTGTACACCGAGCAGCCGCGTGCCCTTATTAAATGGAGGTTTGCTGTGGACAGAAATGAGGTCAGAGGCAACGTAAAGACGTGACGCAAACAACCCTGAAAAAGAGGGAAAAAGTATCAGCCTCCCTCTGTTGTGAGAGAAAAGACAGCAGTGCAGATGGAGAGATTTCTGCTCAGTTAAAGAAATCAAAGAAATCTAATTAGATCTCTTCCCGCAGTAAACGTTTATTATCTTGCATGCTCTTCGTAGATTCATCTTTTATTATCTCCTCACTCAGCAGCCCAATCTGCTGCATTGTTTTTGAAGGAGCATTTTAAAAGAGATAAAAGTGAAGAAAAGCAGTGTGTTATTATTTAGAAGGCGAGGCTTAAATTAAATAACGGGAGGACAAGTTTGGGCAGAAATCGCAGGTCTTTTGTTTTAACAGTAGCTCCGCTTCTTCCAGGTCAAAAGTTCAGCCGCATTAAGAGCGGTTGACCTATTTTCTCCATAGAAACTTGGGAATCCATCTTTGTTCAGTTTGTCCTCTAGCCTCTGTCCACTACGATTAATCTCTGACGTTTTCTTTTCAGCAATGAAAGACTTCAGCCTTTCATTAATGTAAAGAAGTTGATAGAATCATTTACTGCTCATTACTGTGGAATTATGACTTGTTAACTGATGTAAAAACACCACTGATAAATCGAAGTAACATAACAACATAATTTTACTTTTGCACATCAACGCATTAATTAAACTTTTTCATAGTTCTGCTGCTTCTAAATTCTTGACTACAAAAGTTAGAATTACTATTATGGGACAATTAAAACAAGCTAACCACCACTGTCATTCCACATTTGTGTGTTTATACACACAAACGCACACACACACACAAACTTTAAATCTACACTTTATTTATTGTTTGCCTGATTTGCCTGGTCTCTCAATGACTCAAACTTTTATTGTATTGTTTTAGGTTGACTTTACAACAATGTTTACTACTGTAATGTGCACTATTACTATTAAAATCATGACTCAACTGGTATAAAAAACTACCATGGGTAATAATACTACACAGTACCTCCCAATATTTATATTGTGTATATATATTCACTTGGTAGCCACGTTGATTAATTCAACTTTCAAATCACATACAAATCCAAGTCACTTTAAAGCCATGAGAAGCCATCAAGAAGTGCAGCAGCATAAAACTTTTAGGATAAATACAATTCAGTGTTAAATATTTGTTTTTAAATCATAGCTCAACGTTTAAATATTTGCAGTATTTTTTAAGTCACACAGTAAACAGTGTACGCACTTGAGTAGCTAGAGTTAGCATCCCAACAATTAGCTACAATAATAAAATACTTTAATGTAACATGTAAAAGATAAAAAAGGCACAAAAAACAGATGAATACAATTTTTTGTAATAAATTATTTTTCTATTATGTTAATGGTTTTATTTGGCAACTTAAGTAAAAGATACCAATGTTTACTGAAGGCTGCTGGCCTCTATCCCACCCCTGCTACCAGTACTACCGGACTATTTCACTTTCAGCTTAATGTACGATTTATTTTTTTTAATTTTTTGGGGGGAAAATGTAATCAAACAACGTGTCTCATTATTTTATTAATTTATGTTATTAAATACTCAAATCTGGCAGTGCCTTTTAGAGACCCAGATTTAAAAATATCCAAAACCGTCACCTGACACACAGACCGGGACTCTGTAGCATGATACTGACTGTGGGTGGATCACACGTGGTGCTTTGAATTTCATTTTCTCAGGCTATTATGATGATTCATCATTAGTCACCATCATCAGTCAGAACTGTGAGTCTGTGTTTCAGTCCTCCGCTTGGAGGATGAAAGGTTGATAAAACACGGGGTCAAAAGTCACGTAGGCACGAGGGTTGTTTTCCTCCAGCGGAGCGGGATCAGTGTGCAGGGCGAACCGGTGGAGCATCCTGAAGAAGAGTCAAGCTGGCAATTATAATCAGGCAGGAGCACAAATTGCAGCCATACCTATGTGATTGCACACTATCGTGTGTCAGCAGCGCCGGGCTCATACAATCTGAAAAAAACAAGCTCTCCTGGTCTTCAGTGTAGAGCTTTTCTTATAGCACAAAGTATATTATGTTGTACTTACACACACTCAGCTGTACATACGATACACAGAGGACAGGAGGATCTGAAAGGCAGCACTTTTTTTTATCAAGTTCACTCAGGGTGTATGTAGGCCAGCATGTGCCAGAGAGTGCAGTGGCCCTTCAGCTATAGGCCATCATTAGTATGGGGATGCCTGTCTCTCTCTCTCTCTCTCTCTCAGCAGAGTCAAGCCAGCTCCCATATTTTTTATATAACCAGGTGAAGCTGAGCTTGTGTGTGCTCTGCAGGTCTCAGGTGGACGGTCATTCCGGGCGTTCAGCTACACTTGCTTTTCAGTTCGCTTCAACGTAAGAACGGTGCTATAAAGAGCACAGACAGGATAAGTGATATAATGAGCTGCTGAGCTGTGGGAAAACAGGCTATTAAAACACAGCGTTTATACAATATGTTCAATATGACACAGCCGGAGAAGTGATGTACGAGGAGAGGAACTGTACAATTTAAATGATTTGTTCTTATGGATCATAAGTATTAAATGTTTAATATTTTATCTGATCAAATATATTTAAACGCGCACACACACCCACACACAAACACACACATATATATACCGTTTTAGCTGTAACAAAAATGTCCAATGAATAAAACAATTAATTATAAGGAAGTAAAAAATAATGACGCATACATACTCCTATTAACTAATTTCTTGACAGTGGTTTGAAATTTAATTTGCATTTATTCTCCATTTGTAAATACAGACATTACTGCATATTTATTGTGTACATATGTCTACATCTACATATATGTATTAGTGTTGATCTTACAGGATTACATTTTAGAAGTGTACCAATGTAGACTTCTCCAAGTAAAATGTATTTTGGTAACTGTCGTTTCATATTTTAATGATAATGATAATTATACAGTAAATTCGTTTGTATAAACCGTCTTATTTTATTATATTTTTTAATTGAATTCTAAAAAGAGAGGTTGTATATTATATTTAATTTAATTTAATTTAATTTTTTTTTTAAATTTAATTTAATTTAATTTTTATTTTAAAAGTGCATTATTCACATTTCGGCACAATTTTCAGTTCCGTTCCTCACATTAACTCTATTGACTGTTGCGACCAACAAATGTGGTCAAAGCTGTTTCAAATTAGGGAACCCAATAGTAATTGACGCTTCACATTATAAAGTTTGGTTTCTATAAAATACAAATTTTGAGATTCTTGGTTTGCACCCAGGCAGCGAAGGTTCAGCGGGTATCGGTACAGTTTCATGTTTTTCACTTAACAGCCAATATGCTGCCATACGCTCTTTATTTTACAGCACAATTTCAAGTGCACATCAACCCTCCACATACAGTACATAGTGCGAATTTGACCTCTGCACAAGAGGTCAAATTAGCACTATGTAGCACTATTAGCACACTCTTAAAAACAGTGTAGCCAATTTACCTCTTAAGCAGCTAAAACTTTTAAATGTAACAAATCTCTGAGAAGAAAGCTAATGCACACAAACGGCTGCTGCTATATAATACCATGTTTTTTTTTAAGTTTTATTACAAATATTTATGATTTTTAATATTTTTACGTTTTGGTTGCTGGTACATATGCAAGGCATTATGGGATTTAAATGAAATCACAGGTTTCCTGTCAACTAAAAGCTTATGAATAATTACGAAAAGCCTAGGAAATATATTTATTTACTAGTCTCTTGTTGTTATGACAGAAAATACATAGGAACAGACTCAACATTAGATTTTTATTTTACTTATTTATTTATTCTTTTTAAGAGTAAATGCAATTCGTGTAAGTGCTTTGCACTTGAATGTCACCTTGCATAAAACATTTATCTCCAAGGTGAAACTAAAATATTTTGAAATGAAAAAAAATGACTACATATTTCTGCTTTTCCCCCCTGAGTGAAGATGTTCTTAGTGTGTCTTGTCCTTCGGTGTTTGAGTGGGCAAGAGTGCCTGGTCACCAAGAGGTCACTCACAGACAGAGAGGGAGAAAGATGGTGAGATATAGAGAGAAGTTGTGTTGAGCAGAACTACTGAGAAATGGAGGGGACATTGGAAATCGCACTCAAATGCACACAAATCAAACTCACCTCTTGATGTATTTTTGTAACATTGCAGCAGTGGGGCTTTGAAACAGGTTGAAAGGCTTGTGTGGAAAAAGGTAATGCACTTTCACAGTGTCATGCGTATATAGCATTTCAGCCGGCAATTGCCAGAGAGAGCCGCTCTGCCCTTTTCCATCACAGCATTAAGTCCACACTTCAATCGCAGGGCTGGAGTAGTATTTTCTCTGACACGGTGCCCCCCGGTGCTTTTCCATGTCCTGGCCTTGTACGAAGGAAAGTTCACATTTTATACCAATGACAGCCTCAGGCTCTTAACCTTGTTCAGAGGAGAAGAAGGATTCAACAGGTGAACACCTTGGACTCCTTTAATTTGCCTTTGGTATTCCTTTTTCCCCCAGTGAGCCAGTTGTGGAGGGAGTGAAGTGTCAGAGGAGTAGTGATCTTAAATTGTGTGGAATGTGGTGTGGAGGGAAACTTAACAGCTTTTCATCCCATAAATCCTCCCATATGCAGTGGTTTGTTAGACGTCTTCACGCCATTACAAAGTCAAATTTCAAATTTACGAACCTTGTACACGTACAGTGCAATGCTCATGTCGTAGTGAAAATTTAATTTTAATTTAAATTAAATTCATAAAATTGCACTGAGGAGACATTTGAAGTCGGTCATAAATATAATAAAATAAAATAACCTGAATGGCAAATGGATTTAACAATTTTAGCCAAATTTTATAAAATTGATATATTGATTTTCCACTGTTGATAAAATGTTTAATTTGTTATTGTGACATTCCTGATATAAATTTGAATTAACTCCAAATATTACATTTAATTATAATAGAAATTTTGTTATATGACGTTATAACTGGAATGATTTAAAATTGTACATAAATAACCATTTATTTAAATCTGAAATATTAAATTAAATTTGGCACATTAAAAGTGAAGCTGAATTAGTCCAAATGTTTCATACTTGTTTAAGTATGTAAGTTTAAGTTAAAGCACAAATATTTTTTTAATTTAACTTTAACCTAATTTTAGGAAAAACTTTAAAATTAAATTAATTTTGTATGGATTAAAATATAAAACTATATGCATGTGACTGATTAAAAAAAACTTTTAGATGAAACCAAAAATGTTATGAAAATATTAAAATTTTGCGAGAAAGAAAAAAAATATTTGCCGAACATGAGCCCCATTCAATAATCCTTAAGTAAATTTTAATTCAAATTTTTAATATTAAATATGATTTCCATAAATGAAGAATTAAATAGCAAACACATTTGAACATGTTGGTAATGTTACTCTAAATGAGATGTTAAACCGTATACATTCTGATTGTTAGATACTTCATAAAGTTAAGTTTCATTTTGGAGACATAAAAAATTCAGAAGCTCTTTAATACATCCAGAGTTGTACATTAGTTTAAATCCAATATTTAAATTTTAATATTTTAAAAGTACTTGCATGAAATGACGATGATGACAGATGATGATGACATGAACTCCATCATCACGAACTAGTCAACTGTTCTGACAGCAGATAAGTGGGTAACCTGTTACTGTACACAAACACATGGCCTACATTTAAACCTGTGTGTTTTTCAGCCATTTTATTTTCTGTTTAAAGCAAAATTATGTAAAAATTTCAGGCATTTCATGTCCAACCCTATGCAGTGCAGACACTCCATGTCATGGATTGCCAGTGACGGGGTCGATTAGTCTGACTGATAGTATGATCGGGTGTGTGGTCTTGCTGGAGTTGCACGCTGTGGCGCTCGGGTTCAGCTAGCGGTTTTCCATCGGCACCCGGTTTGTGCGGTAGACGGCACACTCGCTCCACATTAGATCAGCAGAGGCCTAATGGCTGCTCCTGGATGTGACACAACTGTGGCAGTGTGTGGGCTCTGCAGACGAGCTGACCGAGCACTCACCTCTCTCTAAACACTTTATTTATTTATTTCCGCTCTTGGATTAAAGCGCTTTTGTGGAGCTAACCTACATAACAGCTTGGTGCTGCGGAGAGCTCGACAACCAGGCTCCTTGATACAGATATGATGAGGGTCCTTAGAAATGACAACAATGGATGTTCAATCAGTCCCATTGGTCAGATCATTACAGAAATATCACACGGACCCTTGATTGAGCTGCATTGAATTTAGCCACTGAAGCACATTATGTTATATTGAAGAACTTGGTGGCCTAATCAAAACTAAATTATTTCCATATCATAAGCTGGGACGGCCAGAGACAATTGGAGTCATCATCCCCCTGGTTTGCCCACATTAAGTGGTCAGGTTGTCTTTTGTTGTTTTGATGGTGATTACACTTTAACCCTTTAGTGGCTTTACAAATGTGTATATCAGCACTTCATATAGACATATCGCAAAGGTTTAATTGCTTGCAATTATGTGCTCTTGACACCAGTTAAGGACTTTATACACAAGCAGAGCTCTTATGTGAATGTTAAGTGTAGGTAGGCTCATAAGACTGTGGAGTGGGCATTATTCACAGGCACGTACGCTTGTTCCACATTTGATTTAATTTGATTTGACTTTATTTTCATAGCATGAGTTTGAGATTTATCCTGCATCACATAACCGCATCACAAAACTCTGCAAAAACACAATAACATTTCTAAAAAAAATTGAAATAAATTGTTGTTATGCACGTTTGAATCCCAAAATATACAACAATTAACCTTCCTGCTGCCTTTATTATGATGTTCTTCAAATTTTTCTTTATTCAGATATATTATTTCCTAATTAATAGTTTATTCTGACTGTATATTGTTGTTTTTTTGTCTAATTTTTAGCTGCGGTGAAGTATTATCCAATCATGAACAATATTACCGCATATTATGTGCAGGAATAATGTCAACACTCTCACTCTATGTCAAATAAACGCCATATTGTGGTGAGATTTTACTGTAGGCTGTCAGATTTAAACCATAAGGTGCCCTGTACTCCTGCTAAAGCGAGAACTTATTATCTTTTAAATCACTTGTTTCATCTTATTTATGGGCTTGAATTTATGGTCTGACCCTCTGTCTTTGTGACTAGACCTCCTTTATTCACCGTTCTGTGTTTTTATAGCTCCTATCTTGCTTTATAATATGGTATTTTGTCAAACTTGGCTTTCCAATGCTGATGTTGTACCACTCAATTTATCTGACAGCAACATAGTGACGCTTGACCCTGCGGATTAAAATTCTATATAAATAACAATTAGTTAAGAAATGTTCCATGATTTCAGGATTACATTCACAAATAATATCAATTTTATACTATACAATTTGGTAATAAAACATCTTAAAAAGGAGTTATGTTTACTGCTTTTTAATAGTGAAACAGATTTTACAACAAATTATAACACAAACGTGGCTGCCACTGTCGACCTTTCTGCTGTAATTACTTCTAAACTATTTTATAAGACCTCTCACATTGTATTTTTGACAGTGCAGTGTTGCTACTTTACACATACATGCACACATGCATCTGTACACATTAATACACATGATGCTAAGTGAACTTGTTCTGAACATATTCAGAAAAAAATCGGCAGTTGTTGTTAGTCATTGCCTAAATATCTTCCATATGAAATCAAACTGCTCTGTAATGACATTGTGACGAGTCATCGTGGCCTGGTTTAGTTTCAGCTCAGCAGCTCTTGCTTGATAACAATAACAGGTAAAAGTTTTGCAGACTGTTTCACAGGCGGGACTGTGGCCTCTGAGGCATTTTGCTCTTAATGCTCTCAGGAGAGATGAAGAACGTGCAGGAGAAAAGAGGTAACAGTTTTCTCACATTGCCACATCCCTTTATCGTTAAAAGAAAAAAAAATAATGTTCCCTTGGGAGGATTGTGGAGGGTCTAAAGTAGGCTGCGCGTTCTGATTGATGGGCCTGATGTAAAGGCACACTCACTGCCCTGCTGATGGCAGCACTGCCCCAGTCAAACACAGCATGCAAAAACAGGGCAAACACAGATTACTCTATTAGGGACTTCCACAACTGGGTTTGTATTTGCACTGGCTCAGGCCGTGGAAAAGTATTTTTATGAGATCAGGATTGGACGAATGCACGGCTCAAGTGTTCTGAGTGTGTTTCAAGAGACATAAACATCATGCAATTGAATAAACTGCCATGTAAAACACAAAGAAATCTGATTAAAAGATTCAAAAGTCTTATGACAGCCTTCATCACTACAGGTACTCCATGACTACAGGAGGAAGTCAGAGCAAAACAAACTTCAGTGTGGCCGACATTGTGCTGTCGCATTCAGTCCATCCTCCGCCATGGCCGCCATGATGAACTCCAGATGAACTCGCTTGTATCTGTGGGAGCTGAGCAGATGAGGCCATGTGATTGGACGAGGCCTGGGCTCCATATTTGGGAGATTGCTAAAGCCAGGTTGGTGCTGCCATCGCTGCCCCCCACGTGTGAGAATAACCTAATCGCTCCACAGGCTTTTTAATTATCTCATAATATCTGATGCGTCTCACAGCCTCAGTCTGGGAGATGAAAGGTCCAGAAAACAGGGGGCTTCTGGATGGACTTGTGTGTGCTTCATTTAATGTAAACTGTTCATAATTACGCTGTTAGATGAATGTAAGACCGAACGGATTCTAAACTACCACACTACCATTAACAATTTTGGAATAAACTTCCACAAATGCCTGATTTTTTACACTCAGATTGCTAAAATCCTTTATAATTTTGAAATCTGTCATGATATTAGGTTATAAAAAGCCCTCTTTACGAATACTTCGTATTTGGTTTGTATGTTGTGTCAATGGGAAACAAAAATCGCGGCACAATAGTTCAATCAGCCTGATAACTGAATGGGCAAAACAAAAAAAGAGATAGAAAAGGTACCCATGGACATAAGAGCAAAAGAAATCTCTTTCCGTTTATGAACTTGGAAGTTGAGCATCAAAATCTGTGCAGTTATTTAGGAAACAACCTCCAGTTTTAAAGTCAAGCGCATGATAATGTCTGTAACCAGCTGGAACGAACAGGTTTGTTGCTGTAACAAATCTATTGTTAAAATATCATATTAGACATAGAAGGTCAGTCAAAGGTCAGCACTATTGGACTTGGATCAAAATACATAAGCTGAACCTCGGATGGAAAGAAAAATGACAGTTTAAACTGTTCCGTCTGACCACTGAGTCGACTGCAGAGGCATCGCTGTGGTTCAGTAATGATCTCCGGTCACTAATGTTTTTCTGGACTGGAAAACAAATTGAACATAAAGTGTATTTGGAAAAAATGTAATGGTTAATAAGGTGTTTAGGCTTAAACTCAGTGGAGACGTCCACGAATTTTAAAATTTTCTGTTGGGATCAAAACATATTTAAATGCAAATGAAACATCCGGTGTCTAATTGTACTGTTTTTTATTTGTTTTAAAATAGTTGATACTGAAGGCAAGACGGAAAAAAAATAATATGACAAATGATCCGAACTTTGAGTAGTGTGTTGCTACTGAAATTTTTTCTTTTAAAGAGTGCTGTCAGTTCTGTATAATTTTTTTCAAGACTGTTTGTTGTTCGGAGATATTCATGTAATAAATTAAATTATTGTTGTATAAAAAAAAGTATGATCTAACATGTCTCATAAATTTAAATAAAGGCACCAATAATTAAAATGAGAATGAGAATTAATTTGTCATTTTTTTCTGCTTTTATTGTGTTTTGCACACATAAAGAGATGTACTTTCTAGTAACTAATTGTAGTTTTAAGTGAGAGAACATTGGGACCCTACTTATGGCTTTATTCCACATTTAAATTTTAATAGAATAATTTTAATTCAAAATGTAAAAATTGTATGCTCTTTCAAAATATATATATATAAATATAATTGTTAAAATATATAAAAATATGAAAACTTATCATCTATATTTTTTAAAATTAATCCTTTGATATCTGTTTGATATTTCAACTATTATTTTTTAATTTATTTTTAAAGGTGCACATTAGTTTTAAAATGTTTAATTTAATTTTCAAATATTTAATAAACAAGTTGCAAATTACTGTATTATATTTTTAACTCACTCAGCTGATCTGAAGTTCGTTCGGATCCCGTTTTTTTAATTAATACAGATTGAACGTTAACATACACACACGCACACCCTCACACACACGCAAACACACACACACATACAAAATAAACAGATGAATAAATATTTGTTATATTATTTTAGTATTACCAATATATGTAAATATGGGTTAATAATAATATAATTCATGTAAATGATTCATGTCTTGAATTTTATGTAATAATCTAAAATTTTCTGTGTTTTAATGTTAAGATAAAAATTTAAAAAGTGAATGTGTGATATATTTACTTTTAGTACATGAGGTAGTTATCGGTAGGTAGTTGTAGTAAATCCCAGTGAACAGAACGATCCAGCGTACATCTCTATGAACTCACAGATAAGTTATTTTAGGTCAGCGTGAACTCTGATTCACCCTGTCTTTTATGGATTAAAACACAAACATCTCATCCCAAAAACCTCCTGACCTCGTGGCCAAATTAACAGACTCGTCAGGGTTCACAGAGAGTTTAGGGATGCTACTGCAGATTTCCGTGATAGCACTGGCGACGCCGGAGGTTGTGACGATGCTGCAGTGATGGTGACGTGATGGAGGAGGAACTGTCGAGGTGGAAGAAGCTGCTCCCTCCTCTTGCCACACTAACCCCTGCCTGAACTCAAGATGTGTCTGTCCCACGGGCCTTTTCCTCACCCCCAAACTGTCACATGCTTTTTGATGGTCTGTCCCACAAAGCTTTCGCCCCCCGCAGCCGTCCAGTCGCCCGTCCACGATGTATGCATTTGCACATGGATGCAGTGATTCCCTTTATTTCTGTCCTTCCACCTTCTCCTTTCTGTCCTAACCACTTCTTTATTTCCCTTTAAGCAAAAAAGTTGAAGTTAAAGAGACACTAAGAGAGAATTATGACATAAATAAGTCTGTGAGATGTTGTATTTTAAATACTGGATTGTTCTGTTTCTGTTTCTATAACTTTAAATCTTTAGAAGCTCACTCTACTTGCTCCATTTATGTATTTAATCTCAGTTTTTCACTTTTTTACTCGTATTTGTGGAAATCTGTTTCAATCTTGTGAATCCAGTTGGACAAATGGGCCTTTGTTTAGACTGCCTGCTGTATGTCACTGTGATTTGTGTCCCAGAGTTTGATCCAGAGTCTACCTCCAAATTAAACTTGCACCCTTGAGCACAGTGCAGTCAGTGTTTGGGCCGCTTGCACCGACGGCCCCGACCTGAGTGGTTGGTGGCGCAATAACCACACAGTGGAGCTCTGCTCTTGATCTGGTCTTTTAGGTCTGTTTCTCTTAAGCAGGCTTTAGCACGAGGCAACAGCTGGCACAAGTTTATGGATGGAGGCCGCTGGTGAGAAGGGAGAGTGGAAGAGGAGGGGTTACATGCAGTTTTACCCCCCTTCATTTCTTTTTTCTCAGATAATCCCAACACCCTGACCCCTGGACGAAGCCTGTGGGCACAAGAAATTGCAGTGGAATGGGATAAAGCTTCCCAGAGCTTACACAACTGGTCACTCCAGTACAACAACCCTGCTTTTTTTTTTTTGAATGGTGGTGAAAGTGTTACCTTTAATAAATCAACTGTTACTTTCTTTTTAAATGGATTTTTCTATTGATGGATTCAAACTGTTTTTTTTTTAAATTACGCATGGATGGAATTATCTACAATCCTAAATATTTTTTTCAGAAAAAAATTGTACATACTTAGGTTTGTCTCTAAATACAAATTTGCACTTGTGATTTAATTTTTAACAGAACATCCTACTACTTATTTTATTTGTGTAAACTGTTAAATCACTGAATCACGATGTTAATTATTAAAATATTAAAATGATAAACTAGTCTAGAACTCTGACAATATTACTGCACTCCTACCCATGAATGAGTAAATAATAAACTAACAATAGTAAATCCTGATTAAAAACCAGTGCAGGTCGTCACAGCAGGTCGACTTTGCTGGTAGGTAGAAAAACATCCAGCACAAGGTTCGTTTTGACCCAACAGCAATTTAAAAAACCACAGTCACATGGGTCAAAACAACCCGTGGGCCCTGTGTGAACTTAATGAAATATTACATCAGTGCTGTTTGACCTCATTTGGGTAAATTTTGAAGCCAGTGATTTTCAGTGTGTATAAAAATGTTTAGTAATATTTTTGAGAGCTTTATATCATTACATTGTATTTCTGTATTTATATTAAAATGTACATGCAATATATAAAAAATGTTGTAAAATTAAATTTAAGGGTAATTTAAAAGTATCTAATTGTTGAAATTATATAAAAAAATTACATAATTCAAGCATAGCATCAAAATATTGGAATTGCAAATTTAATTAATTCTATAAATGTATTTAATTAGCAAATGATGGGTTACATACATAATAATATTTTTTATTAAAACATAATGATTGCATATTCTAAAACTTTGTTCTCTGTGTCAGTTTTTAAATAACTTTATGTATGTTGTTGTCTGTGTAGTATGTCTCATTAATAATTAATATTTTTAAAGAATTTCCTCACAAGCACAACTTAGACATTATATATTTTTAAATTGAATACAGACTAACTTTGGCTGAGAGGACTGTTTACTGCTCGTCTCATTACATTAATTCACTTTTCTTGTTGTCATCACTATGCTTATGTAGAGAATAAAGAACTCTACCTTTCTTTTGGATTTGTTTTCCTTTAATATTAGAGTTTATAATTCATTCACACTCCAATTTAATGTTACTGTGTCAGTTTAATAGATGACTCCGCTCTTTTAATCTGCCAAAAACAAATTTCAGTAGAATTTCGCACTGCTGCTTGGTGGGAACTGTTGACTCTGGGTGCGGCACAGGAAATATGATCAGTTGACTGCACGTGTGTGAACCTACGAAAACATCCAACGGTCAGGCATCTTGTGTCTGCAGGCTTCGGGACTCACGGTCTGAGCAGTACAGGAGGAGCCATTAGGAGGGGAAGACGCCTGAAAGCATCAAAAAGGAAAGGGTTTAAGTTTTCCATGTTTAAAAACTGGTCCAGAAACTTTACTTTACTCCAGAAATTCTTAAAATAATAGTGCATTTGTCATTTTTTCAATTTTATGAGCAAGTTTGAACCAACATAAGACACAGTTTTGTTGGGAAGCTTTAAGAAGAATGTTTGCTTAAATCTGTTGGATATTTATTCAAGAAATCTAAAAAAAACTCAAGTGAAAACAGTAGAAAGAAGTTATTTTTGTTTCTGTTTAGGTTCCTCAGGCTCTTAAAACAGCTGTTCTCGCCCCAGTTCCCAAGTTAAACAACTCTGACATCTGTGCCAATGCAATGACTTTTTCAGGAGTAAAAAAAGAAACATACAAGTTCCCTCATGTGAGATTAACAGTCCAAATATGTCCCTGCTGCATCCACTACTACTCTCCCCGGTTGCATTTGTCCGATATCAATAATAAATCAGTGCAATCGGACAAATGGAATGATCCTTTTAGTTTCTACGACTGTATTTTTAGCCAGCTTTTATTCCCACACAGTATTTACTATTAGAGGAGCTTGTATAGCACAAAATGCTCTGAGATTACATTTGTACGCCTTCCATTTCTAACACACGTGCTCTTCGCTACCAGCAGAATGCTCTCTCCTGCCAATGTTGTGTATTTTTCCATCTGTTTCTTTTATGATGGATCTTTGAGTCCAGCCAGTGGGACGGCAGATGGAGGCATCACAACAGACTCCACATTAATACTTAATACCATGAAACATCGCTCATGCAGCCTTTTAAACGGTTCAAAAGACACAAAAATGGGATGATTTCATTTTGTTAGTACTTTGAACCCAGTCTGGCCATGAATAGAATATTTCTGTACACGTGCGAGGAGATGCCCTCTGCGCCGTTTGCACTCGCTCTGCTGAGCCGCTTTCTGTTCTCCTCTTTTTGTCTTTTTCGCATATTATCCATTTATGCTCAGTTCTGATGAGTGCGAATCAAAGAAAGAAGCATTTGTTCATTAACCACGGATGAATAGAAAAAAAATAGAAAACACACCAAAATAGCAGAGATTCATAAGCCAAATCAAATGTGGCTCATTCCTCCAACAAATGTTTCTGTGATGGAAAATTATCAAAGTGTCTCAGCGGCCTCATGGGCCCTGTCGAGTCTGGAAGCTGTCAATCAGTCTGTGAATAAACACCAGGACGGTCTAACTGGAGTAACTGGGACACATCACTTTAACCCAACAGTATTTGCATCATGGGAATGACAGCTCTGAGGAAAGTGTATCAGGAAAAAAAAAAAAAAAGCCATCTTTGATCATCTGCAGCACTCAGCTCTGGGAATGACCAGTAGGGATGCTGTTGTCTGTGAAATCCAACACACACACACACATACACACACACACTCCCACACACACAAACACAGAGTACTCTTAATCTCTTTTTACTCTTATCCAGTCCAGTCCTATTAGGTCCAGAAAAAAAAGCTCAGAGGGGGACAAACTGCAGTCCCGTGGACCCTTGGCTCTGTTAAGCACTCTGAAAACTCATCTTTTTAGCCTCTCCCTCCTCTGTGCACCTCTCTGAGCCTCTTCAGTCTCAGGCCCCATAATGCCACATCAATACCGCAGTGGGGAGGAGGCTCCACACTAATGTAAACACACAGGTCGACCTCGTTTTGTTCCCCCCGGCCGACGCCAGCGAAGAAAATGCAGCACAAAGGCTGGATGAAAAAGGTGAGACATGTCATCCCGATTAGATTTAATAACAGAGAAGGAGGAGAGAAAAAAAACAAGAGCGGAGGAGAAGGATGGAAAGGCAGTTTAAACACGATTGCTGGTTGCTGTGCAGATGTCACTGAAATGGCAGCATGGGCATAAGTCAGGCATTAAGAATGGCCACCCTCTGAATAGCTGCTGTATGTTGGGGCCTGTGAGAGAGTCGAGCAGGACCAGCGGGTTGCCTGGTGTGCCTCTCGGGCCGTAATCCTCCACACTCTGAGTGGGAAAGGCAGGAGGAATTGAATTTTTCACAGTTGTTACTATGGCGGTGGGAACCTGCTGCTGCTCTTTCTGCGAGTCATAAAGTATTCAGTCAGCACTCTTCTACTGTTTGACACTTTTTTCTCCCCTTCTGTACTTTTAGCCTGGACTGAAAGACTTGCTGTTTTTCTCAGAATACAGCAAAGACCTCCAGCTGTGACATGCTAACCCCTTTCAAATGTCGGGCCATCACTGGGAACATCACTCCCAAGATGTTAGGTACAGTATCATTTCACTGAAGCTGTTATTTGGCTTTCTTCAAAGCCACCAGACTCCCTTGAAAAAATTAGTCATTTTATGTTGCAGGACATGGAAATGGCTGGTCTATCTCTGCATATAGATTAGTTACTTCTTTGTTATTGCATGATTTCAGTGTTTTAATACATTAATTTGTATCCAAACTAAACAGTATGAACCAAACAAACCAACCAATCAAGGCAGCAATACAATTTCAATTCAATGTCAGAGAGCAGTAAAAAGATTTAACTTAAGCTTACACTTTAAATTGTTTACGTGAGCTATTTTCAGGGGTTAAATCTGTTTTCCTGCTGCTTCCATCTACAGCATGACGTTGTTTAGCTCTCATGCCGGGGCTGCTTTTTGCCTCTCTAAACCCTGAGGGTGGCAACCACTGAGGGTAATACTGCACTCGAAATGTGGATTAGCACCTCATTCATCGCCAATTCAAAAAATCTGAATTATCCTTTTAAACAATAAGACATTTCAGATTTAACAACCAAGGTTTGGTTAGGTTTTAGCAAAAAGGACTTAATGATGTTGTTGTGATAACAGAACTAAAGTCCTTCTCCCAAAACCTGAAGCATGCGAGGCGAGCTTCGTGGAGATGAAATCTCAGCATATGGTGCTTTGGTGACTAAGTTACTGGCAGCTCATGGGAGATTCTCCTACTCTTGACTGAGAGAACAAGTTTCTGAGTTTTGATAGCATATTTTAAACAGTTATGTGAGTTATTTTGCAGTGAGATTATCACTGACATCATGACTAAAGCAGTCCAAGGCTTTTGTGTCAGTGTTTTTGTGTGTAACTGGCACCATGTTGGTTCCTCGGTGGGTGAAGAGGATGACTAATGCTTTTATAATCAGTTTACAAAGTAGCTTCTTCTTTGATGGCACCAAAATGTCTCCTGGTTAAATTATATTATGGCAGCTAAAGATGCTTTGAAACCAAAAAGAAAATATAGTAGTTATCTTAATTGTTTGTTTTGTCTTTTGGGGTCAGCTCTGCCGAACCAGCTGAGGTCATTTTCCAAGTGGCCCTCACCTTCATGGGAACTGGGGGCAGGGGCTGCTTTACCCCTGAAATTTAGCCAACTAGCTTGCTTGCATGCATCTCTCGAGCTAGTGCCGACTCACAAGAACAGATGCTATATGACAGGGAAAAACGTGACAAGCAAACTAACAGCCAAGCTAACAAGAGCCTGACTGCAGGAACTCCTGACCATCTAACTCTTATTGGTGCATAAGGGAGCATACATAGATTTTGTATTTACCACCACACATTATTTCATCATTTAACATAATGCTGATTAGTTTCTAAGGACATCTTGCGAATGGGAGCCCCAACTAAAGTAAAGTTAAGAACCCCTGAACTATCACTTGACATATTTACCTCATTAAGTTGTTATGGTGAAAGAGCCATTTCCATTCACATTTGTGCCCATCTGCTGAATGGAAGTGACTCTACTTTTTGCTCTGATTTGGTGTCCGCTGACCCCGTGGGGGCTCGGCAGCTAGTCACTGTCTTCGCCTGTCTGCTGTTTGATGCTGAGCAGGTTGAGAACACATGGCAGCGATCTGCTGCATCTGGAAACCAGGTTGATGAAAGGCTGAAAGAGCGAGTTGTGTTTTCTGAGGAGATTCAAACTGTTGTCTGTGTGTTTTATAGTAGAGGAAAGCTCATAGTTATCGTGGCCCCTGATGTCTGCCGTCAAGTCACTAGTGATCAAATCAAAAACGTCATACATGTCATTTTAAATTCAGAGCGAGAACAACTTGACATTTTTAATGAATGTTGATAAACTGCCGATGATCTCATCTTGCAGGGTTTTATGTGTAAACCAGTGTAATCTCAAATTGTCGGTGTTGCGCTTATTTTCTCTGTTAATTTGCCGTCGTCTGCACACAGTCTGAGGAACTGGAAACATGAGGACTTCTCCCCTCAGAGCTCCATAATCTACAGGACTAACTATGAATGCTGAAGTTTGTTCTGGCAGCATATTTTATCTGTGCTTTGCTTCAGTTGTTCTTTTTTTATTTCAATGATACGTTATGCTTCCTGTCAATCACCTGACACCCACGAGAGAAAACGTAAAGGCCGGGAAAGGATACCGCGAAAACATTCAGTGTTACAAACTTCAGTGATACATCCATGTTGACATGTTTTTCTTCTATCCCACCAGAAAGTGAATGTTTGCCATAAAAAAGAATGAACTGCAAACTTTCCCGAAGAATTGCAAACTGAGGAGGACGAGAAATGAATAATTCTGGGTGAAGTGCCTCATTCACAGGCACTTGTGTTGAACTGTTTAAGGTTCTGATGCAAAATTTTATATAGAATAAGGTAAAAGTGAGTGATTTTAGGACAGAGTTAGATATTTTTTTCATATTCAAGGATATTTCTATTTACTTGCTTGATTTATTCTTCTGTTTTTCACCCCTATAGACTTTAGAAGGTCAAGTGATGCTATCATTAAGAATAATTATCAGTGCGGTTAAACACACCGTGGATCGTTTTCTTTCAGTCCCGTTGCTGAATGTGTTTTGAAGTGTGCAGCACATCCCTCAGGGGTTATTAGAGTCAACACTTGCAGAGCAGACAGAAAGAAAAGAGAAAGGGAGCACCCGCTGGTCTGGTGTCTAGACACCAAGTTGAGGGCTAATCGAAGAGATCAAACAGATTTAACACTTCGCTAATACAGATCAAAGACAGACCGGCCCATATTTGACATGGGGAGGATAGAGAAATGAATGTCGAGTCCAATGTGAACAAGCACAGAAACAATGATCTGATTTTAGTCTAAAGAAACAAAAAGAAAATTTAATTTGACAGCACAAAGCAAAGGCAGTGATTATTTATAATTTGTTTGGGTTTTTTTTGCCTATTCAGTTCAGCGCTTTAATTTCTGAGCAGCAGTGAAAGAGCTGTTGAATTAGTTATCATGTCAATATATTTGCACTGTTCATCCGGGGCTGCATGCCCCTCCTGCTGTGTGTGTGAGTGTTTGTGGTTGGACCCCATGGCTTTGATACCAATCAGGATGTCCAAACAGTCTGAACCCCTCATCAAGCTTCTCTGCTCCTGCAATCAACAAGAAAAGTCAGACTTGAATTTAAAAAGGAGCAGTAACCAATCAACTTCTGTCTGTGTGCATGAGGAGCCGGCCTGACCCCAACTGTCAGCAGCAGCTGGAGGTTGACCTGATATTTGAATTCTCCTCACTCTCTGTGCACAGAAATATAAACTATACTGACACTACAGCTGTTGTGCATGTCTTCATCTATCAAAAAATGATCAACAGTTCTTGGACATGCAGTATTTAGCAGCTTATATAGGGTCCGAACCTCAAGTTTCTGCATGGCTGTTTCCCATGAAGACATCTGCCTGTTATTGACTGTTGTTGTGTGTAATTATCTGAGTGCAGATGAATAATTGCATAGGTTAAGTATTAAAAAACCCAGATTTAACATACTTCCCGTCTGGCTCCGTTTCAGCTAGTCTTTTTTCAAGCTTGACCTTGAAGAAATACACAAAAACCGGTACCTTTGTAATAGCACAGAAGAGTCTTTTTCTTATTAATAATACATTCACTCAGCTCTTGGCTCCTGTTCATTCCCAGCAGTGAGTCTCGCTAAACAGTTTGCCTGTTTGGGGTTGTGTCATTCACCAGGCCTTGAAATGATCCAATTACTGCAAGTCTGAACATTTCCACTATTGAGACCACAGACGGTTGGTTCTTCCCCCCCCCCGCTGCTCACACACATCAGCGACACCATCTCCGATCCACTCCTCCACATCTGCTGAGACAGAAATGGGCCAGACAAGGCCCGCCGCCCCCAAGAACTTTGGGTCGATGCTGGAATTTCACTCAGTCTGATAAAATAAACCAAGTGAGCCTAAGATGCTGGATAAATAAGCAGTACACTTTGGCTTGAGGGGAAACCAGAGCTTTCCATCACAGTGATGCAACTGATTGTTCCTTTTCCCCACTGATTAAAAGGAGGTTAAAATATACAGGGGTTATTACATTCTACTGGAAAAATACCCCTAATCCCTGGAAAATAATCAGTAAACGATTTGGATTGGCAAAGACTCACGCTAAAAGAAAGAATTTCAGGTTTTCTGTACCTTTTTGGGGTGGAAACACTTTGCCCCTGAGGGACTGAAATCTGAACATGAGACTTATTCTGTGTCTAATCATTTATACATTACGGTCCTATAAGGAAATAGAAAGTTTATTGAAAATAGATGAAATTATCAATGTCTAACCCAACATTTACCGATTCCTCGGCTCCTGAGGAAGCAAATTTAAACTTGAGGTTTGCACTGAATATTTTCTGCGTTAAGACATCTGGAAGCCAAACTGTAGAAAAAAATCTTTTAAATTTGATTTTAAAAAACAGGACAAAAGCAGTTTATAAAATATAGCGTGTCCTCCTAAATCATTGACGGTGAACTTTGCAGGAGTTGCAGCCATCATTGCCCCCCCCCCCCCAAAAAACCCTCTACTGTTCATTTTAAATGGCTCCAATCTCCTATTTTAAGTGGTACCATCAAATATTATTCAAGTATTACATGTAACCCCCCCAACACACACAAACACAAAATAAATCCTATGTTCATGTCTGGTTGAGTTCACAGTCGATGTCTGTGTCTCCTTTCATCTTCTCTCAGTGAGATGAAGAGCGAGAGATGAAAAGAGCTGCAGACTTGGACTGAAAAGGCACTTAAGAGGTATTTCTCCTCATAGTTGTTCTGTTTGGTAAAAACATTCATCTCTTTGTCCACGTGGCTCCGTCCGTCCATCCGTGCTCCTCGCTGCAGGTCCTCTCAGGACTTTAACAAGGCAATATGTCACAGTCAGACACGCAAACATATGAGGACACATCTGCACACATCTGCTCACACATGGCTCTGTTCTGTCTTTTTTTAATATATATAGTCAAGCAGGTGCACAATATGACTGAAGATTTGATTGAAATCATCCTAAAAGGGCATTTTTTAAATTAATCTTGACTTCAAAGCTGCAGAATAGAGAAATAACTGTATGCATCTAATTCTGTGGAAACAGTTAAAGCCAAGTCCATAAAGAATTTCTTTACACCTAAACCTCCAACTCAGTCCGAAGAGATTTGGGAAGAACAGGAATACAAATCCCAGGATTGTTCCTGATGGTCCTGTGGTTTCATCAAGGTTTTCCAGTGTTTTCACATTCTCGTAATTCCAACAGAATAAAGCGTATTTCAACAGTCCAGCTGGAGACACGATGATCGTTTTTGATCAAAGCTACTTTTTTCCCTCTAAACTGTCAATGTGTTCTGTCACCATGCCATAATATTGGCCAATGTCACTCTCTACGTTTGGCTGTCACCACTGTGAGCAGGCTGTGAAATGGTAATAATCACTTTGTAATGCTAAAATGGATTAAGTCAGGCTATTAGCATCTCTAGCTAATTTGACATCCTGTGTAAGTGCTGTGTGTTTCGATCTGTAATCTTCCACCTACTTATTTATTCTGCTTTCAGCTTTGAGTGACACTGACAGTGATTTCACTTGGACAGAATACAGACAGTCCATCTGTGGTGGGTCTAATAAACCTACTTTGGAGGCCGAAAGTAGCCCATGACACACTGTCTTTGCATGTGTTTGACCGTGTGTGTTGGGGTTTACATGTGGATATCTGATGTGCACGTTTCAGACTCTGCATATCTGTCTGCATGCGTGACCTGTTTCTCAATCTGCTGATGTGTTTTTTATATGTTTTTTATGTCCATACTTGCAGGAATACACCCACATGTTGCTGCTGAATACCAAAACCAGCTCTGGGAACAGAGCAGCAGGTCTGGCTAACAAGTTTTGTCCTCAGCGGTGAACTGTGGTCGCAGACCTTCCTAAAGGACCTTGATGCTGGATGAGCGCTGCATCATTGCTGGCCCCGGTTCAGCCAAGGCCCCCCCCTCCCTCAGCCAGCTCTCATCACAGCCTACACCAGGTCCAAGACCTGAGGGAACTGTAGTTTTCCTCCTGCCTTGAAAATGTGCCTATTGCTTCCATCACAGGCTGTTTGTCTCAATATTCCTGCGATATTATAAGCTGACATGTAATTGCTGAAAATAACCATGTCTGCATCCTCATCATCCACTTCACAAACACATCATCCATCGCCACCTGTCTGTGCATTGTTGTCTGGATCCAATGACGGTAAATGATGTGAGGAATCCATTGCCCCGGGGCCCACTAAGCACAATATATATGCACTGTATGCAATACAGAACAGAATCAACATCAATTCATTTGCATGTTTATCGTTTAAGCTGCCCCCTGTGGCCTGACCCGGGTAATAAACCTGTTTCTGAGGTATTTATGGGTGATGGAGCTGCAGGATCTGAAATACAACAGGGAGGAGTGGGAGGGAGGAAATGGAAGGAATGAGAGGGGATGGAAGTGGTGGTCTCTGTGTGTGTGTGTGTGGGTGGGTGGGTGTGCTGTTTCCAAGGTCTAGAATGAACTGTCACCCTTAAGATTTGTCTGGACTTGGAATGAATTTGTCAGTAGATGTTATTTAAAGTTTTCCTGCAGCCATGTATGAAAAATCCACTGCTTTGAATGATGATGTGTGTTGCAGCTCAAATGAATAGTCAATTATATCTCTCCCTTCACCCTCATTAAAATATTCATCATCTGTTTATGCAAATATTGTTCATTGTAGAAGTTTAACTGCAGATCACAATGTGTCTTCGGCTTGATGGTTTAAGTCCATCTACATATTGAACCATGACATGGCTCCAAACTGAGCACAAAGTCACAAAATTATGTTTTTAAAAATGTTTTCCTCCTTCAGCAAGTTAATGCTGCACAGTAAATTACAAACATCCAGCTGCCACATCCTGTTTCAGGCCAACAGTCTCCCTCTGAGAGGAGGAAACCATCCTTCTGAGTGCTGGAGGACCTTCTGTTGCTCATGGCTGTGAGATGTGCTCACCACCGTCCTGCTCTTCACTCATCCTCTGCTGGATTTGCTGTCAGGTATTTTCAAACCTACATGTTCACTCTCACCTTGTAGTGAGATTACAGAATGGGATGCCACCCTGTCAGTGACTTGGAGTTGGTTCTCTGGACTCCATCATGTCAGGAAGCCTAAAGCTTTATACTGAAGTTTTGCGATGAGACAATTTGACACTCGCAAAGTACCAGTGTACAACATCCTAAAACCTGTCAATTCACACCATTGCAAAAAGATGAGACAGTGTGTCTTTTCCATAGCAATGCCTTTCTGCACCTCTGCTTTTTTTGGGGCCTAATGGGCTGACTAGAGGGCCGAGAGTTCGGAGCCGTCCTTGGCTGCTCCGACTGAGTGCTCAAAGCACTTACACAGATCTGTGCAGGGAGCCTCAAACCGGAGATTATTCCCCTCTTTTGTAAATTTTTGTTGTTTATTCACGGAGCAGTTCTGCCATTTAAAGGATTTGGTCTCAGCCTGAATAATCAAAGAAAGCATAGAAGCTGCTCCAAGCTGATTGGCTGTTGAAACAAGTGACGCACCTTAGGTTCTAAAACTGGCCTCTGGAGACTTGACAAGCTGAGTTGCCAGCGACACTGTCAGAGACAGACCAGTTTACACAGATGCAACTTTTCCTGCAACCGTTTTGTTGCATCACGACTCGTTGGTGTAAACTGGCCTTAACACACAAATTGTTATGCCCAGCCTAGGGGTACCCAGACACAACACGAAACGAGCCCCATCTCCCCCAAGTCCCAAGTAGCCACAGCCAGAGAAACGACTTTTAATTTCAAAATTTAGTGTTTATTTACCAAAAGGGAATGTAAGACAAACGTGTTTGAAAACTAAGGACTTCAGGGTGGACCCAGGCCAAGGCAACAAACAGAACAAATCTCTCTGGGGAGGTGAGAGATAACCTCACCAAAAACAAAAGAACCAAAAGACAGGAATCTTACCTCCCTAACTACACGAAAACAGGAGAAAAAATGAATTAACACAACTGGCAGTCCACCCCTACTAAGACACAGAACTATTGGCAATGACAAAATAGTGTGGCCGGTTGGGAAATGAGGGAGATGCGGAAACAACTGCTGCCCAACACCAGCCGCCATCTTGGCTGTTTAAATAGCAGGTAACCTCCTGGAAGCAGCCAATCACCAGCCAGGCCCGAAACCGATCGACCAATCCTCTGTTGGCAATGACACACACCGATCTACATAAATAAGGCACAGGAACACAGACAAGGAAAACACAGAACACCAAAAACTAATGAAAATTACGACGACAGTCGTAACACAAATCATCACACATTATCACATTGAAGGAAATATTGTAAGAGTCAGGGATTTGCAAACAGTGGTTATGTTAACGGTTAAGTCCCAGGAATTGAATGCGAGACATGTTGAGTCCCCAAAACTGATGAGAACATGATTGTGTGTGTTTGGGTGTGTGCGTGTGTGTCAGGGGGGCATATGCATTATCATAAACACAGCTTTTTCATTCAAAATGAGTCCCCATTAGTGCTTACTGCTGATGATTTGTTGGTGCTAATTAAGATGACATTCACCCATCTGTGTGCATTTGATATCTGATAACTTGGGAATGTGTGAAATGTGTAAAAACGACTCGGTGGGGATGAATAAAGTGACACGATTTGCATTCTGCCACTGAGAATTTGCTACAGTTTTGTAGTTTTTCTGTATACTTAATATGTTATCTCTGCGGTAAATGGACTGCTTTTATGTAACATGTTTCTAGTCAAATGACCACTTGAAATGACTCACAATGCAATTTAGCACTCACACACTGATGGCAGGTGCCAACCTGCTCATCAGGAACAAAAACACACAACTTTGGTGCTTTATTTGTGCATCAACCATCACAATGCCATTGTTTCTCTCACACTATTACACTGCTTTTATATGCTGTTATTGCAGCCACTTTTCTTTTTAGCTGGTATATTTTTACCTGAGATGATGGAACCAAATCCCCACAAAAACTACAACACAGACAAACAACGGAAAGGAAACAAACTGCTGTCTGTCCTCAGGTTGTCTGCATCACAGGTTTGTTTACAGACATTAGTGGCTGATGTATCTTAAATAACAAAAAGTCTGATGAATTAATTTAAATAGGGATTGTTCTTCACTCTAAAATGGAAAGTATTTGTGGTTGACCTCTCACTACAGTTTTTTTTCCACTTTTTTAGTGGAACACATTTATTTTACACTCTTAATAAATGAACTTCTGAGATGTTTGAGGGTTTATTGTTGAACTTTGGACAGTTAGGTTTGGGGCTTTACCTGCTTTTTATGCTAAGCAAGGCTAACTGCGATCTAACTGGCGCTCTGCACTGAACACACGTGTGATGGACTGGTGTCAATCATTTTATCTTTGTCTTAATACAGAAAGCTAACGAACACACAATTTTTTCACCAAAATGCTGCAACTGCTCTTTTCCTAACACTTGGAGTGTTTTCTCTGTATGTTCGGCTCATCTCAGGCTAGCCCACCATCCAAGCCCCCCCCCCCCAGCTCTTGCTGAGAAAAAGTACTTTAAGGCAATTTCAGAAAATGTCAACAAGGCTCTCTGCCCGTGTTGTGTCCCTGTTGCACTCAAGCAGTTGTGCTGTTTAAGGGGTTGGCGGGTGAGGGGGGCTTGGGGGTGGGGGGGGTGTCTTGAGAGAGTATGGAGCTGTTATAATGGACAAGCACTTGGCACCTTTTCTCCAAGAGAGGCTGCAGAGGCCGAGGCCCAATCACTGTCTGCTGAGGCTCTGGAACCTGTTGGCTCATGCAACCAAATCCAAAATCCTGCCCCCCCCCAACCCCCCCATCAAGCCTGCCTTCCCGCCTGCCAGCATCTCCCACCCTGGTCTGCCTGTAAAAACATGCTGCCAAGCCAAACACCCACTGATGAAAACCAAACACAACACCGTCAGCCTCACCACCTCACAGGCTGCAAACTAATAATTCCTGCACCTTCCAAAAGCCCCGTCTCCGACTATCGTACATGTCACTGTTTCAGGTTAAACATACTTTAAGCATATAAATCTCGAGTACAAGAACCCCCCCCCGGTTTGAACTGCTTCACAAATGTCACTGATCTGTTTTGGTAACAATTAGCGTCTCATTAGCATGCGGCTTGCATAGCCGTCAGGTGTTGGGTTACAGCCTTGGCGGCCTGCGATAAAATAAAACAAGCCATTTCTCTTTCAGTTTGTTTCCCACTCGTGCTCCGTTGTCTTTAATGATAGCCCATGCTGAGCCGATGTGCAGTCTTCATGGCAGCTTCACAGAGAAAGGGATCAATGTGAGAGCCACTGGAGGGTGCATTAGAGGATCCACACCAACTGGGCCCCTCTCTCTGTTCATACTGTATCAAAGGCATCTAATTAGGGGTATGGGTAGGAAAAGAACAATGGCATGGGCTCAAGGAGTCGCTTCTGGATAAGAGTTAGAGAGAAATAAAGGGAAGTGCTTCGCTGCTTCTCGGTACGCAGGAGGGAGGACGGTGCATCTCTCAGCTCGTGTGCTTTTAATCCATCAGTGAGATAATTTCATCCAAGGTTGATGAATAGAAAATGGGAGCCCGGCTGATGACTGAAAACAGAGAATACATTTTTCAAATTTGAATAATTTCTTCTGAATATTTTTTTGTTCAGAGTGTCAATATTTTACCCAGGATGCTGCACAAGAGGGAGGCCTGGATCACGGAGAAAACTTCACAAAAAAAAAACTTCACTTCATGACTAGAATGATGTGTGAATGCGGCACGAACAAAGGACTAATGATGAAGAAGATCTTATATGCATCAGCTTGGAGACATAAGACATGAAAGGAAGACATGAAAAAAGGGTTTAGAAGTGCATGGTGTTTGGGAAGCCCTTTACTATTCTTATTATTATTATTACTATTATTGCTATTGTGATAGTTGCTATGTGTTGCCTATAAAAATGCCTCTGCAGGAAATTTGCAGGAGTGCAGCTACAGAGACATTTTGAGGCCAATCAAGTCTTTTTAACCAGCTGAGATGTCTCGTTCTCAAAGTGAAACGAATGGAAAACAGAATCCATGTGTGAGTTTCTGTGTTTGTCCTTGAAATAATGGGCTATATTATTTTTAACTGAACAAAAACACATTTAACCATTAAAATGCTATTGCTTGTGTTTGAGGAGGTTTAGGGCTCTCTGTTAAAACACATAGTGAAACATAAAAGTATCCTCACAATGTTTATTCATGATATAAAGGAACAACTGGCAGCGGTGACAAAAGGACAATGAAACGCAGCTGTAACATGTGCTGAAAGGCACACAGGTCACTTTTATTTGTTTTCTCCTTTTCTTTCTCCTCCAGCCGTCGCTGCACCCTCGGTGACCGCTGCTCCACATTCTTTCACGGTTCTGGCAGGAACCCAGAAAGTCTTCAGTGCACTTTGATACACACCCTGATGTAAGATACACATTACCAACGAACCAAAGAGGCTAACAGATTAATGTGGAAGGCAAACAGCGTCCTGGTGAAACGTAGAAAAAAGGCTCCCCATCTGGCAGCATTGTTTAGTCTCCCTTCAGACTCCTTTCTGAGTGCGGGGGCCATTCTGATGGAGAAAATGGATGACCCAGAGTCGTCCAGTCACACCATTTCATGCCGTGAAAACACTGCCTGTGTTTGACTGCGGAGGCCAATGTCAGCAAAGTCCCTGAGGCAACAGTTAGCTAAATAAGCCTTGTCAGGTCTCGCCATCAAAGTGGAGGTCTATACAGGGAGATTTATAGCCCTGCTGTTATTGTTGTTTGAATGGCCCGGAGAGAGCCTCCTCGAGATTTGTGCAGTCTTAAGACACCGCAGAGGTCCATGCAAAGACTGAACAAACCCGGCGGACAGCAGGTCTGTCACTGCTCTGTTTGAGGAGGGCTTGGAATAGGTCTGTCTGTCACCAAGGAGCAAATGTTTTAATCTGAGAGAAAACAACACCTCTGAGATTCACCCGCTGCTCTATTGACTCATGCAGGCTCAACAGTAAGTGCTCATGAAGTGCTGTTTGAGCCTGTCACTTCATGAGATAGATCCTGGTGTAAAAACTGTGTTAACCGGGCGTGACCTCCCTCTGCATGAGGTTAATTCAGGCAACACGGTGAAGCGGCATCCGTCGGCATTCAGCATCCTTCAATACTGATGGATTGATTCTCGACAGTGCGGCGTGTTGTGTGTGTGTGCTCGACTTTATGTGGTGCTAATAGATCATGAAAGAGGCGCAAGGACAAATCAGCTGAAGCTTCATGAACATATTTATCACAGCAGCTCATCATCAATCTCTGTTGTATTTACACAAGGGCGAGCATGCATGCATACGCTTTTTCTGGCTCGGTCACACACACATACACACACACACACAAACACACACAAGCATGTTTCACAATTTTTGGACAGCGAGGAGTTATTTTTTTCCCCAAAGCGAGGAGACAGCAGTATTTTGCTGCCAAAAATCTGACGAATAATGACTGGTTACCATGGAAACCACACAGCGAGTTACGGCACCTGTGAACGACGTGAAAGAGGCGGTTTGCATGAGGAGTGTGAGCAGCTTGTTGGTGCTGAGTTTAGAATATATAAAACCTCACAGGTAACAATGAGTGGAAAATAATAATACGAACTTGGCAGAAACGTGTGAAACTGAAGCTCCAAACAGGAAAACTAACATCAGTGTCAGCTTTTAATTTCGAAGTGATACTCTTGTGGAGCTGTTAACAGATTTTAAGAACAAAGGTAACAATTAAAAAAAGTAATCTCACTGAAGGAGAAATCTCACCATATGCTGCTTTGGTTTACATATTACTAAAAGCACACGGACATCCCCCTTCACCTGAGAACACAAGTGAAAAGTGAACAGGATTTTTCCATCTGATTGTGGACTGAGTTGGAAAATAAAACAAAACTCTGGAACACTTGCACATTTTGTTGAGTAAGATAAATAAAAAAGGCTATAAAAGACTCAGTTGCTGCATGTCAGCGGTGCCAAACTTCCCATTATACAATATGAAACTCATAATAACATGATGTGTCGACATGTTGTAAAGTTAAAGTCACAAAAGTTTGTAAGAGCTTGAGCAAAAACACATTTTTGCATCATTTGCAGCAACATTCTGTCGTTTATAAAACATGTAAAAGTCCTAAAAATCACAAGTGACTTCCACATTTCACCCGGAGGAACAAACCACAGACATGACTTCAAGCATTTAACTAAAAACCTTGTTCAAAATGCAAGAAGGTGGAACCAAGAGTGTAACAGTGGTAACTCATCTACAGGTAAACATGGTCACCTTTGTGTCCGTTGATTCACAAAGGAGGATGAACTTATAGTATAAAGATATTTTTTGTAGAGTCTTGAAGTTTGTACAACTATGAAACCAAATTACACTCTTAATATAAATTAAACCACAGTAAGAGGAATTACAAAGTGTCTTGAAACATATTAATAACATAATTTAAAACACAGTTACAACTTACCCATGTTTATATACTAAACCTTATTAATAAATCACACTCTTATTAAAATCATAATTTAAACTGATGATCTCTTTAAATATTAACATCATGATTTGTTTATAGCTGTCAAAGCTGTGTAATCTCTTGATGAATAATTTCTAAGAACTGTTGTTGGATAAACTACACAAAACTGTAATTCATTCTTAATGACATTTTTACATTCTGTAATCAGTCTGATCCGACCCCGAGCGAGCTGTTTGATCACACTGACGCTGGAGACAAAGAGTCCTCATATCAATGACCAGAACCAATGAGGATCCTCCTCGCTCTCCGGACCAGATGCTCCATGTTCTCCCCACCTGGTGAGAGCAGACGACAGGACGCTGCTGTCTGTCTGCCTCCTCCGGCTGGGACTGAGTCAGCGTCCTTTGATCTGCAGATGCTCCGGTGTCCCGCCGCAACCAACCGGCCAACTCAAACACCTGAGTTCTTCCCTTTTTTCCTCGCCACCGGCCGATAATCAGTCTTGTTTATTTGAATGTGGATGTAATCCTACAAACTTTATTGTTCCAGTGACACACAAACACGTCCACGAGGAGCAGAACAAAAGCAAATCACATGAAACGAGACCACAACACAAGACACAGTGAAGTCAAATAATATTTATGTCTGAAATGATTATTTTAATGAAACAGATTTATCTTGAACACACTCAGCTGTTCTGCAGATGAAATATTCCCAGAAGCCCTTTAACCTCAGGGCTTCATCAGTTTAGGAGTGATATCCTTTCCAAAAATGGTGTCTTCACTACATAAATGAATGGATATGTTCTGCATTTCCCTCATTATTCTGTGGATAGCTAGCTAAATTCAGACAACATGCTAACATGTAAAACCCTGTTCAGCTCCAGTGATGTCAGAAACACTCTTGCATATCGTGCTGGAGCAGTTTGTTGTGGCCTTTGAGAAAATCTTGTTCTTATTCTGTTCGAGCTGCATTTGCAGAAACACTTCACGCTGAAGCAGCCTGTAGTTTTGGCTCTGGGGTTAAAAATAATGACAAACAAATGTTGGCATGATTACGTGAGCAGAAGAATCAGGAGAATCAGGCTGCGCTGCCAAACCTCGGCACCAACGACCCTGCTGCAAAGTTCTGGAGACACGGTGGACAGGTGCTGCTGAAACCGAGCTTCTCATGATGTTTCTCAGCTGTAAAATGTGCAAATTTTATGTGCTAACAAGTTAACTCTTACTTGAACCCTGCATATGTGCATATTAGTATCCGTGTGTGTGTGTGTGTGTGTGTGTGTGTGCGCAAGTCCACCGCCTTTCTTGCTAATGACC
This sequence comes from Acanthurus leucopareius, assembly GCA_029814765.1. NCBI lineage: Eukaryota > Metazoa > Chordata > Actinopteri > Acanthuriformes > Acanthuridae > Acanthurus > Acanthurus leucopareius. The sequence goes on along the minus strand of JAQMCX010000011.1, from coordinate 22,205,596 downwards.
GCGTCTGTTTTCCAATCTAATCTGATTAGAATTCAGTTGTCTTCTTCTTGTCTTTCTGTGCTTTCTCTTCCCCTCTGGAGGAGCCAGTCAGGAGACGTGGGTGCTGATTTTAATTCAAGCCATGCTGGTTTGTCTGAATGCAAGAGAAGCCTGACATCCGCGCACTTCATCATGAATTCATATCACATACAGCCGGCCACGCATGCAAAATATGACTCTGTAATGAAGCACAGGGCGAGAATTTGCTCTGTAAATGTCATATTTTCTTTGAGTCAGCAACTTCTGCTTTTTTTTTCTTTATTTTTATTCTTTTTACAGTTTGCATGCTTTTCTGTGGGTTGTACCACACACAGTGAGTGCACTGGGAGAGCTGGAGTGTTTGTTTTTGTAGTAATCCCTTTATATAATCCATAATAGATAATAACTATATATGTATTATATTGTTTACTGTTATATTTGATTGTTCCTTGTCTTCAGTCCATTAAACTACTTGAGCTATCACATCACAAACACACACACACATACACACACTCCACGCTCAGCACTCATCCTTCATCCCTCAGCAAACCCAACCTCACAGCACACGGTTTCCATTGGCAACCGCTGCTAACAGCTACTTTATAAAGAGAAAAAAAAACATCACAGAAAAAAAATAACGCAACAGTTCAAAATAAATGTTCGGCGTAAGCAGCCCGAGTCTGTAAATGGACTCTGAAGTGGCAGCAGGCGAGGGAACAGGCTCACTGTTCGATGTGTCTAAATGAGTCAGATGTGGTTTTTGGATGGAGGAACGGCATTCTGCTGCCGTGTGACTGTCACAGTGCACAGCATGTCCACAGCACCACCATGACACCACCTTTCTCCGTGCATGCGGTGAAGGAACATCATGTGCTCGGCTCGGCTCGGCTCGGAGGAGGACTGAGGGGTTTACGTCTCATGGGGTTCTGTTAATCTGATAATAACAAAACCACTGATTCTGTGCAAATCCCACTGTGAGTTAATGAGTAATGACATTTAGAGACAATTAAATAGCTGTTTATGTGAGAGCAAATTCAAATTTATTACGACTTCAGTCTCATTTTTTGATGCACTTGTCATCAAGGCCAAATTATGCAGGATGTCAGACGATCAGAGAGACTCGCTTTAAAAACTTCACACTGAAAAATCACATTTAGCATGTTGGAAATTCAGTGTTATTGGACAAGAAAACTCAGTTTACTTTTAAAAGCACAAAACCACACTCATCCACTGTTAGTAGTATCTACCGCATCAACAATCACCACACTTTTCCAACTGCAAACGGAGCCTCCGTAGTTTCTGTCTTTGCTGTTCTCAACTTTTTTTAGCCATCGATTAACGATCCACCGACACCCCGACATGAGACAGATTCCCAAAAGCTTAAGGGATTTACTTCTATTTGCACATCTAATTTTGAATTGTTCAGAACATTTGAACCAAAACAAACTGGTTGAAAAAACCCCAAAGAAGTTGAATCTCAGCTGGAAGCAAAAACTCTGCAGGCCTCCTTGAAACTGAAGTGGGAGTGTTAAACTCTGCAGGCTGTTGTGTGTTGTGCAATTCTCTTTGTTGATGATGCAGCTAAGATAATAATGGCTCAACTAAAATCTGGTGACTTGTTTGCTAGATTGCACCAAGATTTCAGGGATCTTAAAAAAAGATTTAGTGCTAATTTTGGTGAAAAAAGGGGCCCGAGAGTCTTTAATCTGACAGTTTCATCAAAACAACAGGCTCCACTCTCAGGTTTGAATGATTCCACGTCCTTAGCTGCTGTTTCAGATGTGAAGACCTGCTGATTTAACTGAGCTCTCTTCTTTCCTGCTAAACAATGAAGCTTGAGACCACATGCCAGTGAGAATCTCTGAGACACTTGTTTCCTGCAGGGATCTAATCAGAAGCCAGCATCAGCTGGCTCATCGCTCTACCTCTGCTCAGTGCTTCAACAGATGTGCAGGAAGTTCACATTCGGAGTAATTATGCCTTCTTTGCGTGGATTCAGCATGTCTGTGTGCTATTTGTGATGAAACATGCATCTGCACTGCTTCACCTCTTGGCACTTTACCTGTGGCTTCCAGTCGAGTTCCTGCCAAAAGCTGGGAAGAGGAGCGGTGATGAAGTGCAAGGATACGCGAGCAGTCGCAGCTATTTGTTCAGAGGAGGTAATTAAACAAAGACAGGATGGATGGAGGTCACACCTGCAGAATAAGCCTGCCATCTATGCTTTATCATTGCTGATGCAGTGATAATTAGAAATGAGGCATGTAAATCAGCAGAATTAATTGAGTTTTGTCATTTATACTGTAAAGCCCTGTTTGATTTTTTCCCTGTGTTGTCTTCTTCTGCAGGGTAATTAAGTCACCTCGTCTCACAGAAACTGCTTCTATATGCTGGACGGCTTTGCATGATAAGTTTTCTGAATGTGACTGCTGTGCACTAGTTTAACTACATTTGCATAACTTACTACATTTAACTACACAAAGCCCCACATTAAGAGGAACTGCAGAGATGCATGAAAACGTCAACCATGTTCGATATGTCACGTCTGCTGCCCGAATCTCTTTGTCAAAACACTGAAAACAAAAAGAAATAGTCTCACAGCAACGTGAAGCAGCGTTTTATTCCTCACTTCTTCACTCTCCGATGGTGTTACAGTGCAGGTGACAAAATGAAACTCACAGTTATTTTAAATAAAATCACAGGTTTCTGTGAGTTTGAACATTATTGGAAACATTTGTGATAATGTAAGAATTCAACTCAGCAAATACAACTCAGTTTTCATACATTTAATGCAGAAATATTAGATATTGTCACTAAAGTTGTGATGATTGGGAATTTTAGGAGTCAGATTTAGTTAATATTTTTTATTCTTAGTTAATTATGCAGGTTCAATTGTATGTAAATGTTGTTTTTAGGAGGCAAGGACGTTGTTCAAATATGTTCGTCTTCATGTTTCAGTGAGAGGAGAAACTGTTTGCCTTCCAGAATATTAATTATCAGGACTCAAAAGTGCAGAAACATAAAAAACAAACAACTAAAAAGCCACAAAACAACAAAAAAAACCTGGAGTTTCACTTGTCATTGAGCTCTGTTTACTCCTTCACATCTACTCCCCGGTGTTTGGAAACGGAAAGTTTTGCTCGAACTGCTGAAATGACATTGTTTTGACATTGCATTTTTCCAGGTGACATCTCCTCCAGACGCCGGAGGCTACAGATTCATGCCTACAGTGACGATGGAGAGGACAATGACGGCTTCAGCAGTGTTGCTTCATGACTCCGAGACCCTGGAAATCCCATAACTCTCTCTGTGTTCAGTGTGTCACTCCTCCAACGCTGACAACATCTCCATCTTCCTCACAGTCTCAACTTCCTGGGAAGGAGATGGTGTGATCTGCAGAGACGTGGATGCACACAGCTCCATGTAGAGTGTGCAACCAGCACAGGCGTAACATTCGTGTGTGAGACAAAGAAACGTGACTGAGTGTAAGACGACACTGAAACTACTCCTTCATGTGCTCGTGCTGCGACTGTCTTTTAAGTCAATTTGAACATGCAGATCCACTTTTTCTCATTAGGCTTGATTTTGTCACTTCAAACCCCAGAAAGATGAATCGTTCCCATCTGCTGTGCGGAGAAGTGAATTTTATTTCACATCTCGACACGCTTTCATTTCTTCCCCACACAAAACAACACAAAATTCGCAGCCCCTCAATCTGTAAATTGTCAATACCGGCTCAGCCCCTCGTTCCCAGATGCCGCACGATGATCTTTACAGGAAAACAGAACGGCAGAATGATAAACCTCGGGGGATTGTAGCACACTCAGCAGACATGAGTGAGCAAGAGTGACGCTCCCTCAAGCTGTCTGCCATCCATCAGTGGCTCGGTGACACGCTCGCAGCCTGCTTCGCTTGATGTTTCCAGTGCACGGCTGATGAGCGGAGATGGCAGCAGGCGTAAAATGCACTCCACTTCTTTGTCAGTCTGCAGGCAGCCATCTCTCTTTGCATAGGCACACCAGTTAATCCTGGGATGGTGGGATAAGATATGGAAGGGAGGAGGAGGAGGAGGAGGAGGAGAGGGGAGGCGAGCAGAGGTGAGATGTGATATCATTCTCTCAGACTAGCCTTTAATATATGACACGCTCATCCACTTCACCTGCCAATGCGTCCGTTCCTGTTAAATGCCTTCCCTTCCTGACCTCTTTTTTCTTTCATTTAGCCTCCATCTTGCGTTTTTTTTTTTTTGGAGTAGCTTTCTTTGCCTTTCCTCTCTCCTTTCATTTCATGTGTGACAATGCATCCTCCATTAAGTCTTTATAGGTTGATGGAAATGTCATGAGGGCATTGAGACGGCCATACATCACCCGTTTCCCTCCCCTGTGCTGCTGCTGAGCTTTCACTTTTCCCTTCGCAGTCTTCTCCCACTCTGTCACCGTGCAGAGCCGGATCACTGTCTGCTCACAATCACCACATTAACCGACCGCATATAACAAAAACCACCCCCATCCGGCCTCATGAATGCCTCCATCTTTAGATACCAAACTGCCATAATCTACACTCGCCACAAAAGCACAGCTGCTGTGGTGTGCATGTAAGTGGAGGATTTCCACTCTGACGCAGCTACGCCTTCTCCTCAGATCCACATGCCTTGAGGGGGATCCGGGCTGCTGTAGGTGTATCAGTCCTAATGCTGCACCAGCGCTCATCGGCTGCAGGGATTTACAGCAGATCTGCTTATTTTGGAGCGATTTCGATAACCAGGAAGAATAAGCTTTTTTTCCCATTTCCTGTGACTGCAGCGTAGTCACCTTGGAGGCTGCTGAGGTACAGGTGTAATAGGAAAAAGGAACAGTGTAAGGATGATGAAATGAGTGTGTGTTAGCCACGCGGAGCGCATGCTGGTTCCCTGTTCTCCAACCTGTCCCCTTATCACATTACAGCTCGGATAGATGGTACCCGAACCCCAGAGGTAAGGGATTAATTTGTTTAAAGCTCTGCAGACTGGTTTGACTGACCTTGGTTGTGCACAGAGAGAGAGAGAGAGAGAAAAGAAGAGGTGATTTTTCTTTCCTGTTCCTGCCCTGCACATTCGCCTGGAGCGAGAAGAAAAAGATTAAGGCAGAGAGGCCATATCTCTCCTTTCAGAAACCCAAATCACAGAGTAATGCAGTCGCTGGGTTGTTTCAGACAGTATGTTTTGTTTGCAGGACTCGCATGCTAAGATCATGATTTCATCCACGAACAAACCTCAGCCTGGGTCAGACTCTTTATTTCTTTTTATTCAATTTGTTTCCTAAAGTCGACAGCATCGCAGCTGCTCCCATTAGTCTCATGCAGTTTGGTCGAGACCCTTTGGCATCGTTTTTTTAAAGCGAGGTACTGCTTTAGCGTCTAAAACGATAGCAGCAGTTCTGCCTTAAAGTGTGAAGAATGAATCCAAAGAGAAGAAGAAAGTTGGGGTCGAGTGGTGGATCACACTCAGGACTTGTAGCATCAAACCTGAAAAAGCTGTTTTACAACCATAATCATCTGTTAAAAAGGCAAACAGATGCTAACGTGGTACCTAAAGCTTTAAAAAGTCATGCCAAAGGGCTTTAAACCAGCCTCAGTGAGTGCAATGTTGACATCCACAATTCATCCATCTCCTCTGAAGCTACACACACATGCACACACCAACATGTGTGTATGTGTGCATGGTAATATAAGAGTGCATGCTCTTGTTTTCTGCTCTTAAGGGAAACTTTTGCTTTGTGAAAGCTGTCACCACCCTTTAAACTCCATGTTGTGTTTCAGCATGACATCATGTCTGCTGCGTGTTTTATCAGTTGCAGGTGGGAATCAGAAAAAAACACAAAAGCAAGAAAACTGAACCCAGCGATGCAGCTTCATCATCATAACTGCTTTTCGACGATAAAATCACGCTGACGTAATTCTATATTTTTCTTCTTTCAGATAAATCCAATGAAATGACCAAAACCAGTGACTCTTATTGCTCTCAGTCTCGTTAACCTCGTCTGTGCCCAGCTTTAGCTCGTTTATTCTTACAATTAATAAATGAAGCTTCTCACGCCAGAAACCTGAGTAATTCCCCCAAACAGCTGAACTCTGGTGTTTGCAGCACGTGTTAGTCGAACAGGAGGAAACGGTGAATTTTTGGAAAGTCTATTTTTTTATCTTGTATTAGCTCAAATTCAGTGCAGCAGCAGCAGATGCTTTGGTCCTAAGTGACTCACAAATGAGGGACGATTCGAGCCTCGGCGGATGAAGGAGAATAAAAGTGCCACGGCTCTATTTCAGACTCCACCTGATACGGCTGCAGGTGCATGTTGCGAGGCGTAATTGTTCCATGAGAGCGATGGAGTGAGCATGTTGGGTGAGTGGGTACTTTCAGAGGACTCAGGTCTACAAGCAATTATAAAGACAGGGAGGAATTAAAATGCTAATATTTTTTTTTTTTTTGGGAAGGGGAGAAATAGAAATGGAAAGTCTCTTAAAAAAGAGACTTTATTAAAAAAAGGGACCTGAGGAAATTAGACCTGAGCAGAGCCAAACAGAGAGAGAACATGAGTTATTGAAGTGCAGATCAAAAACAAGCAGACAGACGAGAAAGAGACTGAAACTTCAGGACTTAAAGGGACACGTGTAAAATAATGACTCAGTGTAAATGTACAGTGAGGACAGACTTTGTCTCTTTATTATAGTGTGACTAAAGAGGAGTAAATGTAGAGTACATGCAGAAACCTGGTTAAAATATGTGACATTAGTGAGTCAAACTGCAGAGCTCTGATGCAACAGAGAAACTCACTGATGTATTTTCTCACAGAAATAAGTTGCATCAGTCTTTAAGTGGAACAGATTGTATGTTTTAGTCTTTATATGTGATGTGAGTTTGAATTATTCAAGGGTTTAAACTTTCAGTGCAGAACATCACAACAAACAGCAGATTTAAAACTGGTATTCTGCGAAATACAGAGATTTACTTTAGGCAGTGATGCTAATCAGTACTATGTATATAAATAAATAAATATATATATATATATATATATATTAGTGCTGTCAAAGTTAATGCATTAATTTTGCAGATTCATTTAAAACATGTAACGCATTTAAAAAAAATAACGTAATTAACGTTGTTTTGTTTACTTCCGGTGGCGCCTGATCCATAACCTTTGGTCACGTGTGCAGGCAACCCGAGCCATCCGGGCTAAAGCACAACGACGGACTTTTAGGCGGAAAGTTTCATTTTAAAAAGTTGCCCGACGGCTTGTTGGACAAAACCAAAGTAATTTGCACAGTTTGCAAAGCCACATTTAATTACCACAGACGTAATTTGTCTTTGGCGCATCACCTCAAAGCAAAACACCCTGCTGAAATTACCTCCACGGGGCCTCACCAGTCTACACTACAGGAGCGTGGCACTTGTGGGTGAAAAACAAAACCTGTAATTGAAAAGTTAACCCAGTTGTGCCAAATTTATATTTTAAGGAAGAGAAACTGTGTTCAAAGTTAAAATAAAGCCATTAAAATAGCCTTTGAATATAAATATACTTTCTTTGTGTTGATTCTACATTCATTTCATGATTTTTCATAAATAAATATCCGCTATAGTCTTAAGTAGAAAAATGCGATTAATCGCAATTAATCACAGAGTAATGTTGCGATTAATTAGTTTTTTTTTTTAATCGATTGACAGCACTAGTTTTTAATCATTCAAATTTGACTGGGTGGGAAATAACACATCTCTCTGAGGTATGACAAACTCAGATTACATTTTCATCATTACTTTTTTCATTGCGGTAACTTATGATAAAATCAAGGGCAAGACAGAAGATTAGAAAAAACAGAGCATTAATGTTTGGGGTTTATGCTGGCAGTTGAGAAATTGTATATCAATGTAATAATAAATACACTTTAACATGAAATTGCACAAATAACAGAATGTTGTTCTGTATTGTTGCATGTGAGTTGAACATAGCTTAAACACTGCACTCAGTGAAGAGTGGGTGAGTCAAAGGAACATCAAGCAAGTGTACTTATCCAGTGAACTGCATACTGCTATGATTGTTGAAAAAATAAAATTCCATTGAGGCAATTCATTTTAGAGGGTAAACCTATGATATACATTGAAGCAGCCAAATGTACTTTCAGTCAGATTACAGTTATCACTTTTTCCCTCTACCTGGCTTTTAGGCACTTACCTCACTCCACCCCAGACACAGCCCTACACATTAAATCAAAATGCAGTTACAGCACAGCCTATGAATGAGAGCCTTTTGCACTGGAAAGCTTCCTCACACTTACAGTCCTAGATGAATACAGAACAAAACTTCAAGAGTTGTGATAAAACTAAAGTGTAAGCCAATGCAAGTGGTGCTGCTACAGACAGCATTTTAAATAAAAGTGGCTCTGTTTTAAGAGATAGAGTGGAGTGTGAGTCCTGTAAGATAAACCACTGTGAATTTAGGTTGCTTTCACTCCTGCCTCATTTCAGCTGAACTTTTAGACTCGGTCAATTTCTAAGTAAACCATGGCACAGTTCACTTGCAATGCAATCCCACTTAACTAAGAACCTATTATAGGAATCAAACCAGAACACAGTACAGTGTGGCACAATAATTAATTACACCAGGACATTAAAAGTAGCTCACCCAAAAATCACTTGTCTCCCGTATAGTAAGTACACAGAGAACATATTGTAGACATCCTTGAGGGCCCACCCTCTCTGTCAGTACTGTGTTGTACCTGTCCTCTGATTTGTGTGAAGCAACGCTATATTGTTTTCATGTCTTAAGATGTGCTCCTACTGGACTGCTGTGATTTCATTGCAACACAATATCAGAATTATTACAGCTACCAAAGCAATCGCAATACACCGATGTGGCTCAAGTTTTTTGTCTGACAGAAGTGATTTTCCTCTGCAAAATTTTCGGCTGTAGATAAACATCCTGTACACCTGCGTGTCATTTGTTTACAAACTCTGGTTCACTTAGAACAGTGGATCATTTAGGACCACTTATATCCACATGTACAAAATTCAGTAAACATATGTATCTAACTCAGATCTACAAAAAAATGCCTCATGTACCTAAACCGAACAGGAAATTGAAAATTTTGGATTACAACTCCATATATTGCTTGCATTTTTGATAATTTCCACATGTTGAATTTTATTAAAACTCCTATTGATTTTATCGGACCAACTTGAAATTTGGTTTGTGTACTCATGACAATCGTGTGTGTTTCTTCTTCATGAAACACAAAATACTTATAACTTCAGTGCACATGGTCTGATATGAATCAATCTTCATGTGCTTGATAAGAGTCCCGGCCTGAGCAAATCTATGTGCCAATATTCAGCCATGTTCATAGTGCCACCTGCTGGCCACAGGAAATGACTCCCTAAGGCCATGTGTCATACTTTAACTAAATCCTCCTACAGAATTAATCTGAACAACTTGAAATCTGGTCTAGGCACACTTTAGACCTTTGTGATAAAAAGTTATCAAAAGGTACATTTTATGATTAAAATTATGATGGTGGCAGGGTAACCATTTTGAGTTTTGCAATGACGAACAATTGTTTTTGAGGGGCAAGGGATCAGCATAATCTCACCAAACATGCCAAATTTGTCAGAAATATCGAATATTGGGCCACTCTTTAGCTCGCTCTGTAGCGCGTGGTGACTCAGTCCTCCAAGCAGCGGTTGCGAGATCGATTCCGGCTCTGACCCTTTTCTGCATGTCACTACCCCCCTCTCTCTCTCCCCATTTCAACACTCTCCTATCTAATAAAGGCCAAAAGCCCAAAAATAAAATATAAAAAAAGAAAAAAGAAATATAGAATATTGATATCTGATTTACATATCAGGGTTGGTCGGGACCTTATGGCTGCGTAGTGCCCCCTACAAAATTTCAACAAAGTAGCCCTCACACTGCGTTTCACCTAGATGTATGAAATTTGGAAGGCACATGTATCGTGTCAAAACAAACAAAAATCCCTGGAGCTATTACCTAAACCCAACAGGATGTTTGCCATTTTGAATTTAGTCATCATTTTCTAGTGATTTCCACATGTACTTCAACAAACTCCTTCAACAGAATGTATCACTGCAACTTGATTTTTGATCTGTACACTCCTAAGACCTTCGTTGTAAAGGTTTCAAAAGCCTTCATTTTCAATCAACAGTGCAGCCATGATGTGGCACCCATTTTGAGTTTTTTGCCATGAAAGAACAAATGCTCATAATTTTAATGGACAATGTTTCATATGCACCAAACTTAATGTGTGTTAGGAGTCTCGACCTCAATCCAACAATGCATCAATATTATACCATAGTTAGAGCACCACCCACTGGCAACATGAAATGACATGATATACACTTTCATGTACATCTCTTAGCAGGTTGATCAAATTAATCTTAAACTTAATCAACTAAACTCAATCAGCTGATGATGATGATACAGAATAACCATGACAGCACAGTGAATGTTAATGTTTAAGAATTCCATTCTTGGGAAAGTGGCATGCCAATTAGGGGTCACACACATTGCACCCCCTGGTGGCTACCAAAAGTAAACCCTGTATGACAATCATGATATTATTTTTACATTTAACTCCTGTGCATGCACAACTCTATATGTACGGGAACATACAGCACAGGCACTCTATGTTGTCTGGGGTGTCTGCGACCCTCCACTTTGGGGACTGGGTTGCAAGGACCAGTTCAGCAGTGCAGATTTAATTTAACATTACATTACTAATATCAAATATTCAGTAAAAAGGCACTGCTGACTGGAAAGAAATCATTTCAATTATCTACATAAGATATTAAAGCAACAGTATTATATAAAATAAAAAAATAACTGCCACAGTTTGTTTTTTGCTTTTCTTATCAACTTCACTCCATATATGTTCAACAAATCTGACAAAAGCTTAGCCTATTCATCCAGAAAAAATAAAATCTATATTTTGTAACAATTATGTCATAAAATTACTCCCCCTTCATATGGTGTGTAAGAGTGGAGAGGGGCTCTGAGACTGCCTCATGTACTTTCTTCACTTTCCTCAGTGAAGAAAGTAACATAACACTGAGCACTATGCAATATAAAGTCATTAAGTTTTTTAAAATCCCTCTTGAAACAGCCCACTACTGACTGTTAAATAATATTACTCACAGATGAGGGATCTTTTATGGTCTTGTTGTGGTATTTTTCTCTGAATGCAGAGGAGGCATTGTGCATGAAAACAACAGCACACAAAGAGTGAACCATCTCTATTACTTCTCTTTGCCTGAAGCTTGTGCCTTCCCATAAATTTAGAGATAATTTGGGGTTCCATTGTGTTACAGATTCTTATAGCCAAGCTTATAATCAAAAAAGGCTCAAATCGGGCCGCTATTTAGCTCACTCGGTAGCGCGCGCGAGCGGTCGCAAGATCGATTCCGGCTCCGACCCTTTGCTGCATGTCACTACCCCCTCTCTCTCTCCCCGTTTCAACTCTGTCCTATCAAATAAAGGCCAAAAAGCCC
>JAQMCX010000011.1:22173257-22193951 GCA_029814765.1 Acanthurus leucopareius | reverse complement strand
ACTTTCTTTGTGTTGATTCTACATTAATTTCATGATTTTTCATAAATAAATATCCGCTATAGTCTTAAGTAGAAAAATGTGATTAATTGCGATCAATCACAGAGTAATGTTGCCATTAATTAGTTAATTTTTTTTAGTTCAATTGACAGCACTAATATATATATATATATATATATATAAAATCCTGCCGAGTGGCTTTACATGTGTGTTGCAGCATCACTACGTGTGATTTTTTTTTGCGTAAAAATGTTAAACTGTATTTTTTCTCCACTGCAAAGTTTAAAATATCCTCAGTCACAAGAACTCTGACAAGGTCTGAACAATCAAATCTGACTTTGACACCAACAGTGTTGCCCTTTAAACACACACATGCAGATAAAATCAATTCTGTAATTGATGAATAGAATCTTTAAATGAAAATACGGTTTGTGTCACAGGGTTAAAATAATTTAAAGAAACGTCCGTGCGCAGCATATTTTTTTACATCTCCACACATCTCGCATGCACAAAAATACACACACACACACACACACACACACACACATTACATTCCCATCACTTTTCCATTGATTAGTCATGCCACGGGCCTGTGAGATGAGCACGCTATTCAGAAGGTGTGGCTGTCAACATCAATAAGAGCCTTCCAGTGTGAGGGGCCATTAATACCAAAGTAGCCACTCCGCATGTTGTCAGATATGAATAATGGTTTGCATAACAAATCATTTCGCTGTCTGACAGATATTCCAGCGTCTGGACAGGCGGAGGCTCCGGTTGCAGCACTTTGCTCCCATCAGCAGCCCCGCCGCCTGATCAAAGCTGAAGTTGAGGACCGGAGGACGGCGAATTGGCAAAACAGATTTCTCCACGTGGATGACACCTTGTTCTGTTGCCACAGAGGAGATGATACAGGAAGAGGTTACGCTCCACGGCGAGGGGACGAATCACCAGCAGTCATAAATAGTTAGTGTCCCACAGCTGGGATATAATGATGTTTTCTAATCATCGCCGGAGGTCGCTGCACCTCATCTCTCACTGATGACATCTTTGTGGCAAATGCAATTTGACCAGAAAACAACAACCTGTTCCTTCTGTCAGCGAGTAACTTTCCACATCAATCTCGCCACAGAACAGGGAGGTTTATCTGCCCTCATAAACAAGCCGGCCAGCACAACATCTGGACTATTTTTAACCTTTGTGAGTGAAATGAAACGTTGTGACTCTCCTGCTTCTGTGCCTGGAATAATCTCTGCTGAGTAACGAGGGGAAATCAGCTCAAACACATGATCGTGCAGATTCATTTTCCACGCCGACTTCTTCTTCTCCTGTGTTTTCTGTCTGAGTGGCTGGTGCAGAAAGTGCCTCAGCATGTGGTGGACGGTTTTAGGAAGAGCAGTGTGCCATGCAAGGACAGGACAGCTGACACCTGCTGAATGGAAGGACCCGGCAGGGTAATAGAGGAGCAGTCACAGAGAAACCAGGTTATACGCTGCATTGCGTGGCCTGTCCTGTAACAGTCCAGGATGCCGGTGAAATGGGTCACTGGTGGCCCGAGTGTCTGGAAAGAATTCAAAACCTATTTGAAGTTTTTGCTGCAGAGAGAAAATGCACAGGTGAACTTAAGCTGTGCATGTTTCTATTTCACAGGTCAGTTCCACTTCATATTCATGCGTTACCGGATTCATTTTGAGTCCATTGTACCGAGCGAGCAGTCGTTTTCCCAACTTCTCCGAGAAATCCACAACCAGCTGAAATATATATGTTTTTAATGGGATGCTCAGGCTGTGAATGTTTCTCCTGCTGATCACTAATTAGCTGCCTTAAGTCACAAACAATAACACATTTAATTAGCTTAACTTACTTATCGGTGATAATTAATTTGCCTCTGAAGTTTGAGCCCATTGTTATCTGGGAACGATGTGTTTAAATCTCATGAATTCATTCCAACAGACACGTTTTCACTGAATCACTCAGGATAAAAATGGTTTTAATGTTCTTCACCGAAATATATTTAACTTGAAAAAAAACCCCTCTGTGCTTTTCCCTGCAGGCGGATGTGATTCTCACTGATTAAATCTGTTATTCAGAAAAAAATCACTGAAAATATAACAACTGTATTCTCATTATTTACTCAGGATGAATCCATTAGGTTGGATTTTCATGGAGTTAAGCATCGATACAAATCAATTCTCACAATATTTCTGCTTTTAGCTTTATTGTTGCCGACTAACTGAACTTTTCATTTTAATAGAAAACAAATTAATAACGTAACTTAATTATTAATTAAGTATTAATAAAAGCACACACTCATATTGTATAATAGTTTTCTTTTTATTTTAAGTGCTGTCATCTTCATCAAACTACTGAAGAAATTCAGATTTAAATTCTCTCTTTGTTTGAACTGTTGACATCTTGATTATAACAAGAGTCTCAGACTAAAACACAGATTTTAGTCACAGTTTATGAGCCAAAAACACTGGGAATCATTAGTTTAATCTGGATTAAGATTAATCTGCTTTGTTATTATGATGTCACACTGTTTATTAGAGGTTCATCTTGTTTGTGCTGCAGCCAAAAGTCTCAAAGATTACAAGATTAATTTAAAAACAAGTTGAAGACAAAAAGGTCTGATATGATTAAAAACAAGCAGAGTAACATTGTGGGAAAAACACAAACACACACAAACACAACAAAGACAGGAGAGATTTTCTGTGTGAAAAGAAAAAGCTGAGAGTTGTGAGGTCAAAGTTTACTCAACCTTCAATTAAAGAGACATGCTCTCATCACCCCGACATCTCCGGCCTTCAGGACCTCGAGGCTGAGGAGGGGGTTATGAAAGTGTGTGTGGCTGTGGCTTTGCAGAGGTTTCACTCTGTTCCCGCGTGTCAGCAAATGTCACAGTCATATTCTCGCTGCTCTCTCTCAGCCTTCAGCCATCCTGCCTCTGCTGCAGTGCATGTCTGTCCTGACATTTACGAAATTGGCCTCTGTGAGGCTAAACTCCTGCAACAAAAGTTTTTTAAAGTGGAATGCACTCGACGCCGGTGAACCTGGATATGAGAGGAGATTACGACGCGCCCAGGATGACTCCGTTTGTGCATTAATCAGGTGCAGATTTGTTCCTCTGCAGCTTCCTGTTGTGAGCCCGAAACGATCGAATGGGAAGATTTTGTTTCTGTGCAGTTGCATCAACCTGACTTTAATGAGGCGGTGAGAGGCGTGCAGGTGCAGGCCGGTGAACTGGTATTGAAGTCCTCATCAGACCTGGGAGTCAGGAGTCGCTGACTTGGAGGCTTTTTTGTTGGTCTGTTATTGCTGAAGCAACGTTATTGCATTTCCCTCCGTAAGCCATATGGACGGGGTGAAACCCCCCCCCCCGTTCTCAAGGTGTCAGCTGGGTTTTTTCTCACTTCCTCTGCTGGTTGATGAGATCACAGGTAGTCCCACTGTAGCTGATGAAGCAGCGTGGACTGAGGACCGAAGGGAGAACAGTCAGGGATCATTAGGAGTGTCAAGGTTACTTAGTTACATTCTGAAATCTGTAGAAACACGAGAATTTAAAACTTAAATTCTTGATTATTTCTCTGCATCAGCCCTAAGAACCATATTTATATTTCATCAGAAATAAAGACACTAAGCAGGAAGGAGGTGTTGATTCATTTTGCTCAACAGTATTTGTCTACGAGCTGCTGTGATTGGATAAGAATCATAACACAGAACCAAATGAGTGTGTGGAAACAGTCCTGATGCATTTACCCAACATATACTATTTATAACACACACACACACACACACACACACACATTTATGTACTAAAACATTTATGAATGTTGACAAAACCCATAAAAGTAATTCAAATATTCTTTTTCAGTTAGGGACAAAGCATTTTAATGTATTTGTTCATGTTTAAGACGTACAGAAGAAGCATGATCTGACTAATCCTGGTTTTGAATCAGATATCAGTGTGTTTGTGAAGCTGCAGCTCCTTCACGAAATAAAACAACACAGAGCTGATGGCGTTTAACTGACTGAACCTTACGAAGCAAAGTAGGAAATGGCCAAACGCTTTAGTGAGTAAAACTGCTGCATTAAATTATTACTGATACTAATCCATCACCTCCTCCATCTTGATAATAATTTAATGTGAAGGCACCACCTTTCCTGTGAAACTGGAAGTTTTTCAGGCGGCTCCTTTTGCCTTCATCGTGACCTTCAGTGTTTATAGCTGTTCCAAATGACCTGCCATCATATCGAGGAGGCAGACATCTTATTTCTGAAGTGTGAAGGCTCTTCTGAATGCATTCATGCTGTTTTTCACACAGAAACACTTGTGTCAGGAATAAAAAAAGAGGAGCTGAGATTGAAGAATGAACCCTGGTTCATGTCTGAAATCTGCACATCTGGACGACTGTAAGGTGTGTGTGAATGTCAGATCTTTGGTTTTGGAAAGTCAGAGAACGTCACCATGACACTGAATGATACCAGATATATTTACAGTGATGTCACCAGATGTTTCACCAATGATGCAGTCCTCAAATTTTTTTTTTCTGAAACAACATTTATATTTTCTGCTGCAGTTTCCAGCTCAACACAACCTGTCTGACCGTCATGTCGGATGGTTTTATAACACAACGGGTTTTGCTTTGCTGCTGGTACAGGCTGAGAAAATGATGTGCAAAAATGGAAAGATTAAAGTCTGCTCAACTAAAGAAAAGAAAAGATGGATAACCACAAGTGGGAATTAACAGCGACCAGGGAAATAAATTTGAGGGGGGAGTGTCGCTGCTGGTGTCAGCAGCAGGAAGGAGTAATTTGATGGCGATAGGACATTACTCTCGGCCCGTGTCCTGGAGGAAGAGCGCAAAGCGTCTGTGTCCTCTCTTAAGTCCTCTTCCCATTAGGCCTCGCATCGTTTGGGAGATTAATAGAAGCTCACGCGTGAACACTGCCACATTTTTCAGCTGCCTCATTCGATAATATGGAGCTGCAGGCGTGTCTTCTCCTACCTGCACTTTAAAAAGACCTGGAAAGGTCACAGTGGGAGACGCTGGGGAATAAAAAGGTGCAAAAATACAAACAGCCTGCAAAGAGAACACCAAAAAAAAGGCTGTTTCTGTTGGTAAAATTAAAAATACAAAAATGCTTTCATATGTTAGCAATCAGGAAGAATCAGTAATGAAACGTCATCAGCAGGATAATGTGTTTGTGGAAGACAGACATCACTGCTCTGTGTAACCGAAGCCCATCTGTGACTGGATCTGCAATCATTAAGAACTGCACAAAATGTGTTTGCCATTGTGTTTCAGCACATTCAGCATCACAACAACCCTTTAAGAGAAAGAGAGAGACAGACAGAGAGAGAGAGAGACAGAGAGAGAGTGAGACATCCTAACAGATATGGAAAGAAAAAGAGACAAGAGAGCGGATGAAGGTCTAAAAAAAAACTGTCTGTGTCTGCATCATAATTCATGCCTGTGTTTATTCCTCCCTGCTCTGTTGATTCGGGTGACATAGTGGATGTGGTGATGGCTGGTGGTGTTGGCTCTGCCTCAGGACCGCGGCCATGTTTGTCCGGTCACGCTTACAAACGGACTGTTTGGCCGGCAGCCTCGGCCTTGTAGCTCTCCAACAAGTGTCCGGGCCAATTCTGCCTCTTCCACTGACGCCATGCCTCTGAAAAAACAACACGCTTAGCGAGACGTTTAGAGACACCGGTGAGGTGGCACGACGTCGGGCTGTTGTTTACCTCCGACGCTGTGGACGCAGAGACCCCTTCGCCGTCCACGACAACCGTCTGCGTCTGCCAAGGCCCCGGGAAAAAGACAACAAGGCAGGAAGGGAAAAATTCCCATTAACTCAGGAAATTGGTACAAGCTGTGCTGCCACACAATCCAATCACCTTTCTTATTTTACTGACCGCCCGGCCTGACACATGCTAGTGACTCAGGGGTGCTTTGTATTTAGATCCACCGTTACCCATCTCCAGAACACATTTCCTCCATTTCCGTCCACTTCCTGTGACTAAAACAGACCGCTAATATTTGTTACGAAAGGAGAGTTGGGTGCAGTTCTCCCTGTTAAAATCGAGTAAATAAAGGAGAATTTATTTTGGGTGTTGTCCAAGAAAAACATTGATGCATTCAAACAAAAGCTCCATGATGATTTCTGCATGCAGTTTTTCTCTTTGAATGGATGTTTTCTTTAAGTTTCTGTAAAGTTTGACTTGTTAAAGTGACATGTTTTGGTCTGTTCAGTCACAGAGTCTTTGGTTCAGTCCTGAAAAAAACTTGCCATCCTTCAGACCACAGACATGTTAACTTTGCTTGTTTCATATGTAACATATTAAAATTTCAGCTGCACATATCAGAATGAAGCTTTGCCAAACTACAAAAAAGGGTTCACGTTCAGTTCAGCAGGTTTAACTTGGTAATTTCAGTATTTCAGAGGATTTAAGCTAAAAACATGATTCTTTTCTGAACTAGCAGGTCTCATTCCCAGTCTGTCAAATGCTGGCTCTCTGGCTCTTCAGCTCTTCAGCTCTTCAGCTCGTCAGCTCGTTGGCTCTCTGGCTCGTTGGCTCTTTGGCTCGTCTCTTGGTATCTCATGCAGAAGCAGCTGGTACCTTTTAGCATGAATTTTGTGTGATTCCAGTACAAAAATGCTTAAAAAATTACCGCTTTGCAGCACAGCTATAGTGCATCCCTGTTGAGTAATCTGAACTTCCTGCCCTGCAGTCGTAATGTGCACTATCATTCGAGTCAAATGGACACTCTGCATTTTTCTTCTGACCCCAAACTCTCATCCACCGGCCGGTTCTGCCAAAAGAAACGGACATCTTCCTGTTTTTCTGCTGTCAGGAAGCAGCACATCTCTCCCCTCTCTCTCTTTAAAACACCTGATTAATGATTATTAGAGCAAACACACACAATGAGAACACACACGACAGAAACAGAGACCTGCAGTCCCAGACAAGTGCAAGAAGAACGGGATTCAGCTGAGAGAGGAATTTAAAGAGGAAATACCAGCTGAGTGTTTCTTTATGGTGTGACAACGTTGACCTCTGACCCCGTCATTGTCTCCTCCCGCTGTGTGAGCATGCACATGGTTTTTTTTAATGACAGCAGCATAAATCTGGATGCAGATGAGACAGGAAAGTAGGAGTGAAGCAGGTGATTCAAGATGATGTGAAAGTTAGAGGTCACACTTTCGAGAAGTGTGAAAAAAAAACTTAAACAAAGAAGCTTCAGACTAAAACCTGATGAAACATCAGACGAAGGCCTTGTTTTCCTGCAGCCACGTACTCAAGCTGATTTTTTAAAATGCATCATTTCCTCAGTGAAAAGAAGTGCACTCTCATTGTCACGTCGTTCTGCCTCTCATTTGTTTAAGTCGTCGTCCCAAAACCTGTCAGTCATCTTGATGAGCTCTCCACCTTGACACCGTGTCTACACAAACACAGCTAACCAGCCTCCGTGAAGCATTTTCAGGAGAAAACGTTACATGGTGTTGCAGTTTTTTTTTGCTCGTGTGAAGAGGAGAACAAACTTTTGTGATTATTATGCCAAAGTAGGTGGAGGATACAGGCGGCTGCTGTGGACTCTGTGACCTGACGGATGACGGATGCAGACGGATGCTGCCGGACGGAGAAACAAAGGGTCACACAGACGTTTTGATCTTATTTCATTCAATTGGCGACGGTCAGTTGCAGCAGATCTTTGTGCTTTAAAGATCCTGGTTTAACATGTAACTAACAGGACACACACACACACACACACACACACAGACTGGTGACACCCTTTACGAGGCCATTCTCCTCCAGCGATTCGGATTAAAGGCTTTACTGCTTGTTGTAGGTTTCATTGTGTTTGGTTTAATTGGCATAAAGCGCGTCTCCTGTGGGATGCTTTATTATTTTAAACAGTGTAATTAGGTTTATGCAGCGCCGAGGGACAGGAAGTGAAGATAGGTGTCGCATCTAACATCAGCACGACAGGTTTTCTGCATGTTATTTATCAAAGTGCATTTGAACGCACCCTCTTTTCTCTAATTAACATGCAGAGGAGGAAGAGTTCGTAACAATTACTTGCTGTCTTGCAGAGAGGTCACATGATCCGTGTCCATCTCACACTTTGTTAATTAACTTGAGTCAGAAAGTGTTTAGCCTAGCTTAGCACAAGAGACAAGGAGACAGGCATTAAAACATGGATGGATAAGTAATGTGAGAAAAAACGCAGCACTATGAACAATCAGAGTATTTATTCTCCTCATGAGTTTTACAAACCTGCTCGTGTGCATTTAAAACAGAAACATCAGATGAACGAATACAAAAGGAACAAAGCAAAGGCAACATTCACACAGACTTACATCACACAGGCTGACACAGTGTGTTACAGCAGAGTGAAGCAGGGCAGATCACACACGAGTGTAAATAATGAATGATCACTATGAAAATACAGCAGCAGCACACACACACACACACACACACACTGAAATAAAGAGAGAATCCGAGCAGTTTTGGCACACCTAAAGCACAAACACAAAACACACTGGTTGTTGTGATTTTTTGCAGTAGATTTGGTTGAAACTCACCAGTGATCCTGGTCCTGATCCTGTGATCCACTCGTATCAAACCTGAGCACCACCCGGCCGAGCCGAGGAGACGCTGAACCCACTTCCCTTCAACTGTGCCCTCATGAGTGTTGGTATCAAGCCAGCGTGTGACACCGGGTGGCCTCTATGTGTTGCCCTGCTATCCCATTGATCTGCCGAGGCGAACAGTAATTACCACTAATCCCAGTCAGAGGACAAGGCAATTTGTGTCATGTCTCTCTGGGGGAGCCCACAGCCATTATCTGTTGGTTCATTAAAGAGGAAGACGGTCCCAGCCTGACCCCGCGCCCGGCTGAGCGTTGAGTAAAGCGACAGGACACGGCGAGCTGAGCTAAGCATGAAACGTCCGCTGAGTCGAAGCAGCTGTGACGTGCAGTGCAGACGCAGCCGATGTGGAAGTGCCGGTCTTTACTTTACTTTTATCCTTTAAGAGAAACGGTTTGGAAAAATGTAGCCACTAAGCTGCTGCACAAGGGAAGGTTCGGTGGAGGTTTTGGAGTGAAGCTAGTGTGAATTTGATCCGATGATACAGCCTATAATTTTGGCATTTCAGTTCAGTTAATGCAGAGGGGATTCTGGGTAAATGCATGTAAAGGGATTTCTACAACAGCCCAATCTGCACACACACAGTTTGGCTGTTTTTTTCTTGCAGCACAGCAGCAAAACAACCGCCAGCTCGAACATTCCTGCGAGCTGTGAGAGCAGAGTTGGAGCGAGCAGAGCTGAACCTCATCAACTGGCATCAAGTGTTCGCCACCGATGATGTAATGAAAGTCAGGATTTTACTCAACCGGTGCAAAGGTGTAGAGGTGCCAGATGTGGGCGAAAAACAAACTCATCTCCAGTGGATTTCAAGGAAAAAAGAAGAAAAGATGCATTTACTTTAATTTCACTTGCTGAAGTACATTAGAAAAATCATCGATATCCAGTTAATGTGGGAGACGGACCGGATTGACCTTTTGTTGAAGAACTATGGATCGCTGCCATTTAAGGTTGTTCTTTGTTGTGCAACTTTTTTTTAGTGCAAAAAAACACATAAAAACAGCAAAAAACAAAGGGCAGGCTGCCCGACTGCTTGATGAGAAATGATGTTTTATTTCCAACTTGCAGAATAAAAGCGATCGTTCGCTCATTAAGTCTCAGCTTTGAAAACCTGGTGATCCTCATGCAGTGTCTTCTGAGAGATGACACCTTTATTCTGTTAAACTGCGAAGCCGCCATCATGTTTCTTCCAAAGAGACGCTTCATCCACCTTAAATCAGATATTTTCTCTGTTACCTCCAATGATTTACAGATAGTTTTAGTTTTAAATTAACTTTTTGCAAATGCATTTTGAACATATTTCCCAGTTTTGACGGGAAAAAGGAATGCATGGAATAAAAAAGACTAAAACTGTGACTCTGCTTTTTTAAAAAGATGTTTATTGTGAGTCCAGCATCAGAAGTTTAATACCCAAGCACACATTAAAGGTTAACATCTCTTTCAAAATGTTCTTCTCTTAAAACTCAGCAGCATGTTGCCAGTATTTTTGTAAAACAGGGTTGTTTTCAGGACACTTTCATCTGTGTGGGATATTCTAGCAAACTGACAGTTTGTTAGACAAAAATGATCAGCAGCAAGTTGAGTCAGTTATTAAAAATACAGTATTTCAAAGTTTAAGAGGATAAACAAACAACCATGACCGGCAGAAACGTTTAGCCATCTTTGATAAAATCTCTGCCTTTTGGACCAAAGATTCTCCAATCAGCTGGACTGCAGATCCATTATTCTGTCTGAGGAGGCAAAGGTCAGAGGTCGTCTGTCATCAGTGTGTGCAGACTATTTATGACTGAATACTTTCATCCTCCAAAGACATTTTCCTGAGGAGGTCAAACTACTTTTCAGTTAAGGGTCAATGGATGTTTTTGTATTATTTGTTGCTAATTTGAAAATCTTCCTGTGATGATGTTTTTGATAGAAATGCAACTTATGATACAATTAATAACTGAGAAAAGGATCCAGTGGGATGAAGAAATGACTTCATCTGCACATTCATTCACAGTTTAAAATTTGCTCTTCGGTCGTTTCCTGGATCTTCGTCCCCAGGAGACGGATCAAGATCCTGGACTTCACGACCTTCAAGACCTCACAGCAGCAGAGGAAAGTCTGATGGAAACATTATCTGAAACAGAGAAGGAAGAAACTCCTGCCTCTTTAATGAGGTTCCACCCTAAACCTCTCCAGACACGGCACAATAATAATAATAATAATAATAATAATAATAATAATAATAATATAGACATATGATCATAGTTTGGAATTGTAACTAAAAATATCTCTCAGACTAAACATTGTTCAGGTTTGTGGACGTTAATTGCCCATAAAAAAATAATAATTTCCTTACAGGAAGCCGCAGATTCCAACTCTGGCATTTTACTGTCCTGAGCTGCTTGTTATTTCTTTAGGTTTTTAGCTCCAGAGGTTTGTTTATGCAGCGTTCATCTCGTCCTGACGGTCGTTATGGAGGAACTTCCTGTGAAACTCGGTGGTGGATCTGAGCCGTTCGGTCCGTCTGCTCCGTATGTGTGCAAAACTTACTTTAAAAGAGAAATTAGAAACGCGTTTGAATCAAGTTTGTAATCCAAGTAAAGTGTTAATAAGGTGTATTTACCTTCTATTTTCATATTAATTTAAATGTGTATATTCAATTTGGGGCCAAAGTCGTCCCTCCATCAGACTTTTTTGCAACTTAGTGACATAAAATGTTCTTTTACACTTTTTATTTTACTTTTCACTGAATCGAAAGGGTATAATTGTGAAATAGCCTTAAATAATAGTATTAATAAAATAGTATCACATCAGTTAGCTGAACTAAATGATCAAATAGTCCAAGTTGAGTTGACAAAGTTCGTCATTTCCAACTCAGATCTGCTTCATATTTCCTCTGTATGCATTTAAATAAACAGTATGTCTCCATGAATGCAACTACAGCAAAGAAACTGCTGAACTCCATTAATATATCAACCTGACTTTACAGAAACAAACTGGAAAATTATGTGTTTAAGAAGGAAATAACAGTTATTTTATTAGATGGTGAAAGATAATATTTTCTTTATATTTTAAAAATACAACCCGATTTTAAATAAATCACTGGTAATATTCAGTTTCCTGTAACTGAGGAAGACAAACGTAGCAGTCGGTAAATGAATAACTGGTACACAATCCTGTTATTTCACATGTTTTTTATATTAAATAAACAAAACAGTTGGTTCCCTTCATCTGTCCTGACGACTTACGTCCTAAACTTCTGTGTTCCTGTTGCAAAAAACAGCCTCAGAACGAAAACTTGAGTCGAAGTGTTCGGAGGAAAATTGACAATCTTGGACTCGAGCTTTGAGCCCGAGTGTAAATTATACAGCTGGGATATAAGCAGAGGAGTGTGAATATCTACATACGGGCCAGAATCCCAGAAATGATGCCACTTGTCAGCCAAACGTCTACATTTTTGTCTTGAAAATAGCCAGTTTCAGATATCCCTGAAAACCCATAACTTCCAAATATGCTCTGCTTGCCACAGAGCGATTCGAGCTCGGGGCCAGAGCGCCGAACTGAAGGGAAAGTAATCATGATCTGTTCTGGCCTCACTGACTGATGTCATCTTTGTACATGTACTGTGTTTAAGTAGAGTTTAAGAAGTGCACACAAGAAGATAAAGACGGATAAAGACGATCTGAAGACACCGAAACGTCAAACTTTAGTTAATCTGATCATAAATATCTCTGGTCTCAGTATTTAGCTCAGCCTTGGGAACGAGCTGAGACTTTGGGAATGAAGCAGAAAATATTAGCCATGACTCTCCTCCTTGGTCATTTCCTGTCCTGCCCTCGCTGTTGCCCCCCCGCCCGCCCCCCCGACACATCCAGAGAGGGGAAAATAGATTCCAGTTTGGAGTGGGCTCAGTCCAAAACCACCGTGCCACTCAAAGCCAGAGCCGCTTGTGTCATTTTCCACTGGGTTTCCGTGGTATATTTTGACAGGCCGTTCCAGCGAAGCTCCGATAAATAGGGCAAAGGCTTCTTTTTTTTTTTTTTCCTCCTCTTCTTCCCTTTTCTTTTGTTTCCATTTAAAATCTGTAACATCAAAGGAAACTCATGCAGATTTATGTGGTGGGTTAAAGTCTGCGTGTAACAGATCAGTTCAAGTCCACTCGAATTAAAACGGTTTTAATTATCCGTCACTTCTGAATGATTCTGATGTTTCATGTTATTGCTGCTGTAATTGATTGTGAGGGTTCGGCTCAGGGTGTCTTTACGCTTCTAAAGGCTCCGGCATGATAAGCAATTAAGTATTGATCATGCTGAACGTCAGTGACCCCTCCCTCTGCAGGTCTACGTTTCTGTAAGTGACGATCGTCTGACCAACATGTAAAAGAGTCAAACTACCAACCGCGGTGTTTCAAGGGTAAACACTCCTTCCTGCAGGCACAAACTAAACACTTTAACACATTTTCTGCTTGATAAAACCTCATTCAATTTCCTGTGCTTTGTATCCTTTAGATAGGCCTGACATGCCAGCCCTCTTGCCCCCCCCCCCACTCCATATTCTCCTGGACGTGAATTACAAAGAGAAGCGGCACGAACGAGTCGATCAGCCACCCGCCTCCATTCATGAATGAATTTACTTCAATTAGAGGCTGCAGTCAAGCACAAGAGGACGGAGCGTGTCGTCTTTTATGAACATTTATTGTTACACAGTGTAATGACCACGCACGCTGTGACCCTCGCTAATGACACCATAGATTAACTCCAGTGGGCAGCCTTCAGGGAAAGTCCAAAACTATTCCAAAGGTATTGATTTCGAGGCTTGCTGCGAAATTGAACTGTCAGGTGTTCCACTGGGCCCTGATATGATATTGATCCTGCCTGCTTAGCGACCAACAAAGAGTCTGGTTACCTGAAAGAGCCCAGTCTGGGGCTCCCACCCTCCCCCACCCCCCCCCCATCCCCCTCACTTATAACAGCTTATTGGAATTTTAATTTAGAAACTTGATAAACTCTGGCTCTCTTGGGTATATGAGTGTTGCTGCCGCCTAAAGATTTCTGCTCTCACTCAGACCATTAGCCATGCTTAGTGATGTGAATCCACTTCTCCATTAACCGGAGAGCCTGATGCCAAAAGGTGCAGCGCCGCCGGTGACACGGTGCTTTAGGCTTTCGCCGGTGGAAACAGGTTACAGCGAACATTCACAGCCATTACCAACCTGGCTCGAGTTCCTCCTTGAACAACAGAATAGTGACGTGAGATACAACACAAGGTCATTCCTTAAGAGAGCGAACAAAGAGGAGGTCTGGAGGAAAAAAAAAGAAGTGAGAGCAGCTTTATTTCTCCCTCCTTGTACTCTCAGTTTTAATTAGGGTGTCTTCAGCCAAGCGGAGTGGTGTCGCTGGGTGCATGGAGGCAATCAGCACCCCGCGTGGCAGGAGTCACATGCCTTTGATCAGCTCATGGAGACTGATCCACGGCGACTGGGAGACGAGTGGGTGATCCCGCCGGCCTCCGCATGCTCGCCAGGACGGCAGCCACGGCGGTGGCAACCTGCACCCCCCTCCGCGAGCCGCTCACACTGGGAAAATGTTAATGACACAGGACCGTCTTAATGTGCCACTGTCAGCTCACTCTGTGTGTGTGTGTGTGTGTGTGTGTGTGACTCCAGAAGCTGCAATTCATCGGACTTCTTGTGGAGCTCGAATCAGTCACACTGAGGCTGATGTGATCAACGTTAGCCAGCTTCCCCTTAATGCGACTGAGGAATAAAAAGAGGAGAAACAATGAAGGAGGAAGAAAAAACAGAAATCACGGATCACTGAAGCTTTTCCAACTTTTCTTTTCCCTTTTTGATGGTTCATCTGCAGCTCTGACGTTTCATGTCATGGAGACAGTGAAGCAATGAGCCAAACCTGAGAAAGCAGAATTAAACTTCAGCTAACCGGCATCTTGAAACCAGCAGTTTTATGTGTAGCTGGACAGGTTGACTCGATCATAAAAGCATATTTTAGGTGTAACTGAAAAAAGTGTGTTGCTTTTAAGACTTTTGTGTGTTTTTGGACGTCTGCTTTTATTATAGGAAAAGTTACCACATGAAAAACTTCTGCGAGACCCTCGGCTGAGGAAAAATCCTGTGCACCAAAGTTTTTTTTGTCACTGAGGTGAAGCCTGTCCCGTTTTATATGGAACATAGTGACGTGCACATTTGCACGTTGTCTAGCATCAGTTTATTCAAATTTACAGCCTTTCATAAGCTGCCTGTGCACAGTTCTGTCCCGCTTCCCTTTTAACCTTCTAAAAATATATGCAAAGACTCTACATTTATTTATTTCTGTTTGACATCACCCAAGGCTACACACACCTTAATCCTTAATGAAATATTTTTCCTGGGAATGCTGCGCCTGCGTGTGTGTGTGTGCATGTGTGTGTGTGTGCATGTGTGTGTGCTGTAGCATCTATCACAGCACACTGGGCTCTGCTGTCCGCGGGCTCACATGCAGGCAGGGCTGGAAATGGGCCGGAACACATCCTGGAGAAAAGTTGGAAAAAGCTTTTTGCCAGTTGAGGTTATTTTTTTAAAAATCTGGGAAATTTGAGTTCCTGAGCTTTACTAGAGTAAACTGTGTGTGTGTGTGTGTGTGTGTGTATACGAAGTGATAAATAATTTCTCATAACGAGTGTGCTGAAGTCCTGCTAGTAATACTGATGCATTGAAGTGCGTTTAATCGGTGATGTGATCATTTTATTGGAGGAAAAGAGCAAACAGACTGCAGAGTCTGTAACTGTGAATCTGAACTGAATACAAAGATTTGAATCAGCAACCAGATTCGTGCCTCTAATATCTCCTGTAAACTAAGTTTGTCGAGTCATAAAAATCCTGGATTTACCTTCAAGAAGATGCTCTGTGGAGTTTTTGAAGCAAGAAGATGATCTTCAGCACGTTAACATGGATGCTGACAACAATGACTTAACATGACTTCACTTTATTTACGTCTTAGATGCTGTTTAATGTCTAAACCCACTTTTTTTTAATGGTTTATTTGGTTTATAGATAAAAGGTTCCATGTTCTTAGTAAGCTGAGGAGCTTCCAGCAGCATCTGCCAAGAAAAAAAGGTCTTAAGGAGATGAATTTACGAGCGAGGTTGGATCTTATTAAAGTTCTTCGCAGCAGTCTGAACACTCAGCCTGAATATCATGCAAAAACAGGTCAAGTGAAACACGACTGAACGCTGTGTGTGTTTTCAACGTTCAGGTCGCAGAGAGTTGAGGTCACGCTCTTGTAGTTGTGCAGCATGACACACACACACACACACACACACACACACATGCAGCTTCAGAGGAGGAAGCACATGGCTCGCCGTCATAAATCAACGGCCGAACCCGAGGCAGGTGAACGGAGGGAAACAAAAGGAAGAATGTTGCCTGAGAAGAGCAAGAGGGAGGAACAAAAAAAAAAAAGATGGAGGGAGATATTGAGGATACAGAGCGGAGGGGGGGGGGCACAGTGAGGGTGAGGTTTTCTCTCCAAACCACATTCGTCTCCTGCCAAACCCCCTTTTCTTCCCTCTCCCTCTGTTCTCTCGCTGAAATCTATTTATTCTGGGACTATTTCTCCTCTGTGAACTCTTCACTCACAACATGATGGATGATTAAGTGATTATACAGAGGCAGCGCCGCACACTAAAATCATTTTTAATATCCCACATATACAACTCAAGCAATACCTCATGTAAGTGGGATGTCGTTCCCCATCCTGCGTCTCCCCGTGAGCGTGTCATCAGCGCCGCAGCTAATTTGCTTTTTTTTTACGACGCACTTTTGTGCCAAAATAAGCTCAGAATCATGTCATGATTGTTATTAACTAATAGAAAAGACTCCAGAAAAAAACATGAGCTCATTTTAACAATTTAGGATGCCAAGAGCGGGACACATTATATTCATTATTTATGCCTCACCAGTGTGTGTGAAGATGGCAAATGTGCCGCCGCCTGCCAAAGTCTGTTCAAGGAGGGAGGATCGTCGTCTAAAGCTGCAGATTCCATTAGCGAGTTGCGGCCTGTCAGGACCATCTCCTTTTTTAAAATCTTAAATTATCTGACACACTCTTCCTTTAAAAAAAACTCACCCAGTTTTTGAACAATGGGAGCAAAATCAGCTGATGAAGAGTCGTTAGCTAACAGGATCAGAATACTGTGGAAGATCTGACAAAATGTAAAAGTCACAACATCCGTCACCCTCATGAAACGCCAATCACGTCCATTTTTAAGCCACACAGGTAATTTTATACAGAGGGAACAAATAAACAGCTGTGCCTCCTCATAACAGAGCAAAAGGAGAAGAGGGAGACGGGAGAGCTGGGAGAGGAGAAGGCTGTTGTTATTGCACTGTCTGCCTCGTCTGAATGTTTTTACCCACAGCGGTGTGGAGCGCAAATTGTGCATGGACGGAGCTGGAGGAACCACAAAACAAGCAGTCTTGTGTGAAAGATGAATCGGGTCTGCGAGCCAGCGAGTTTATTTGTGTTGCTGAACTATAACAAGAGACACACTTTGCATCGGTGGCCGAGCGAAGGAGAGGAGCGAGAGGAGCGAGAGGAGCCGGCCGAGTTCACTTCAATATCACAGCTTCTCTTTTCTGGTGATTTCACGGAGGTGACACCACTCAGAGCTGCAGAGGAGTCGCTTTGTTCTGCTCTTGACCTACAGAGGTTATCCTTATAACTTTTCCATAGAGATGGTTTTTATATATATATAGTTTCTGTCAGATGCTGAAACTCTTTCGTATCCTCACATTCAGTCGTTTTCTTTGAGTAAGTTGTGGTTTTAAATGCAACACAGAACCTGCTGCAGGAAGAAAAAGCTGCCTTTTCCGTGGATTCTCAGTCAGTGTTGAATGAAGTAAATATAAAATGTAAATCTGGTCATTTAAAGCAACATATTCCTCTGTGTTTGCTGTATTTGCTGGGAAAGCTGAGTTCTCCTGCAGAATCTGTTCCTTCTGTCGTCAGTCTGTCGGTGTTGTTGAGGTGAAGCTGCAGGTCGTCGTGCTGTCGCTCCGTTAGCACGCATGTCAGGAGCTTCCTGTTCAGTCTGATTATCAGGCCAGTGACATTAAAGCGTCAGTGATTTATCTGAGCTCAGCTCTCGTGAGTCTGCATGGCTGGTTTGTGTGATCAATAAAAAACAAGATGAATGGTTCAATAAGAGCCATGCAAAAAAAAAAAAAACAGACCTGTTTGTTTTTGCAAAACTTCACATAAAAATCAGATTTCAGTGCACATTTTTAAAAAAAACAGGTTTATAACACACAGATTTCTAATTTAATTTAATTTTATTTTATTTTGAAAGGAGGCCATGTTATAAGCAGGATCATGATCTCTGTATGGCTCCTTATTGGCCAAAAGTCTGTGGACGACTAAGCAAACATTGGACTGAACCACATGAAATATATGTCATTTTAAAACCATTAATATGTTGATGAAAAGCCTCCAGTGTTCTGTAAAGGGTTTCCATACGATGCTGTAAACCGGTGCCACAGATTTGTTCACATTCAGAGGTAAGAAGGTTAAAAGTCTGAAATCCATCTTTGAGGTTTTTGGGAATTCTTTATGGACCCGAGTTTGTGCATCAGAGAACTGAGGATTATTTAAACAGGAAATATTGGATCAAAAGTACATAAAAGTACATATTTTTATCCCTAAAGAGTATTTCTTCAGATGTTTTGTTTTATGAGGCACTTTAATGTCCCTCTGGCTCCGCAGGTTGGCAGGTGCAGTTCAGAGCCTCTCAATGACACTTTATTACTGACGGCCAATATGGGATTTGAACTCATGACCTTTCAGCAACACCAGAGTTTCCTCAGCAGATAAGCCGCTGCTTCGCTCACCCTGAAGAGGAACCTTTTTGGTCAAGTAACAAAAGTAAATCCCTGGTTTATTACATGAGACTTCTGATCCTTCGTGTCATTTTCCCTCAAACGGCCGGCGGACAAATTCACAGACGTCGAATGAGTCTGAGGTGAACTGCTGGAGGTCAGAGGTGGACTGAAGGAACCCGAACAGTGTGTGTGTGTGTGTGTGTGTGTGTGT
Organism: Acanthurus leucopareius; assembly: GCA_029814765.1. NCBI lineage: Eukaryota > Metazoa > Chordata > Actinopteri > Acanthuriformes > Acanthuridae > Acanthurus > Acanthurus leucopareius. Next base: position 22,175,232 of record JAQMCX010000011.1, on the reverse strand, counting down.
GGGACAGACATGAAAGAAAACCAGGTCCAGGTCCACCTCAGCGTGGCCTGGTCCCCTCGGATGTCGCCTCTTGTCTCGTCGCCAGTCTGTGATTTCAGTGGGACCTTATCTCTGACAACAGACTGGCGGCTTCTGCTGTCGCCATCGTGGCCGGCGTTCCTGGAAAAACATGGATGACAACCAGGCTGAGCCCTTCTGGTTCTGGACTGCACTCATCATAAAAAAAACATACTTACACTGACATGCATGTTCACATCAAAGACTATCTGAACACACACACACACACTCAGCTTTCTTCTTGTTCTCATAACCTCTGAGTGTTCCCGTCTCGACGCTCCCACTTTGCAGTCACACACTCGTGATGCCGGCTGGTTTCCTTGGAGACAGCTTTAATAAGAGTGGGCGGAGAATCCAGAGTGAATCCTGTTGTGTCCACATCTGCATCTGCACCGAGGCCACGCACTCCAACACACACTCAAGTCCGAAAATACCCACGTGGCCAAAACCAAAATTTATGAATGAGGCGCTTTGAGACTATTATTCATATCCTCCTGAGCCTGAGTGATTTACGAGCATGAAAATTAAACTTCCTCTCAGAGTTTCTCCTCACTGGTCTCCATCTTAGAAAACATTCGTCAAGAGTTTTGTGCTTGTTTGGCATTTGGAAATTAAAGCGAAAGCATCTAGAAATTGCCACTTCCCTAATCTTTAACCTCTCAATCAATAGCAATTAGTTCAGCTCCCAGTTTTCTCCCTGGCGGTGCGGCAGTGTTGGGACATGTGGTTTCTGACTGCAGGCATGTGTAGGAGTGGAGTTTGTGTTTGAGTATTTCCCTCCACATCCAGATGGGATGTATATCAAAGGAAGTCATGTAGAACCAAGAAAATAAGGAGGGGAAAATACATTCCTGGTCTGCAATGAGGTGAACTCCGCCAAGCCCAGCCTTGAAAAAAACCTCCATGCAATTTGCAGGCCCTTGTGTTTTGATTAAAAGTTGTTTACTCAATGAAAGGCCACGTTCGGTGATTCTCCGACGCGATCCTGCCGGGGTTCAACAGTCCGCCTCCTTGTTTAATCAGTGCAGTCGGAGCTTTGAGAAGAAATTCAAGCACCAAATTCATTCTTTTCTTTTCTTTTTTTTTTGATTCTTTGCAAATTACAGACTTTGACTCAGATCCACTTGGGGTTTGTTTCTTTTTTTTTGCCTTTTTATTTTCTTGAGCTCTTTTTCGCTGTGAAATGACAAACCCTCGCCGTCCACTCGAGCAGTTTATTTTCCCCTGTTGATAAGCCTGAGAGGCTGCCGCGGATGCTGAGGGGGAACACAGGCGGTAAGTTGATCGACGCGTCGCTGTGCCAAACGCCGTGAATGATGACGGACTGCTGCTCCACGCACACAAACCACACACACACATATGCAGGATTTGTGTAAAGTTTCTGCCAGTTTCTGCTCCTTCAGTGTAACGTTAGAACGTTTAAATCTGGGTGGCAGACATTTGATTTGAAAAGCAAAAAGGTGGTGTCACATATTTCAAGCCCTTGGTCTTGATTAAATAATAAACTGAGTATTATCCAAAGTTAAACTGTTTATTCAGTGTCATTAAGAAACTATATATAATGATACTGAATAGCGATGTCAAAAATCACTTTCATGTGAACCTGGAAGTAGGAGGTTGGAGCAGAAAAGGCTGTTCTCCTTTTTACTGAAGCTTTTCCATGAAGAATTCAATAGATTCAAGTTGGAACTTGTTTGATTGTTTTACAAGTAAAAATAGAGTTTTATTTTTTTTGTTCAACTAATGAAATATTTACTTCCCTCTCTGGGTTTTTCCTTGCTGTAGTAGTTTTTTTGTTTGAATGTTGCAGCTACTAAATAGTGTTAATTTCATTGACGAAGACTATGACGAAAAATATTCGTCAACGAACCTTTTTCACGGACGAAAACTAAATAAAAACTAAATAAAAAGTCAGATA
>JAQMCX010000011.1:22141907-22162684 GCA_029814765.1 Acanthurus leucopareius | reverse complement strand
GCTCAGACTGCCTGAGAGGCTGTTTAACTTTCCCTTTTTAACCCGGCGGAGGCAGGTGACACACACACATACACACATACACACACACACACACACACACACACACCTACACACACCTACACACACGTCCTGCATTAAAAAAAAACTGTGCTGCTGAAATCAGGGAGGGAAATGTGATGTCCATACATTGTGTATATGCATGAAAAGTGGTTATTAGTTTTTAAAAATATATATTATAATGCAAAATATATGTTATTAAACAAATACAAATAATTGATTAGTCCCGTGTAATCATTGACTGCGTCTAAAAACCAAACTTTTTCGGATTGAAACGCAGTCAGAAGTCTGTGTTCGCTGCTTCGTGCTTTGACGGTTCGTGCTGCCGGACGCAGCAGTGAAAATGTTTGCACAGCTGATGAAACAAGACAAAAGGTTTGCAGGTTAATTACAGGAGCTCCAACAATGAGCCAACATCATGCTAACATGCAAACAACGGCGATGCTGTGCTGGTTGTTAGCAGGTAGAATGTTTACCATCTGATTACTGTGAACAAGATGTGATTAAACAGGATAAAACTCAGAGATAAAAACAAAGACAAAAAACGGATGAAGTCCTGCACAGAAATGTGTTTATGTTGCAAGTGCAAGTTTTTTGTAATGAAGAATTTCAGGTTTCATCGCCTCATGATCCTCCTCAGCACCTGAACTCCAGGTGTTTCTTGTCACCTCTGGTTTGTGCTCAGTCTGTCTGTGAGGATCGACAGTCCTGAGATGAATCAGACATCATGTCCAGGATCTTCACTTGTGTCTGCAGCTGCGAGTCACAGACCAAAGAAGAAGATGGAGCCTGAAGTAAACAGCACAACTCAGAGGGTGCTAATTATTTTATTTGAGACTAAATCTGACCTCACAACACATTTTAAAATAATCAGCATGTGACTTTTTTGCACATTTATCTCATTTTTTTAATAAAAACTCATATCTTAATTTTTCCTCGTTAGGTTTTGTTCTTCTATTGTGGTCAGTTTTTCTGTTGAGTTAGATTTTTTCCCCCAAATTATGTCAGTTTAATATTTCAGAGCCTGTCAGTCTGAGTATCATCCTCATACAAGAAGGAATATTTGATCAAACCAGAGTCGCCACATCCAGCCAAACTCTACAGAGTCCAGTTTAAAATAGAAAATCATGGAGGCCACGAAATGTTTCTTTTAAAACATTTTTATTTCTACGAGGCCAGAAATGTTCATGGGATCATCTTTTCCTTCAGTCAACTATTTGCTAATGAGCATGAAGAAGAGCAATGAAAAGCTATGAGGAACTTAATCGTGCACAGTTGTGTTACGGAGCAGCCAGCCGGTGATTCACATGCCAGGAGTCATCTGACTTCCACTCAGAGTTACCTCAACACTCTCACAAAAACACCCCTGAAGGAGAAAATGCAAACACACTCACGTTATCCAGCTGTTACTTTGCCTCAATTCTCACGGTACATTTTCAGAAAACAACTAGTTCTGCTCTTTTGACTGTCGCTTCAAAAGTCCTCGGCTTGTGCTCGCCGAGCTCGGCGCCTTTGGGGAACTCCCGGTCCACATTAGCATAAAGTGAAGTGAAATGGCCTTATTTGAAGTGCCGACGGAAGACAGTGAAGTCTTGTGTGTCAGGAAAAAAGGTTGAGAAAGAAGAAGAAGAAAAAGGGGCATCTTGCTGCGTTAGAACTCCTCTCATGTTGAAACTTTGCTTTTTGTTTTTACGTTTCTGTGATTTGCAGTAATTCTGTGTGATGATGTGAACATGATGGACGCCGTCTAAGATGAAAAAACGCTTTAATTTATTACTGCAGCTCTAAAATTTTGGGGAACTTATGAGACAAACACTTGAACATGAAGTTTACCATCATGCACCTTGTTAGCGTCTCTGTGTTACACATCTGGATGCAGATTGGAAGTTTCCACGCCAGGCTGAGACGTCGCTGATGACCTCACTGTGAAATCACCGGGGTTATTTTCAACAGAACACATCATTTCATAGATAATGACTCTCACTGACTACTGACTCACACTTCTGCGGCTCCGTCCTGATCTTCAGCATGTGCTCAAATTGTCTCAGTGAATCATTAGTGAATGCACACAGTCTCTTTCTTCACAGCTGGGAGAGACTCAAGTATTCAGTGTGATAAAATGAAATGGATGTGAATTAAAGCAGTGTGATTAAAAGATTATTTATGGGTGATGAAATGTTAATCTTTATTCAGTGTCTTGGCACTTTTATAAGTAAGTAAAAAGTGACAAAGTTTTAAAAGTGCACTGGGGTCGCCGTGCACAGATGTGGGACGAACACTGTGGATCCTTGCAGTCGTCTCTCTCATCGCTCCAGGCAGGTACCTGTGTACCTGCTGCTGCTGCAAAAAAAGGGGAAAATATCTTCTCTTTTGGGTTCAGCAGGTACTGAAATGATTTGATTTCAGGGGCATGAATTATTTGCATTTCAACCATGCCTGAACACGGACCTCAACTTAATGTATTCAGTCTCCACTGATCTGGGAAAGCAGAATATTGAGCAGTTTCACACCAAAGACTAGTCAAATAGAAAGAGTGCATGGAAGCACAGGGCCGATTTCCTTGCCACACTCTCGCTCGCTCTCTCCCAAGCCTGTTGAATGACACGGTGACAAAGCAGCCCGGTGTGTTTGTCTGAAAGGAGACTGAGAGTCAGGGCCATGACAAGTGCCTGCTAGGCAGAGGGATGATGACAAAGGGAATGAAGGTAGCACTGGCGGACTGTAAGAGGGAGTGCAATGTGCAAAAATGAATCATTCTTCTGACCTGAATACGGTTTGCAGCCACGTTCAGGGAGCTCCGCTTTCACAACCTGGGTAACTTATACAGAAATACTCCGGCATCCGACTCCAATACATTTTTCAGAAGCAGGGATTCAAATCTTGGTTAAGCCGGATGAATTGGATGGATTTTTTTTATTTTTTTATTTTAACCCAGTTGATTAAAAAGCTTTTTAACAAGATCATCTGGGCCGACATTAACTGCCACTGACGAGACATTACAGCCGAGTGAAGCGCCTGCAGGCCGGCTTTAATAAAAGTTAGCTTTTCATGGTCAGTCAGAGTGATAAAGATTATAAATCTTCCCCTCCTCAGTATAACTTACCCCCCTGCTTCAGCTCTGACAGCCCCCACAGTGCAGACTGCCAGCCTGCAGACCAGAGGCAGAGCTGACTGACTGACTGACTGGCTGGTTTGCAGGCTGCTCTGCCGTCTTAGGTTTGATTTCTTTGCACATGAACTTCATTTCATTCTGTGACTTACTGATCAGAAATCAGACTTCAAAGTTTTCCCTCATGCTAATGATTTCCCACCAGGGGGGCTTGTTACTTCTGCATTTAACAGAGTCAGACACCATGTTGCTTCTAATGGAGAGTCAGGAAATCACAGGAAATCACAGGCGTGCATGCACCAGTGGACACAAAAACCCAAGTAACTCGACTGCTGATGATGATGATCAAGCGATGAAAGTTTACTGTTTGCACCTGTTACACACCTGGTTTTCCACCGAGTGCTGTTAGCAAACATGCACAGCCGACATGTTATTCGCTCAAAACGACAGAAAATCCAACAATGTTGTGCAAATATAAACCAAACTGAATCTGTTTCACCTCCATTCATTCCTCATCACTTTTAAACGTCTCATCTGTGAGTTGATCTAAAGTGAGCTGATGTTGTTATGAAGCTGCTTTCACCTCAGACTTCATCAGTTTGTTAAATAAAACATCAACTGCATTAAGGAAATGAACCCCGCAGAGCAAAACTGCCCTCGGGTCCCTGCAGGTCCAAGGTCCCCTGTAATCTGAATGCCTGTTGGTTTTTTAGTGATTTGATTAATTGCAGATTTGTTTGGGGAGAAGCTCGGGGTGAAGATAAATCATGTAAAGGAGCGGAGCCCCCCCCCCGTGGAGCCGCTCAGCAGTCGATGGATCAAATTATGGTTGTACATGCAGAACGTGAGAGTAACTGTAAATGATAAAACAAGTTCTGAAAACAGGCAGTTTGACATAAATAAAGATTAAAAACAATCCAGTAAACACACACACACACACATGCAACTCAAACAGTCACACAACCAACTGAACAGGGTAACACACACACACACACACCCTTAAATAACCTGCTGATGACCTCAGCTGAGGGAGAACATCACAGGTGAATCCAATAGATCCTGATGACTGAGGCTGAGTGAAGATCTCAAGATCCTTCCGACCAAAACACGAGTGAATATTCAAATATTAATGGATTTAATGGCTCAAAGTCCAACAGAAGAATAAAACCACAGACATGTTTCAAACAAAACATGCTTAAAAAGTTATGAAAGTGTGAGGACGAGTGTGTCTGTGTGTCTTTCATGAGTCTTTTTCTGGTTTCCGGTGAGTTTACTTAATGTTTTGAACATTAAAAATGTCCGTGTTTAACTGTGATGAGCTTCCTTTCGTGCTCCTGGACACAAATCCTCGGTTCAGAAGGTGAAGCGGCTGCTCTTAACAGACTTTCTGCTGCAGCCGTACAGTAATAACCCGACATGTGTTTCTTTGTGATGCCTCGCTTTCATTCGGCTTTCCATAACTCAAGTGTGTTAATTTATAATCACACATGCAGGTGTTTTTTCTTTTGTCTCCTATCCCCATTTTGCCCCCCCCCCCGCTCATTTCAACACGATAAAAAATTGCATTTGGCAGAGATAAACCCAGCAGGGAATGATTCAACTCTGTCGTCGCTGTCTCGCCCCCACTTTTTTTTAATCTCCCCTGAGTGTTTTTTTCCTTTTTACATTTTGGAAAAAGAGCATCTCAATGTTTCAGCTGTAAGTAAAGAGCTGCAACGGGACCCAGCAGAGACGCAGCCTGGCCTTTGTTCAGACGGGGGGGGGGGGTTGGACTTGTCTGAAAAAGTCCATATTCCTCACCTGCAACACAAAGCCTCAGCAGCTCTCAGAACAAAAAAGGCGACTCCTCTCCTCCTCAGAAAGTGTGTGGCTCTGGAAGTGATGCAGTGGCAATAAAAACACCGGGGGGCCCAGATTTTTCTCTGCAACACAACAGAAACAGAATGTGTGTGTGTGTGTTTGACGCTTTCAGGCTCGATGTTGCCGCCTCAGATCGGAAGGTGAAGAAAGCCTTTTTTCCCCACTTGTATTATTTTCTTTTGTCTTATTTTTCAGCCGGCTGGAGTGATATTCAGATCGGTGGAGTTTCTGAGGGGAAACAGTCACAAAGTGTGTGCTGTTGCCATGGCATTTACGGTGTAGCAGAAACTTTCCCACGTCATTATCCCCGTCCTACATCTCAAACCTCCCTGGAAAGGTTAGGCCCACTCAGCCCTGTTTGTCCAAAAAGAATAAAGGTTTGATATGAAGGCTGCTAACTTTTCCCTCTGCTGACGTGTTTTGATTCGCAGTAACGTGGGGTGACACTACGGGATTTTATCATCCGTGTTATAGTCGATCTCCTTTATTTTATCGTAACATGATTCGCAAATGGACAGCTAATCCCTCCGACTCTGCGCCAGAGAACCGCCTCACTCTGCTGAGTCAAACAAGGAGACCAGACACATACATTAGCATGTCAGTGTGCTCCGGAGAGAGTGAGAGGTGTAGAAAACCGATCCATCCTGCTTCCTTAAAAAACGATGCAGGACATAACTCAGTGCGATGGCGTCCTGCCTGCCTGCGATTGACTGATGGCTTTTTCCTTGAATGCTGAAACAAAGGAAACAAGGGGGTGCAGGTGATCCGGAGACGGTCGTTTTCCAGCCAAACCAGAGCCGTTTTCTTTCCCCCCTCACCCCCCCCAAATCCTTTTCTCATGCTAATTTGTTGTTCTTGTGGTATATTTCATCCACAGTCGTTGACTTGATTTTAAAGACACAAGCACAGAAACAAGCTGGAGCCTTAATGTCATCAGCTGAAAACAAGACAGATCCTTTTTTCTTTTTTTTTATTGGCGAATGTTTTCCTTCGTGCCGCAGAGTCGATGCCGAGCTCGGAACGGTTTCTCCTCGTCAGGGTCGTCGCGTTCCAGCTGAAAACACCCACATGGGCGAGAAGTGATGAACAGCAGATGTGAACCGGGGGCTCCATTTCTGATGTCAAGTCATGTTCATCCAAAAAATATGCAATTATCCTCTCCACTATCTGCGGCCCATTATCATAATTGTATTTGCGGCTCTTCCCACTGTAATAACTTGGCACATGTGCAGGAGTGATTAACAAGCTGCAGGTCTGGACCAAGACGATGTGCAGAGGACGGAGTCACAACTGCTGGGGGTTTGAATAACTTTAAAACAATTCTCAACACACAATTACAAGGTGCTTACAGTAAAAAAATCTAAGTAAAACATTGATAAAGTTAATAAATTCAGACGAGAGCAATTAAATCGACCAACAGAGAGAAAATAAACAGTTCTGCTGTAGCCAATGGAAACAAAAGAGCTCTGAGTGTAACAAACAGAGACGTTAAAAAGTGTGAGAGAACGACAAGAGAAGAGAAACAAGATAAATCTCACAACCAGGAGAGAAAGAAGTGATAAAAGGCTGAAGATGAAACAGCGTCTGACTTTCTCCAACATGTCAGATCATTAAAACACCTGTTCATCTTCACTGCTGATGCTCGTCCTGAGGGACGCTGAGCGACGTCACTGTGGTGAATGAACTTCATGCTGCTGGTGACTGAGAAGGTCCACTTCTGTTTGCATACACACACACACACACACACTTACACACACACTGCAGGCTGTGTTTCCTCAGCTGACATTTGGTGGCAGTAATGTACAAAGAACATACAGCGTCTTTACAGGGTCAGAAGAAGACAAGAAACAGACCAAACTCTCAAACTAATGTGGATGTCATTAATCCAGACATGAAACATCTTCCTGTGTGTGAATCAGAGCATCTCTGCGTCCTCGTTCATCTCTGCAGGACTCTTACTGCTGCTGTCATCTCTGATAAAAGGCCCAAACATGGTAAAAATAATCAATTTAAAATGAAATATCAAGTAATAATCTCTGCAAGTGTCTTGTGGGGTGATTATTGTGTTTTTTTCCTGATGTCTCTCTTCATATCTGGGGGTTTTGCAGTTTTATGGTTTCGGGGTTAAAGTTGGAGACTTTTACAGTCTTGGGAAATCTCTGCAGTAGCATTCCCGTTGGTGTTTCCCACCGTCCGGCCGGTCGCGGCCCTAATCCTGGCTCAGCTCAGCGCAGCGCCGGCTCCTCCCCTCGGCAACACTGACACAAACAGTGTGTTTTCACCCGGAGCTTTAATGATGGCTGACTGCAGGTGGCGGGCTCTGTTCCCGGCCGCCGCGCCTCGCTGACGGCAATATATCTGATAGGATTTACTAACTGATCTAATAGTCACGGACAGTGAATGCCAGGTTAGGAAGAGATTAGAATCAGCGGTCCGCCCCCTTTTTCATCTGGGCTGACCAATGAGGGAGGAGCCTGCTGAGGCTCCACTGTGCTGCTCTGTTTCATTACATGGATTTATGGGCGGGCAGCGTCGCCGACCCTGCGTCTCTCCCCTCCCTCCTGGTTCATGTGAGTTTCTGCACAACAGTGTGAATGATGGCTGTGTATCAAAAAACCCAGCGTATGACTCTGACAGGACTGAAAACATCAGAACAGCCTGTGCTGCAGCTGAGCACAATGAGGAAGCGTCGTCTCTTGTGTCGCTCCGATCCTCCAGAAATTACCGTGGAGATTTAGGAGTGACCACATGCAGGCGGTGGTTACATAAAGGTTCGGAGGCCTTTGTGTTCCCTCATGCTGTCCTTTAACATCCATTGTGGCTCTTTGAGCTCTCTGTGTGAGTCTTGGCTAAAATACTGAGCTTTTTAGATTAAACTCTGAGAGATTTAACTCTCTTTGCAACAGTAACTTTCCTGGCGGTATCGACCTGCAGTCAATGTATAATATGCTCATAACAGCAGAAGCTCAACTTATTTCGGATTTCTCTGCTTTAAACCACATCCCACTGTCACCTCTCTCTAACCTGCTTTCTTCTGTGTCTCCTTCTTTACTTTCTCTTCTGCTAATAAAGAACAGTGGAGTTGGATGGGATCAATCCCTGTCCTCTTAACATTCAGAAACAAGTTATACTCCCCGTCTGGCCTTTAGCAAACTGCCAAGCAAGGATTACTCCCATAAGAGGAGAGCAGCGACCGAAGAAAAGGAGGAGAGGCAGGAAGCAGCAGGTTCTTCATAACCGCTGACAGTTTTCTCAGGGAGCAGAAAGCTGCGACTGTCTGGCCCCGGCGTGCAGGAGATGGGAAGTCCTGCTAGCTTCTCTGGCGCTGCTGCTCCACAGGAAAAATGCCACAGCGGGTCAGTTTGCAGCATGTGGGGGGCAAACAGGGAGCAGCGTCACCGCAGGGGGGCGGCTACTGGAGGAGAGGGAGGCCGAGGCAGCTGCTTCAGGTGTTCAGGTCGTCATGGAGGAAACACTGAGCCCACCGCTAACACGCTAACGACAGGAACACACGCGTGTTCAAATCTATGAATAAACAACCTATCAATTATATTTGTCCTAAAATAATAAACTTAAAAAAAAAATTATGCTCAAATATTTGAAATGTATCAGTCACCTTCGGTTTTATTTTGACTAATTCAGATCTGATCGTTGCAAAGCTTCAGTATTATTCACATCATACAGTCTGTCATGCTGTTTTTCTAACAACACTAATGGGATCATCCTGCTGCAGATTCTTCTGAGAGTGTTCACGTCCTCTCTGCCAGTGAAGGCTGGTGTTTTTCAGTCAGTGGAAAACACATGGTGGAGCTGCTGAGAGCCGTCACATGATCCTCCTGGGAGAATCATCTCGACATGCAGACGTCCCTCAGAGGCCTGCTGCACCCCTGGAAGTGAAGAATGGGTAGATATAATATGTTCGCTCTCTGTAGGGGGATTTCTTCCTTCCACACTAAGAAGAAGATCACTTTATCTTTTATTAAGATACCACAGTATGCAGAAAGCCCGGAGAAAAAGCCTGTGAAAGGTCAAGTGCCTGCGAGGGACAGCAGAGAAAAAAGAGACAATTTTTCATCCATGATTGATGATGATCTGCCCGCAAAGCGCCACGGCTCACTGTGTGGAACAAACACAGGGAGGTCACATGCATGAGGACGAGTGTGAACAGCTAACCTTCACACACACACACACACACACACACACACCACACACACAGGAATGGGTTTTACAGCACACAGAGGGATCAGACAGTCAAATTGTTAGTGGATATAAATATTAAGCGCATGTGATGCTGCAGGACTCGTGTTGTTAAGCAGTTTACATGTTTCATTTTGAGGCTTCGTGTGCTTTCACCTGCACACTGCGGCTTAACGAACACTGGTTTTCTTACACGACAGGTCAAGAAAATCAATGCATTTAAAACTGACAGCAGCAGCAGCAGAGGTGGGGTCAGAGGTCAGCGGGTCTGTGTGAGTGAGGTTTCTCTACAGGAGAATAGAAGAACCAGCAAAGCTCAACAAGGAAAGAATGCAACCTGCAAAAACTCATTAACGGGGAATCTGAGGCGGCGGACGTCTCAATGTCGAGACTTTGTGTAAAAAGAGAAAGAACATGGACGAGCTGTTGTAAAAGAACTGTTTGCTGTGAGACTGTACGGACTTTTCTGCCTTTTCCTTTTTTTTCTTTCAAGCAATTTTCACGGCCTTGACCTTTTCTCTTTGATTTGATTCACTGCAGACAGAGTTCACAACACTGACAACACAAAGGCGCCAGTGTCTCAATTCACCTTTTCTATGGGCCCAATATAGCAAGCTGCAGCCGTGCCGTGCCACGCCGCACTGAGTCGTGCTGAGTCGTGCCGAGTCATGCCAAGTCGTGCCGTGCCGTGCGTTCTCCATCACTGAAGTTGTTCCTGGTTTGATCAAAACTCAGATTTCAGCGTTTGCTAACTGTCGCTCTGCAGCTGTAAGTTCATTTAAAACAAGAAATTTAAATATTAATTTTATTTTTAGAAGTTTTCCATAATCAGCTCTCAACTTTTAAACACTACAGAGAAAGGAAAGTGGTGTCGGCAATGAGGTTTTTGTTTTGACCTCCAACTTTAATAATATATGAGTTCAAACAGCCTTTGCACATTTTAGGGCTCTACATTCATAATTAAACACTTCTCATATACATAAATACTTACAATACACATCCAGCCTTTATGTCATTAATGCATATTTAATTTTGTCACAGTAACTCACTGCAAATCATGCTGGGTTTTGTCAAAGCACCATGACATGAATGTTAAATTTAAGTTTTCTATTAATAGGACGCAGGAGACTGGTGATGTTTCACTCGTCTGAGACACTTCAACTTCCAGCGCGGCTTCGTGCTTTCATAGTTAGAAGCAATTAAGACGAGCTCTGTACAAAGTGGATCAGTTAAACATCATCATATCGCAAACATGCCAAGAAATCATTCATTCAATTCACCCGGAAGATAAAAGGACCTATTTTACTCGTCTGCGTCATCCTCCAGATGAGCCATAAAAAAAGAGGGTGTGAAGGAAAACATCCTGCACGAAGAATCATGTTGATGGATCTAAATTTAACTCAGCCTTCGCTGGGATTTACAATTATGCCTTTCACACGCTAATATGACTGTTAAAGTATTGACATCATAACAAGACTCCAATTTCAAGCTGCCCATGACAGATGCTGTGATAAATGTTTCTCTATAAATTGATGCAGAATAAATCTCCTGGCAAACAAGACAGCCATAAACAGCTTGTTGCCTGCTGAGTGCTTATTTGCATTGAGCAGACAGGGGGATTATTAAAGAAACCCCTCAGGGACTCCATGCATCTCTTCAGTGCAAATCGAAGGAGAGGAGCAACGCGGTGACCAATGGTGTCGCTCTCTCGTCCATGCGCCTCTGGTGACCCTTCTTCAGCCTGTTTCATTACTCCACCGGGTCGGTTGTTAAAAAAAAAAAAGGCTCATGTTTGCACTTCGCCCGTCTGGTTGGAATTAGATGGGAATGTTAACAAGCTCAGCCGAGGATCCATATTCATGAGACAGTATGTGAAGGATGAGTGATGTTCCTGTCACCGGTCCTGAAACAAAAGCTCGATCATGGATTCACTCCAAAGCATGAACTTAAAGCCCCCCCCCCCGTTCACCATGCGGTGCTATAAATGGATGTGCTGTGCGTATTTGTGGATGTTGATGCTAAACGCATGGAATCAGTGAACCACAGTGAAACACTGGATTAATGCGAGCTCCCTTCTATCTGCCTCTGCATATGCATTCCCCTCTGTAGCCTGGAGAAAGACCCTGTATGTGGGTAAATGTATAAATGAATTGGATCGAATTAGTTGAAATTACAAATTGAGCAGACACATTGCAAGGAGAACTTCAAAGGGCATTTGTACTCTAATTAAGTCAATGAATCACGTTGTCACGTCTTTCCTGCTTATTGCACCCAAAGCATAAAGAGGCAAAAAAGAAAAAGACAAAAAAAATTCTTCTCAGGGACTTTTATTAAAACAGAATAGTTTATTTCATTTCTTAAAAAAAGAAAGGCCTTTCTCTTTTCCTCTGGAACTCCCCCTTTTCACTGCAGAAACATGGCTGATGTCTATTTTAGGATGAAAGGCGGCTAAATAAACAATGAACAAGTGAACAAGAAGCAGGCAGCAGATCTGTGGAGCAGAGGAGGGAGCGAGCGTCTGTCACGTCGGGACTGAAGACCCACATCAGGTCTCATGTGAAGGCTGACGACTCACATGGAGTCCCGAGTCCTGAACCTGAGGTCGAGACAACGAGGACAAACTTCCACCAACTCTGAGTTTCTAACACATCACAATGTGCAAAATTTCAGCTCATCAGTCCTCCTACAGTTTCATACGTCAAACAAACTTGGAGGTTGTTGCATTTTAATCTGTAATTTTAATCGGACACATTTTTCATGCTTGCAAACTGCAGCAACTTTATGAGAAGAAGAGATGTTTTGTAAAGACTTGGTTGTTTTTTAATGAAATAAAATTAAAAAAAAGTGGACTGAGTTGAGAGTTTAAAGACTCCTGCTTATCCTCCGACTTCATCCTCCACCCTTCAGACCCTCATCCCGTTTATTTTGCCGCTGTCTCATGAAGAAAAGTCCGTGTCGGTCAGTGTGAGGACATCACTGACGTCACAGACTTTGGCTCGCAGCGTTCCTGTCTGTCATCGCAGCACCAAATGATTTACACAGAGCAATTACACTTCCTTCCTACACTCACTGAGTAACCTTTCAGACCTGATGACCCCCCCAACACACACACACACACACACACACACACACACACACACACACAGGTGGCCGCTGATGACTTTTCCAGTGAGCTCGTCATCGACAAGTGCTGATGACTGTGAGTTCGACTCGTCACGACGAACGAGCCGAACATCATCGCAGGAAACTGCTTATTTTAGAGTTCGACGGGTTGGCGAGGCCCCGATGCTAAAAGCTAAAATGGGTTTGACCACTTTGTCTCTTCCTGCTGAGAAAAAAGTCCCATGGGGCTTTGAGTGGGTGCTCTTATCCGGTTGGGCGGAAAGCAGGAGAAGGAAGTGACTTCACCTCTGAAAGCGGGATTGATAACATACTTCCATGCATGCCAGCTTGCGGTGCATTAGCTGCGGATAATCCCCCCCCTCATGCACCAGGAATAGAACATGTTGTAATTTCAGTTTGGGCAACCAGGGAGGGGTGTTTTGATCAGATAGGACTCTGGTGCTATTGAGGTCATTTTAAAAGAGGATGAAGGGGGAGTTTGATGTAACGCTGTTGCAAAAACACGGTCTGACTGTCTGGAAAGCACCATTTCCCCGTGAACTCGCTCTGAGCTCTGAAACTACAGAGGAGCCTTTTTCAGGACTGCACTCCGATATATTTGGTTTATTAAGGTCAAATCCAATGAAAAGACTAAAATGAACATTAATTGATCCTTGGAAATGATATCTTTTGCTCGAAAGGATCCATATTCGACTGGAAACGTTAAGTAACCTCTCAGGGTTTTGCTTTGAAGAACCGGAGGAGAAAGTTCTTTTAAAGCCTGTTTTTGGCAGAAAAGAAAAAAAATCTCTAAAATAAAATCCTCCCTGTCCTGATGTGAGGTCACTCATGCTTTTATCCTCTCCTAACTTCACTTATCCAACTCTGCATGCGTGCAACATATTTTTTTATTTCCTTGTTTTGTTGGAACATTCTTAACCAGAGATATTTATCCTGCTGAGCTGCAGACTGAACTTTAACTTTAATCAGTTTAATTCTGCTGTTATTGACCCTTTTTTCGTCTCTCACCTCGGTCATCAGGTCACATCTGCTCTTCAGAGGAGAAATGCATAACTTTCCCTTTATTGCACACACCAGGTGTGTGTGTGTGTGTTAGGTTTGGCTTGTCGCCTGAACCACCTGCTTGATACACAACTCGTCACCTGGTGCACAAAGTGTCACATGATCCATCGACTCTCTGACCTTCTTCATGAAAATGGAAGAAAGATGAACGGTATCAGTCTTCAGATGTCGTTCATGTTCCAGAGTGAAACATTTTCTTCTCACTCAGGCGAGAAAACATGTTGTTTTAAACTGATTTCTCTTCGTTAATGCTGCTTCGCCGTGTTCAGGACGCTTTAAAGACGACTCTCACACGGATCCATTGAAACTTATATCACAATAAACACCAACAATAATGCTGCTTGTGGTGGAGGATAAGGAACACATAGCTGCTGCTGCTGCTGCACACACAAGATGGGAAAGGATACAATTGAGTATTCTCTGGGGAAGCGGTCTCCATACAGCCGTCACTATTATGTGAGAGCTTCTGTTATTATTGCCATTATGCTCGTACAATTCAGGAAAAGTGAGTGCAGCACAGAAGGGCCTTTTCTCAGAGCAGCGGCTCTTGTGCTAATAACAATGCAGCCATGTCAGGAGCGCAGACGAGGGGAAACATCACTGGTGTTTACCTTAGCCTGCCATGCCAGCTTCCTGCTTTTATGCCACGGCCACGTTTGTCAAGTATTGTTCAGATACAATGTCGCTATTCATCGTGCCCTCGACCGTCCAAACCAGCGAGGCGACTTCTGAGGTTTCTGTCGAGTCTCTCAGAGCTGGAAACTCAAGACGAAAGAACAGAGAAACACAAACAAGTCATGCTGATGTTCTGCACTTATGTGTGTCCGACTTCATGTGTATCCAACATGAGACAAAGGTTTGAAGGTTAACAGCTGAGAGGAAAACAGCTGCGTGCTTGCACCTCAAGCCTCAGGCAGGTTGTAATGTGTCCGACCTCTGAAGGAAATCAGGATTAAACGTGTCTCTGTCTGAACTGTAAAAGTCTGGAGCAAAAACATTTCTCATAAACCGTTCAGACGGGATCAGTATTGACCGAGGTGTCGCTGACAGCCTTATTGGAGTCGGTTTGACACTAATGCACCTTAAGAAACAGGAGAAAGCATCGTGGTGTGCTGAGTTGACTTCAGAGACGGTAAAAACAATAAAATCTGTAAAAGACTTCAGAGATCTTGTGACGTGTAAAGACAAAACTTTAAAGTTAGATTTGCTTTAAATCTGCTGCGCGTCCTGAGCAGAAGGAAGATGAAAACAACCTGAGATGTAAAAGCTTTTCACACTTAAATTGGTCGGAACAAAACTGTCAGATTAGCAGAAGTTATTTTCTGCTGTGAAATCCACAACTCAATTATCTGCGGGCTTAAAAATACCTCCGAAAACAGCCTGTCAGTTCGTACTTGAAGTGAAGTTTTGAGTCAAAAACACAAGAAAAACACAGAGTAACAGGTTTTTTTCTGATCCCCGTTCAGCAGCGGCTCCCACCGACCGCTCAGGGCCCCGATGTTCAACTTTCAGATGCGTTAAATTTAAAGTTTGTTTATTTTTCATCAGTTTCAGCTTTGACATCATTGAGGCAAGCAAATCAAATTGTTATCTCGATTATGAATCAAACTTTTTTGGGTCTATCCACTCTGTGATTTGCTGAAACAAAACTCAAACTCTGTCGTTTTCCTGGCAGGAACGGTGTCGCTCGCCTTGGCAGCTTTTTTAAAAAGTCTGGCAGGAAGTTTCTGATCATTTCAGTTACTTTTTGCTGCATTTGTGCAGGTTTCAAAGACAAAAGTTCATGTATATTGGAATGAATTCTCCTCTAATCTGAGCGGCGTGATGGAGACTGACGGGGCGTGAAGTTCAGTCGTCTCTGCTCAACATGCAGCGACTCATTACTGAAAACAGTCAAATCCAAAAGTCATTTAGTTTTTGTTAGAACTAGGTTTGAACTTTTCTGGCCCTTTTCAATTATAACTTTCTCATTATTGTGGTAAAAGACGTGTAAAAGCTTAAATGTGATCATACGACTGTTATGTTACTGTCTTATCTGATATAAAAGACCAATGAGCTGTGGATGAAGAAGAAAACGTTTCTGATGTGTTTTTATTCTGCAGGATGTGAGACGAGTCAAGCTCATCATGTGAGTACAAAACATCGTATCAAGCAGCAGTTTTTACAGGAAAATAGATTTGAAACACAAACATAAAGAGCGAACACAACTCTGCAAACACGAGTCAGAGTTTGTTTCATGTTGTGTTTTTCTGGCTCAGGTGTCTCGGTGCAGAACGAAGACCTGCACGAACACGATGCTGCCTCGTGTTTTCTGCCCAAACAGACCTGAGGATGAAAGAACCACACGGTGTTCAACAAAACCTCAGATTTCTTTACATTTCACACTTTTTAAAATCTGTATGAGGATGATAATAAACGACATGCGACGGTTCATCACGGCGACCGACAGAGCAGCCGGTTTCAGAGCAGAGCAGCCAAGTTTCTTCTGACTGTGTTAAACACACTGAGATGCAGAGGAAGTGGTGAACGGGCGAGGCAGGCAAAAAAAAAAGGAAATAATAATTGAAGTGTGATTGCAGTCCCTCTGGGGGCTGCAGTTTATTAATGTGTCACTTCCAATAAAGCTCTTGCTATTCAGATTTCGGTTGTCATGGAGATGGCAGTCACTCCTGCGACGGAGGCAAAGGTTAGAGAGCCGGTGTGTGTGTGTGATTCCCGCCGCAGAAACAGACTGTAAACGCATCGTCGACACTCAGAGTCCAACGACAGGAATCAATTCTTCTGACTGAAGATGAGTTTTGTTTTCATCCGTCATCCCTCAGAAACGACATCATACAGGAAGTTATTCTGCTGTAAAGTCACAGCTTCTGTCTCCTGCTGCTGTCGGAGAGAAATGACTCTGCAGGACGAACAAGGTATTAACTGTAAAGAAAGCTGAAGAGAGTTGTTGACCCACATGTGAAGCTGTAAAGGTTTAATGTGTGGAGATGTGGCTTATTTTTCATTCACACACACATAATGTGCATATTTATCTCATAAAAAACACAGAAAGGAGACTGAAGCTTCTTGTTTTTAAGTCTACAGACGGTTTTGTGTTGTCGAGTCGTTTGAATCTCTCTTCTGTCTCGCTGACGGACGAAGTTGGCCTCACAGAGACTTAGCTTAGCTTTTCTGTGTGAATCTGTCAGTGATGTTTGTGTGTCAGAGATCATTTGATGATGATTTACAGAAGGTTTAGTTTTCACTGAAAACTTCACCTCATGTTCAGCTGGAACAACGCTGATGATTCACTGAAGAGCTTCGTTCTCATAATGAACATTTTTCTAAATACTTTTCTTTCTTAATGTAAATTATTAGCATACTTGATGCTAATTTGACTCCCAATGTTACATGAAAGAAAGATGTGACTGTAATTTTCCCAAAATCCATTTTACAAATCAAATCTTACAAAAACAAGGCTGAAGTTATTTTTTTATTCCTCTTCTTGTCAGCAGATCATGTGACACTTTGTCGTCCTGTATGAGTTTGTTCTGCAGGCTGAAACACAGGAAGTTTACTTACTGATTTCTGATGTTTATTAATGGATATTATCAGCCAGTTTTTCCATAAAACCATATATAATTTAAGATAAAACAGACATCTCAGAGCTCTGAGCTCCATCGTTCTGTGCTGCCGTTAACTGTTCAACCACAGACACAAGCTGTCTGCCGGCGTCTTTGTCGTCTTGTCACTGTTTCCTTCTCTGCAGCTCAGCGAGAGAATCAGAGCTGCTGTATTTATGACAGCGTCAGTCTTCTGGCTCCGCCGTCTCTGGACTGTGTAATTCAACATGACTAAAGTGCACAAAAATGCCACACAGAATAAATGTTCACAAGAGGAGAGAGCTGCAGCGAGCGGCCGCCGTCCAACAACGACAGACGCTCATTAAATGTGAGGGTTTCTGTTTGTTTTTCTTACATCAGGAAATTCAGTACAATTATAAAGAAAAGCTTAAAAATAAAAGTCATCCACTTTATCTAAAAATAAAAATTCAAGTAAAGTTTGGAGCCATCCTCGAGTGGCAGCTGAAGGAACTGCAGTTTTTGCACATCTGTGTTCATTTTCAGTCCGTCAGGCTGCTGTTCAGGTGAACTGCAGTCCTGAAATAAAAACACTGACCATCAAGTGAAAACTGAAGCTTTTTTTTCTTCTTCTTCTTCTTTTTTTCTCTGATTGTTTGGGCTGTAAAAACATCTGTTTCATCTCAGAGCAGAAACACCTCGCTCTCTCAGTTTAACCTGCGTGAACTGCTCCCCCTGCTTAGATAAACGGGTCGGTCCAGCGGCCACGCGGAGCGCAGGGGAGCTCTGAAATGGTTCGCTCCACAGGAGGGGGGACCTCATAACAAACTCCCACAGCGGGACCACCTCTTAAACCAACACGAGACAGACAGACAGGGTGAAAAACAAGCCCAATATGACAATAAGATATTAAAGCCAGCGTCTTTTTCCATTCTTTGTTTCTATTTTCCGCTTTAAAAAAATACAATATCGAGCGGGTAAACAGGTAAGTGTATCTCGGTGTATTATCTCTTCATTTCCTCTGCAGATTGAAAGAAAATTCCTTCATAAGGACGCCGAGCAGACGGAGGATACACTGTTCAGAAGCTGGTTGAACTTTGTGTTCGAAACATGTCGACAGGCAACAAATTGAAGAGAAGAGCCGAACAACACGCCTCCATACGTCTGCTGATGAAGATGAGGAGATGGAAACGTATGTGTCTGTGTGAGTGTGTGTTGGGCTGCATTACGTATCCACAGGTGACAAATTAGAGGATGAATCTGAATGAATGAGTGATAAAACAGGACAAACGTGCTCCCATGCAGGGCGAAGCCTCCACACACAGACTGTATGATGTTTCTCTCGTTAATCATGTGGGCAGACAGACAGACAGACAGACAGGCAGACAGACAGACAGACAGACAGACAGACAGGCTGCAGGAAACCTGACCGACGCGAAAACAAGCAGTGAGACAGACAGAGGTTAGCAGAGGATGAAGACAGCAGAGATTTAGGATAAAACACAGTAAAATGCTCCTCTGTGACTGAGGGGCTCTTCAGTTTGTGCTGTGCAGAGCTCTGCTGCCCCCAAAGTTCACATCCACTGAACTTTGACCTCAAACTGCAGTGACCTTTGTAAACCAGCAGCTACTGCTGGTGTTATGATTTATACCAGAAGACACAAGATAAATGTGCTTTTTGTATTTACTTCATTTATGCAATGACATCATCCTCATATCTAAACCAAACTCGAGAAGCACTTTTAGTTTTGTGCAGCCACTTTATCGTATTAGTTTCTGATTCCAGTCCCTGTCTTTTTACTGTCTCCTAGAATAATGACTCTAAATCTAATTTTAAGAATATTATCCACTGGTCATCTCAGCTGAATACTGTTGAAGCCAGCGTGCTGTCTGAGCCTCAGTTTGGCTCCTCCATCACCACACAGTCACCAGAGTTGATGTGCTGTCTGCAGGCATCTCTGATGGATGAGGAAACGAGATCAAAACAGAGCTTTTATTCATCTCATGGGCAACTGTTGTACAGTTATAATACAAACTGCAAATACAGAGAGTACAGATATCAAAGAGGTGCAAATCTTAAACACATTTCCAAAACTATGAACAGATTAGCAGTAAGGATCGTTCTTGGTTGTGTTGCATGTGCAGATTTATCTAGATGAAGTGATGCATCATTATGTTTTTAAAGCATCATTTCTGAGGCACAGACGTGTAAATTTATTTCAAAATGACCATTATTATGACCACTGTGTTGCTCTCATGTCCCATTATTGCACATTATGTCCCATTAATCAGAGATTTGTGATGACTGATGGATGAAGAACCACAGAGGGGCAGTAAACTGGAGAGGAAGAGGAGGACTCAGCAAACAGAGCAGCAGTGAGCTGAAACTGAGGCTGAGCAACCTCAGCACTTTGCGCCTCTGCTGCCCGCCGCCCTGCAGGGGGCAGATGAGTCGCTAATAAGCCTCTTTTACACATTTATCCACTCAACACTTTCTGAATTCTCCTGCCGTATTATTTTAACGTCCTGATTCAACCACCACACCTCTTACTTACTCGTGAGCTGGCAGGTCTCAGTCTCTGTCCTCCGCCTGCTATGCTAACAGCTCACACAGGTCTGGGTGTGGCCTCCTGTGAAGGTGGGGGACAAGGAGGAGGAGCTTGTGTCTGCATGTGTTTGATAAATATGTTAATGAGATGAGTCCATGCAAACATATGGAGTCAAGCTGCTCTTGTATCATTTTATCCTTTGCAGAAGTGTTTATTTGTGATGTTCAAAGCGGAGCTGGTGTGTCAGCTCTGACACACCCTCCTACATCCATCTGAAATCACAGGCAGCACAAAGATGCACTTAGTTTCTATTTCATTTGACTCTTATTTGATTCAGAATATTTTATTTATTCCCTCTTCGTCTCTCTGATTGTGTCCTTGTGCTGCCGGAGCTCTCAGAGTCCCTCGTGCTGGATCAATAAAGGATTATCTTATCTCTGATCTAATACATCTGGCTGACACAGAACAACATTAGCATCCTATTGGAGTCGTGTTTCTGACCATCAGATTAACATATGATAGCTAATAAATCTGCCTTATCAACTGCGTATCAAGGTTACAGGTCTGTGTTTGTTTGGTAGATTTTCTGTCCTGCACTTTTCACAAACAGCTCAATTTCTCCATCCAAAGAAAAACGAATTAATGAGTCCTTCACTTTCAGCAAAAAGCCAAGAAAACAGCAAAACACTGGCAGCCTTTGGATCATTTTGTGATTAAGCACAGAGACCTACTTTCCATTGTTATCGTTAAATACAAAATCTCCTGTTTGAAATTAGTAACGGGAAATTAAAAGGTCAAATCACAACCATTTATTTTAAAATAAAGCCCTCGAGGAGCAGCACAGCGTCCAAG
The DNA here is from genome assembly GCA_029814765.1 of Acanthurus leucopareius. Classification (NCBI taxonomy): domain Eukaryota; kingdom Metazoa; phylum Chordata; class Actinopteri; order Acanthuriformes; family Acanthuridae; genus Acanthurus; species Acanthurus leucopareius. The sequence continues at coordinate 22,142,315 of JAQMCX010000011.1, read as the reverse complement.
AACCATTTTGTATGTTTTGGAGCAAAGATCTGCTGCCGCTGGCTCCTTCTTCTTCTTCTTCTTCTTCTTCTTCTTCTTCTTCTTCTTCTCCCTGCAGTGTGCTCAGGTTTTTGCCCTGACTCTGGTGAAACTGTGCTGGCATCACAGATCAAAGGAAACCTGGTGTTTGTGGCCTAAAGGTGGAGGAATGTGTGCACGGCTGTGTGTGTGTGTGTGTGTGTGTGTGTGTGTGTGTGTGTGCGTGTGAGAGTGTGTGTGTGTGTGCAGCCTCCACAGAGGCTCGGAAAGGACACACACACACACACTCTCACACACACAGACACACAGATGTTTCAAATCCTCTGCTTACACAGGTATGCAACAAACATGACAGAGTCACAAACATCATGCACACACAGAAACAAACCT
>JAQMCX010000011.1:22102149-22141560 GCA_029814765.1 Acanthurus leucopareius | reverse complement strand
CGGACAGGCGAAGCTGCTTAACTGCAACAACAAGACCAGGAAGGAGGCCAAGACACACACACACACACACACACACAAAAGCATTCACACATGAATAAACACAGTTACTAAAACTTACACATACAGTCGTTACAACACTGTTTTTACAACTAATATGACATCATAAAACACAATTATGTGTTAGCTTGTTGACACTGTTAGCTGGAGGCCATTGGCTTCAATTCAGTCTCCCTCTCTGCTGCCCCCCCCCCCAAAAAAAAAAACAAAAAACATCTTTCGCTTCTCAGTTTTGGTTTTTTCAGACTCATGTGGCCTCATGAGTGCAGGACTTGCATTTAGTTGAAGTGAACAATCTGTGATTGCGACATAAAACTGATACCATTGACATGTTACGTTTATTTGACTTACATATCATATGCTTTTATGTAAATATCCTATTTTTATTTTACATACTGCGACTGTATTTACTGTATTTTGTTTTTAGAGAAAGTGGTAAAGTCTGATGATAGCATTTTGTTTTCATCCACTCTGTGCTTGCAGTAACAGTCTGTAGACTAGATGTTTAGCAGCTGAATGCTGATGGACACGACGTCTCCATGAGCATCACACTGAAATCATCACAGAAACTCCTGCTGCATGAACAGGAAGCAGCCACACACAGACTTCACAGCGCTGCATCTAGAGACTCAGTTTGTCCCCCATTTTTCACACAGCTCACCCACTTCTACGGAAAAAAAATCAGTAAAATGATCTTGTGTGGTAGTCCAACCTGTAACTTATTTGGTGTTTGGTGCTCAGAGGGAAGCATAAATCTGAAATCAGTAGTGAACGTCAACATTAGCTGCTCTGTCTCAGAAAAAAGGCTCAGTGCAAATCATCATGTGAGTTCGTTCAGGAGCTGGTTTAGTTTGTAGCGCTGAACAATCTCAGTAGGAAGCTCCTACGACGATGGAAAGCCCAGAAGAAGAAATGTTTCAGTCAGACACCACCTACGTTGCCTGCTGGTGAGCTGCACTCGGTCACACAGTCCTCCAGTGAGTTTGGATCAACGTTGTTATGTTTCCATCTAAATCAATGGAAGATGCAGAGTTTGATCTTTAATAATAGCCAATAGTCCTGTGGTACCATGGTGAGCCTGCAGGGGGAGACACTGCAGTCAGTCACCACTCGCACTGTGCAAGCTAGCTCCACTTGGTCACATGGCTCTCTAGTGCAGACTCAGTGAATACAGACTGAAAGAACCGAACAAAAAAGAGTTAATTCATTCATGTGTGCATGGGAACATAAAGTTTATATTTTCAATACGTGTCGCCTGTCATGTGTGTTTTATTCCACAGCTGCTGCGAAGCATTAAAACCCACACGAGTGGAAAACTTGAGCAGATTATTTGCATGAGAAGTGTTCAGTCATTCAGTCAAACAAGTCATTGACCTTTGAAGAGGAAACCAAACAACTCGGATGACAATGAGGTTCCCTTGGCAACAAACACAACACAAAGCATCCGCGGACTCTTTGTGATTGGTAATTGAAAAGAATGCGGGGAAAAAAGGGAATGAGTTAAAATGGAATAAAATTCAAAGAAAAGACGCCGTAACTGCTTTTTTTTTTCGCTCAGACAAATCTCCTGATTGGTCTGCTGCACGTTGTGTTTAGAAAAATCATAATCAGAGCGACACAGAGGATCAATGTGTGTGTCCGTCTGATGCACACAAACCCACAGACGTCCTCATTGTTCTGATGCACTCCAGCTCGTGACTCACTCTCCTGCCGTTCGCCACTAAAATAGCAGCTCAGGTATCATCATCTGGGCACCAGGAGGTCAGAATGTGGGCGTCTCCGGTGTTTACTTTAAGCATGATCATCAAGCATGGTAGCACATCACAGTCGCCATGGAAATAAGGGTCTATATTCATATTTCATCTAGCTCAGAGATCAGACGCGTCTGGCAGACTGTGAGGCAGACAACACCCGAGCACCACACTTCATTTATATCTGTATTTTTTTTTTTAATCCTCTCCTAGCAATAGCTTTTGGCTCTTAGCTAAACTTCGCCTGCAGCTTCTGCTAACATTAGAGCCTTGGGATTAGCAGAGGTGCTAGACAGGAGCCAAAAACAAATCCTCTCACACACCTAGCTGTCTCCTTTCTTCCTGTCATTATCAAACACATCCAGAGTGTTACCTTGGCCCTCAGGATATCGTGCTAGTGTGCAGCAGCAGCAGCAGCGGCGGCAGCACTCTCCGTCACTCTGCAGACGGGTAAGGGCACCTTTTTACCGGTGTGAGTCGTGTTGAAAGGTGTTGCACCAGCCGGATCAAACGAGGACTCGTCATGCCACAGAATCTTAACTTCAGCCAGCGTGAGGACGAAGTTGTTTGAGATGTTTTTGGGTTCTGTTTTGTTTCCAGGATCAGACAGAACGGAGGTTCGTTAAAATGTAAACAGGTTTGAACTCGTTGAAGGTTGAAAACTACCTGGTTTCTAAAAGTCGCAGACCCTCGTCACAGTGTGTGTAACGCCTCTCTTCAACATGTTTTCTCTTAAACTTGCTGTTTTATTCTTCGTTTAACTTAATTTATTGTCATTTTTAAAGTGTACAAACGTCATTATCACTGATGCGTTTTAATGCTAAGCTACATTTTGTCTTTATTGGACACTGAACTTTTCATTCGGCCTTCCAGTGAGATATTTCTGCTGGTTTTGATAGTTCAATACTTTTATTTCATGTCATGTTTTTAATTTGTTGAATGAATATTTGAAACAATCGTCAGTCAACATTTGTAATCATGCAAATGATTAAAAATTCATTCTTGGACCAAAATCTTTCTCTGCTTTTATGTTTTTACCCCCATTTATTAAACTCACGGTGGGTATTTATGGTTTTAAAAATGTTGTTTTTACAATATATGTGTGTTTAGCCTCCAGTCATGTGCAGGTCAGACACGTGTGCAGTAAAAACAGACAGAACATTTTGGAGATTTTAACCAAAAAGTTGGAAAATAGACTCCAGAGGTCCAGCGTTTCTGAATGAGAAGTTGCATCGAGTTACAGGAACTGGTGGAAAACGGTTTAGCCCAGCTGTGAGGTCGGGACTTTGGTTTTCTGTTTGCACAACACTGGATGTAATTGGATCACTGAAGGAATTAAAGTTGACTGCGACTCGAAGGTCCAGAACCGATCTGCGTTCTGTACGTCTGCCATCTCAGGCCCCTCGGGCCTTTTCATAATTCAGTTCCCGACTACGTCTGCAGCCAAACAGCACAAGGCCTTCAGACCCGAGCGTATAAATCATAACTTCACTTTAAATAAAATGATAAATATCAACAATGTTAATATATGGAGCTTTGTGTTGCTCCACCTTCATCAGGCTGATGGGGTTCGGTTTCAGAAGGAAGGAAAGAAGAAAACTTTTCAGGCCCTTTTCAAGCTTTTAGGAGAAAATTTTGTTTTAAAGTTTATTATGACATATTTTGGGTTTGATTAATATCAAACAAGATGGTCTGACATTGTTATCTTTGCATCTTTGTACTTTGAATGTCGTTTCTTTTGACTTATACTCAAATCTAGAATTTTCTGGAAAATAAACTGGAACTACGAGTACAAATTACATAATTTTTAACAGATAAACATGCAGAGTGTTGACAGCCTCTTTACATACGTGAACAGTTTGTTGCATTCAGTTTGTATTGTTGCTAAAGTCTTTCATCACTGTTTAGATCATCCCGTTACGCTCCTTCATCTCGTCAGTGGAAAGAAATTTACCTTTTTAAAAAGAGCAGGAACAAAACGCCACATTAATGACGTGAACCACAGTAAATTTATCTGACATGTGACTGTTTATAGAAATCAAATGTTCCTGCCTGCTGTTGTCATTACTGACCTTCAGCAGCGGCTGGAACCAAAGCAAATCATGAGCGGTTGAGATTAGTATTACTCACGAAATGAAAGAGATCACCATTACAGGCTATTCTCATGGTAATTCTGGCTGAAAACCAGCGCGAGTTACAAATCAGGGCTCGACTAGCTGAAATTGCTGGTGGGGGATCCCTCGACTGTTTACTCATGCAATCAGGCTCATACTGCTCACAATCAGGCCCATTCTATCAATCAGAGCATTATTTGACACTTATGGCATTTAGCATTAGCATTTAAATGCTGCCAACACCCTGAAAACTTCCTGCGTCGTGTTTCGCTGCTAAAGCCTGGAAATCTGCATATTTCTCAAAATTCTGAGAACTTGTTTGCATCACCGGTGTCGAAGGTCCTCGTTCGAATCAGACGGAGTTTTTCTCCATATGAGGTTAATAAAAACTGAGAGGCAGAATGAAATGAATGTAATTTGTTACCTCTGGTTTATGGAGTATCTACACACTCTATATGTTTTCCTCTCTCCAGTCTGAGGCGACTCGGTCCAAAACAAGAACAAGTTTTTATGCACATGCAGATGCTTTACTTTGAAGGTTCTTGTATTAAACATGTTGAATAAGGGTCACATGACCAGCTGGACCTTGTTAATGTTTAACATGCAGAGTTGTTTGTCATTTTAAACAGTGGAACTGATGTCCTGCCTTCTTCATGATGTTTGTTGTTTCTCTTCCCTTTGATTTTTATGTCTTCCTCATTTATTCCACTTACATTTCTGCCTTATTTCATTGTGTATAAATACATTTATTGTACTTCATGTATATGGAGCTGATCTGGCTCCACACCAGCCAATCACCACCCACTTCTCTGGTTGAGTATTTTTAGCCATTTAAAAAGGTCTGTTCTTGTGCTCATTGACAGCCGTTTCCGTGGTTTTAAAAAAAACAATGGAGCCAATCAGAGCTTTGTAGGTGGGAATAAGAATGGGGTTGATAGTGATTGATTAGGACAAAGCAAAACAAAATACCCCCTGGCTAACATGCATGCATGCTTAAATAATTACAAAATGGTAATTCAGACTGATTATAATCATTTTAATGATTCAACCAATAGTCAAATATTTAGGGCCTTGATTGAGGCTTTAATTACTAATTAATATTTTTAATTAGCTGGAGCTCAGTAGCAATAATAGCTTCGGATTGATGACCAGCTCACAGAGGGCATAATAACTCAGAGACTCGCAGAGGGGCGAGTGTGAGGAATTTCCTGAAGGTGTGGAGTCTGATTCACTCTCCTTCCCTTTTGTTCGGCAGTTTAGAGGATTTATTGACGAATCCTTTAACAGCTGATGATTTAATAACTGGAGGATACACGCACATTACAGCACATTATATCATGTTACAGGGGAACTTTCATATTTCCCTCTCGTGTGCTCTGTTCATGTTACAGGTGGGATCCTTGTGTCTTTACAAAGGCCCAGTTTATTCAGCTTGGCTCTCTTTGGTAAAGAATATTATAATCTAACAAACATTAATGTGTCATGAACATAATAACCTTTACTTTTAACATCGATTAACACAGTACTTTGTCCTGTGATTGCTGGATACTCCTTCCTGTCAAAATCCGAACATAAATCTGAAATATTTACCATCATGTGGTCACATTATTACAGGTTTGACCACAAATCACAGCAGTTTTCTCTCATCTTTTTTAGTTTTCATCGGCATGAAAACCATAAAAACAAAGAGTCCAGCAGCCTGAAAGCTGCAGCGTCGTGTGATGATTCTCTGTTTCTGTGAGGGATCCTTTCACTTCACACTGACTCCTCTGACTCAGTGATTATATCAAACACACTGTAAAGCTCAATGGAGCCATGCGAACATTTAAAAGCACAGAAATGTATTTTTTTGTTCGGTTACACTCCATTTAGTCAACAGGCTAGAAGATTTAAGGCTGATAGCAGCTTTAAGTTGTGTGTTCTGGAGATTAGACAACTCTGTTATTTACATTTGGATCACTGAGGTTTAGAAAAAGGGTCATTACACCCAAATCCCTCCCACATGTGTTTTCTTGCTTTTAGTCTTATCTAGACGGCTTTTTTTCATTATCAGCAGCTGATTTCAACATTTGGAAAGTTGGACTGTAACACTGATGAACGAGAGAGAATAAAACGTTGGTTTTGCTGCTAGAAGCATTTATTTAAAAAACACACAGAAATTAGACTTTTTATATTCAATGTATCTTTTATTCATAATCAACCACAATCAGTGGGACATGTGAATTTGCTTTTTACTGAAATTTACTTTTTAAATCTGATTTATCAAAAATTTTTGACAAAGACTTTATTTACTCGCTCTTTTGTCATTATTTTTTTTTATTATTCTGTTGATTATCATTAAATTATTGGTTTAAGGATACATATTATTCTAGATAATATTGTTATAGTTATGAAATAAACTTTATGTTAATAATGTGACTGATTTCAGCCCACAGACTTCTGACTGACATGTTAACACAACATGTGACAGTTGTTGTTTCATCACTATCACTCGTTTCTGTGTCTGTGACCTCTGTATCGTCTCTGATCCCGGAAATAAACAGACAGACTGCACAGAGAAACAGAGAGACAAAAGAGGAGAGACGGATCGTTCAGCAGGCAGGAGGCTGGACAGACGGACAGACGGACAGACGGACAGACATCACCGTCCTGGAAGCAGCACAGAAAGACCTGGATGGCTGCTGGCTTCAAAGAAAGTCAAAGTTTTAGAGAGAAATTAACGAGGCACCAGGTTAATTCAGACCACACAGATCTGCAATGTGCACAAAAAAACCCCGTTCAGTCAGTCATGGTCACTTCTTGCAACAAATCGAAAGGAACTGCATGTGCACCACGACATGTTCCAACACATTCAGCAGAAAAAATAATAACATGAGCCTCGGAGTTGTGTTTGCATGATGTTTTGTCAGCTGTGGTTTCTGCATTTGGCCTCAGAAATGGTGGGAGCACGTCATTGTAGGAAGTGAGCGCAGCAGCCAGTCCAACCAGCAATCAGTCCATTAAAAGTCCATAAAAAATTAAATAACTTAATTTTATTGCAGCCAATATATCGTTCATTTTACTGCCTTGTAGAGAATGTATATTATTTGGACGTGGTTCCTGCTGCTGAATTAAATGAATAATGCAAAGAAAAAATGGCAGAATGGTTCCAGTTCCAGTTTAATTTGGGTAAAGTAAACAAAGCATATAATGTTGTCATGGAGTCACTTAGTTTGCTGAGAGCTACAACGTATTCTGGCAAAGCGGTGCTGTATGTGCTATATATTTAACTGTGAAGGTCCTGTTTGCATTGTGCTTACGGACATTTACTACATCACTTGGACGCTAAAGTCAGTGGATCTTATGTCGTCTAAAGAAACCATTTTCAGGGGAATAAATCATGTTAAATTGATAACTGGATATTTCCTCTGATATAATTTTATTCCCGACAGAGAGGATAAAGTTTAGAAACAACAGTTTGTCACATTGATGGTCTACAGGCCCGTTCTTCTCTGAGTCTCCATCCTGAGGAGCCAAACCATGTTTGTTCTGCCACACGGAGTCTGATCACTCTTGACTCGGATAATCACTCTGGATGATATTTTATTGTAGTTCAATTAGTGTGTAATAATTAACCCTCATCCCAGGAGCTGGGGAACACTTTGCATGTGGGTCAAAAGCTGAGAGGGTTTCAAGTCTTGCATTTTTTTTTTATTGTGAATAATCATTGCCATCATAAATGCAGCGCAGTTCACGGTTATTTATGTTCTCCTGAGTGGAGCTAATGGAGTCGGCAGAGTCTGCTGTTATTATGTGTCATGATAAATAAAGTGTTCGGAGAGTTTTATTGCTTTTCATTTTAGAGACCAGAAAACTAGTTCTCCTTGTGTTACTGTTATTACTATTACTTTATTTATCACTGTTTTACTATCTGCTGGTTTAAGTTTTTTGTTCATCTTCATTCAGGTTTTTATTAGTTTTTTTTATAAATCCTTCACCTCTGAACCACAAACCTGCTTCACATAAACTCAGTAATCGATAAACTTCAAGCAAAAGAGCAGCAAACAAACTCTTATTAATGATTAGATTACTACAACACAAGCAAATTTAAGCAGGAGTTTTTAAATCAGTAAAATTATTTCAGACTGCAACTCAACTTTTTACTTCATCAAAGCATATAAGTTTTTTTCTCATATTAACGTTGTTTTCTCCACCTGCTCTGAAGCTCTGAACTGCTTTCTTACCAAAGGGCCAATGTCATAACAGAACACTGCATCTCCTCCAGCAAATCTTGTAAATTTTATCTCAAATCTTCCATTATCTCCCAACTTTTGTGATCTATTTTACTTGTGAGGGTTTACCTGACGCAGTGCAGCATGTCTACATCCACGACAAAATGAGACGGAAGGGGATCTTCAGTGGCTTTGCTGAGAGTTTTGGCGCTTTCAGGCCTTGAAAGCTCTGAATTAGCATCATGTCTGTGATAATACTTTATATTGCCAATCAATCGAGTAACCTGACCTGTTTATAAGCTTGTGTTGTTTCAGTTAAGTGGGCGACGTGACAGATCACACAGAGACTGATGTGAAACACTTCAAGCTGTGTGAGACCATTTTTTACAACATGGCGTAGTGCAAATTTGACTTCCCTCTACCTTTCAGGTGACTCCAGTCCTGAAATCAATTATTTGATTAAGCTCATGCACACTGTAGTCACCCAGGTAGTCAGTAGGTTACTGGGAGACATGGGAACCAGTGACATGTCTGAAATTATCCCCCGTAGCAGAAGCGAAACAGGGAAAACCTTCACCACTCTGCGGTTCTTGCAATCTATCATCATAGAACGATCTGTGAACTCTATTTTACTTTGTTCTTGGATGAGAGACTCTCGTTCTCCGAGGAGCCGCCTGATAAAATAAAGGTTAGATAACAGTCTTCTATACTTCACCTGGAGAGAAAACAGCATCCTCTGATTTACTGTTTCTGAAGGCACCGCAGAGAGTCTGAGTGCGGAAACAAGCACAGGAGACTTCAGATTAAACAACTTCTCACATGAGCAGATGCATGTGAGTGGAGTACGAGGTTGTGTCGGAGGGCGTCGGCTGCCATGAGCTGCACAGCGTTAATGCAAAGCAACACTGAGTCCTGCGTTAAGTGCAAGACTCAAATTTGCTGTGACAACGGGACAACAGAGGCGTTTTCTGCTTGCAGCCGGTGGCGGTGGCTGCAGCAGCCTCACGTCTGCCAGAGGTCGCCATGACCTCATCACAGACACATTATGAAGATCAAGTGTCGATGCTGAGTAAATGCCACAGTGCAGCAGGGGAGTTTATAAAGATCAGCCTTTTCCATCAGATGCCACTGAAATCTATTCTGCAGACTGGGGTCAAACACGACATGCATGCAATTCTTCACCTTTAAACGTCTTTGGAGTAACGAATGAGGCTCACTGAGAAAATATCAGGATACTTAAAGAGCAGAAGTACATAAAGTCTGTTTTTTTTTTGAGAATGCTGTGTCACTCACCGAATGAAATCAGGTTCATAGACGTAGTAAACTCCTCACATCTGGGGCTTTGAGCTCCCTCTGCTCATCTGATCATCTGCGTGGTTTCTCAGAAAGCATCTTTGTTTCTAACTTGACATCCAACGACACAATGACCAACCTCATCTCCTGCATTTTTCATCACTCTACAGAAGAAGCCAGAGAACAGTTACGGTACAGTGAACGCTGACATATTTCTTCACTGCGTTCTCTGGCTCCAAAGCCTGGTAATCAGATGTTGTTTTCACTCCATTTTTCACTCTGACATCATGTTCATGTTAGCTGATTTCTATTTAGAAGAAGGCCTTATTTTCCATTGATCTGGCAGATGCTGCCCAGAGGAACTTGTATTCTCTCTCATACACATACATTAGTGGCAATTTATCTTAAAAACAGGTGGAGCCAAAGGATCAAACCTCCAACCCTGCAGTCAGCAAACTGAATTACAGCTCACAGATAACCAATCAGTGTCAGCACAGAGCAGGTGATGGTGACGCTTGTGCTTCATCACTCTTTTTCCAGCTGTTTCAGCAAAATACACAAACTAAAAAAAAAAAACAACAGGTTGCTGTTAATTAAGTCAAGCAATAACTTTAATCTTATTTGATCATTGTGTAAAATGCTAATGCGCCTTTACAGCTGCTTGTACACGATCCTCATCTGCTAAAAAAAGATGTCAGCGGTGAAGTTCGTCCACAGAATCAACAGAATAACATCCCTTTACAACCAGACAACAGACAGCATAAACACAGAGTCAGACTTAATGGATTAATTGAATCAAAATGGCAGTTTGGTCACATTATCAAGCTGTTCGGACTTTTTTTTTCTTTTCCTTTTTGGCCATCAACAAGCAAAACACCAACACTTTTTCATCCAAACAGACAAACACATGCACAGACAGAATAATACACTCACATTCATTTCATCCATAAACACAAACAACAAACAGAGAAAAAGTAAAAAAAAATGACTGCAGTGGTTTAAATCATGTCACTGGGAAAAGGACATGGGCGTCACGCTCAGCTGAAAAAAAAAAGATTAAAGTATGCATATATAACCCCATGAGTGGGAGCACTACTCTTACTGAAGCAGACGGGGGGAAGGAGGAATGAGAAATCTGCCAGGGAGGCAGCAGGGAGATCAGGCCAGGCTGAGAATGGACTTTCAGCATGTGAAATTAGCTTCCCTGCTGTAAGTTACAGCCCCTCTGCTGAAGAGAATATAAATATTTCCCCGTACTTTAGTGCCTCTGGGTTGAAACCTTGCGAGCGCGGAGCACAACAGGGATATACATTATAGCTTTTGTCAGACCATAAAAAACATGTTTCTTGATACTTTAGCTGTGATTATTAGACAAGCCAGAGGGCAGCGAGAACAGTGGGTCCTCCAAAAAAACCCCAATATGTCTCCGCAGACATGTGATAATGGCACATGTCAGCAGAGGTTAGCAGCAGAGGATGACTCCAGAGTGCTCTCCACACTTAATGTACATGTCATTAAAGAGACAAAGTTTTGGCAGCTGAATGTTTTTAGCTGCTAAAGCTGCAGCTCAGAGGTTTGTGGAAACACCATAATTCAAAATATTCCTCATGACATAAAACCATAAGGAGAGAATGTCTTTTTTTTCTCCTTTTTTTCATAAGCCTTGTAGAAAATATCCATCCAGAGGAATAAAGCAAAGACACAGAAAGCCTCGTCTTTGCGGCAGACTTTCATGTTTGTGGTTCTTTGTGCTAAGAGAACGTGTGTCGTCATGGGAACGCTGGATGCATAAATGTCTTGTTTGCTTTGCAGAGGATGTTCACACATTTTGGTGCTGTATGGAGTTTCTTCAAGAGACGACAAAGCAAAAAGGTCATTCGCTAATCAGAAAGCTTGAAGATGCAGAAGTGCTCTGTTGACAGACGAGACGATGTGGGAATGTGTGCAAACGCTTACTTCCTGCATTATGCATGTGCACTCTTTCATGCATGTGCTTGCAAATACGAAAAAGCACCTGTTTGCAAACACATGAGAACCATTGGGGATCTAATAGCCTTTACATGGTGTTCATCAATCAATGTGCTTCAACGAAAGCAGTCGGGTCTGTTAAAGTTCTGTCTGTCAAGGACAAGAGGTCACATTTTTGGTGTTTTTTTGGCTTACCTCAATGAAGACGGTTATTGTTGTCTGTCAGCAGAATTAGGAAAACACTGTTAGTCTGATTGTCATGAAACCTGATGGAAGAAAATGGTCCAATAGTCCAATAAAAGAACCTTTTAAATTTAGAGCAGACCCGAATCACAGGGCAGGTACACAAATTACCTTTCACTCTTGTTAACGGGGAGATAAGGCAGTTGACTTTGGCAGAATAAATGCTGTAGATCTTAAAATTCAGTAGATGGTGGAAAAGTTCAGTTGTGATAAAACACAGTGACTCCACATTACAACCCATTTTCACGATTAGCAGTGATCCTGTTGGGAAGCCTGCACATGTAGCTGCTCAGACTTCATACAGACAGCAGGTGTTATGGAGCTCAATGAGGTTTCAATGGAGAACCAACACAATTCTAGAAAATATAAGCATGAATTTTTATCACAAATGTCCATGAAAGTTCTGTTTAGGACTCATCCACTGCGTGAGTGTCAGCTCAAATGGTTTATATGAAGGGGATTAAACTCACTTTTGTGTCAGTTGTCCAGTTAAAATTTCAAATACAGCCTCTTATTCCCGTTTGTCTTGAACCCTAAACTGTTATGGGCTCATTACTGCCCCCTGATGCCCTAAAACAACCGCTGAAACTGGACTGGTGCTAAAACCGCAGCTGTAGCGGCTGTTTTAAAGTTTGACATGTAAAACTCTGATGAAATATTTTCTTAATTTCATGAGTTATTAGACCATTTTTTTAAAAAGTAAAAACCACAAGGATGACAGCTAACTGGTTGGTTTGGCACATGTAAGTCTGGTTCATTTGCTCACCACCATTTAAAAGAAGCAGACAACTGCTTCCCCAAGCTGTTCAGCCGGAGCTCCAGGGACTGTTTCCGTTACAGACGATGGGACGGATCCAGACTGGGATAAATGTTCATGAGGATCCTGTGAGTGTCACAGGGACTGAAGAGAAACTCTCTGACTCTCTTTATGTGCTCCTGACCAGGGTCAAAGTCTTAAGGAAGTTGTACACAAAGAACAAAAGGCTATCATTCATTTCTCTGTCACACATAGTTTATTCTTCTAAAAAAGTGAACAAATCAGACAAACATCTGTTACGACTGTTTGATGTTGGTGACTTTATAATTGCTAATGAGACCAGACTATAAAAATATATCCATAACTGTTAGAATTTAGAGAAACAGCATCAAACAAAATATTTGATCACATTGTTTTTTAATACAAGAACAAAAGTTTTTGATTAAATTAATAATTAAAAAGTTTTTGTGCAAAAACTTAAAGATGCATAAAATTTTTAAAAAGATGATTCTTGTTGCCTTCAGCTGAGTGATAGAAATTATTCTTTGCACTTTGAAAAAGGCTTTAGGACCATCAGTACTCGTCCTTTTTATTCGTGGCACATCTGTGGTTGAAAAGTGCCATAATTAAGTTTCTTCAAATGATATTTTTAAATGCAGAAAGGAAAGAAATCTAAAAATACCAAACCAGAATGTTTGTGTACAAAACACTAATGAGCAACGCTTGAAAAAGCAGAGAGCTTTACATCAACATGCAGCCCGAGCGGCACCTGCAACACAAACATACATTTACTGGATCCACTGAGTCACACGTGGGAGCAGTATGAGGCCCTGCATGATGTCAGTGCAGGAAAAGGAGCATGAGAAACAGCTTTTCTCCAGATGAACTATTATCAAGTGTTTATGGTGTCAGCCAGGACCTCACAGCTCAGACAGGCGGTGACAAATCGTTCACACAATAACCCCCTCTTCCCTTCTTCCGCTGCACTAAACGAAGGAGCCATTAGAGGGGAAACAAAGCGTTTAACCTCAAGGAAAACACACAAACAGACACAGGCCTGCACTATCAGAGGAAACATGCACAAACACAGGTGGTGTGTTAAGGTGCAGCCACACATGCTGTGTAAACACAACACGTTACACACTTACACAAACAGCCAGAAAGGTGATTCTGCTCAGTGGCGATTACAACTTCTGTTTTCGTTAAGCTGCAATATTAAAGACATTTTTTTTTTCAATTATCTTTCAAAACTGGGCTGCTGTAGTTAAAATGAGATCTCTTACCTCGTCATATGCATCACTTAGCATCTTCTGGTACAGTAAATAGCAAGAATGACCCAGACTTTATGTCAAGGACCTTCCCCAATGACAAGAATTGGGCCTAAAGCTTCAACCCAGAGACTAACCAGAGACCAGTCCATGCAGGTATCTAAAGAAGAAGTGCAAACCTCCTAAACCACGAAACGATGCTGACTGGGTTCTCCAGCATGACTGCATGCTAACACACTGTGCACTGGCAACATGCTAGTTTCTTACCTGCAACAACACTTGCAGGATTTGGTCTCATTGTCGTGGCCGTGGACCCAGAGTTTTGGTCCATGTGACTCAGTGTTATTGATGATCAAGTGATGTAACTTGGAATACTTATGGCTTATGATGCGGAAGCTAAGCTAATGCAGGACACTGAGTACCAGAGATGTCTCGTCTTTTGTATCTCCAACCGTTCACCTCCTCCCTATAACTACTCTGCAGTGTACAACACAGATGTCCTCATAATTCAGGTAGTAATAATGTTTATTCTCAAAGACATCATGGCAAATTAAACTAACTGTAACAATCTGTATAGTCTGTGTCTCATAGGACACAGATTTAGCTATTTTATTACCACTACATTTTTGGTAAATACAAGCTAGTGCTGTCTCTGCAGCCTGAAGCATCAAATATAACATTTGCCTGAAGTCTTTCCCAGGACAAATATGTCGGGTTAACTCTCCGGTGCTGCATATCAGTGATATAGTCTGACAAAATATTTGCACAGGACCACTTCATAGCTGGCTTTATGTTGAATGAGTTGTTAAGACGGCCTGTTTTCGCCCGGCGCAGACACACGTGCACCGACTCCCGCGTACACCACCACACACAGACCGGCCTACGGGGATCCCGCCTTCCTTCCTCCATCCAGCCTGGCCCACCCTGCGCCTGACTCCGGACAAGACACACCTGCTTCCACTCAGCCGAAGCCCCTTTGAAGTGAACATGTGGAGGTCTCTTTTCCACAGCGCCTTGGGCAGCTCTGCCCTAATTTCCCACTGTATACACAGATTATCTGTGCCTGGGTAATGCAAACAGAGGGATCATCTAAATGTATGTGAACACCCTTAATGGCCCCTGCCAATTGGTCCTGGAGCAGGGCTGTTGGATCTGGGATGGCTGCAGTTAAGATTTGCACTGCAACTATTCGTCAAATGGATTAGGGAGGTCTGCAGGGGTTGTTCCACGACTGAGGAGTTATTGGTATGGGAGTCATACATACTTATGATGTATATAAATCATTCCTTTCTGCAGGATTTGAAACGCGCTGCTTCCACTTTTTCACAAGTGAAACATGTAACTATTCCAACTCCCGCAGAGGTTTTTATATATAATTTTTTTTGCAATCTGTGAAGATTTCCATGGATGAATATTTGAAAATGGAGCTGTGCTCTGCTTGGCACTGCTGTTGACATTGTGTGAATCAACTAGAGGCAGTAATGGTAGCCTCACACCCGTACTGGCCACTTAAACTATTCAAATTGAAATTCAAGTCATTCACATGTCAAATAATATATTTAAATCAACGCTGAAAACGTTGATTTGGCAGATTTTGATAACCCAATGCAGCAGTTTCTGTCTATAAAATGATTTCTTTCAACTTGGATCCAGTTCATCCACATTTAACCGAGAAGCCTTAAATGTCACTCCAAATGAAAGACAACCACAACACAGTGTGGGATGCAGCTAATGAGCTTAAAAGTACAACAGCATCTGTTATGAGCCTCTATGAGTCAGACTGACAGGTACGGCCAGAAAACCCACAGTCATTGAAAACAAGCTGCTTCCCACAGATGCTGCTGACAGACGACAGTTGCCGGGCATCGTCAAACCCGTCAAGAAGAAAAGGAAAGCGCCCACTTCACACCTGATAGAGCACACGGAGGCTTTCAGGCAGCAGGCCGGGGAAGCCACGGAGAGCCACGGAGAGCCACCTGGAGGGACAGCATGGCCAAAAGAACTAATCCTCAGCAAAATAACTTCACCATGAAATCAGTCCGCTCTCATGCAGCACTTTGTTAATGACGATCCGGTGCATACGTGCGTTAGGTGCTCATGAATGCTAAGTGACAGCAGATGCCTGTCTGCCTGCCTCCCCCACTAACCCCCTTTAAAAAAAAACAAAAAAAATCATTATTTTCAGGGATGTTGCCCTCAGCGAATGACAGGTTCCCGTGATACCTGTTCATCAGCCTTTCATGCTCACTACGGATTTGTAATCATTTAAATATGCAGCTGCAGCGACATCAGAAGCTGATCCGTAATGGGAAAATATATGATTTACATCTGGCATGGAGGATGTGGGGGGGGGGTTTTCTCGCTGAGCTTCAACCGGCATTCCTCAGCTCGGTGTAGACACTCGTGTCTCGGACGCACTGCAGATGATGTCAGGGCTCCTGCACTGAATCACTGCAGACTCTTGACAAATTGCCATCTTTGACTTTATTGGTGTTTGACCTTGAAACTGATGTGGGATCCCTTCATATCATAAAAAGGGGGCACCGATTATGAGCCAATGTGTTTTCAATAGAGCCCAGATCCATCTGTGCTAGCTGGTTTACAAGCGTTTTGAAGTGGTTTTTCAGGGAGTGCCATAAGTGAGAGGGACAGGGATCGCCTTTCCAAAAGCCCTCTTTAGGGCAGACGGGGCATCCCTAAAATCATTTACAATATATCCAGTGCTCCACTGTGAGAGAATCTAAGCCAGACTGGCAGCTATGGCTTAAAGCCTTCATACTGCGTAATTGTCTCCGAGTGGAAACATCTTGCTTTCCGTCGTAATATGTGATATACTGTAAAAAACGGCTATGACTAACTGCAAACCAGGATTGTGATATCGCCCCAGACAAAGGTTACCAAAATAGACACAGACCATAAAAGATTATCGTAAAAAAATCTCCAGCTTCGATTTCAATCGCAGCACCATGAAAATAAACTTTATTAGTTTGTTTTAAGTTTGGTTTTTCATGATGGATGGATGCTGCATTTTTTAATCCAAAGCCTGCCGTGTGTTTTCCAATAGAAGACACAAATTAGAAATCTAAGAAGGTTGAAGGCACCAAAACATTTCAAAATAAACAGGTGTTGCCTTCTAATCAGTGTCCTCGCTCATCCTCAAAGGCAAAGATATCACCCTTAAAAGCTATTGTTGCGATTGATCTCTAACCTGTGTCAGGATCCAACAAACAAATCGATAGTTTCGCTGATGGACCCTGCTGGCAGCTCACACAGGATAAATGGGGCCGCGACCTCGAGCCTCCTGCTGTCGGTGCAAACACAAACAACTGGATTCTGATTCAGCTTCAGTTCCGTCATTTAATAATAATAATAATTTACATAAGATTAAGCCACATTTAAGTTATTTAATGACCGTCAGATTGAGTAAAGGTTAATAATGTCACTGAATTGCATTTAAATTTTTAATGTCTTCTCAGGATCTGAAGGCTGGAGGCGCTGAAAATATGCCTCCTACCTTCTAATATGACTGTAATACAATAGACCGGCTCTCCTCAGTAAATATAGCTGTCATCCCTGGATCCGGACTGTTGAAGGGGAACCTCTCATTCACTGTCATTCTCGCTCGCTCGGCATTATTAGAGCCACTTGTGCTCTCCGCTGCAGGTTAATGTGATCTTTCAGAGGCAGGATTCCCACCTTTCTTCGCCAAAACACCGTTCGTTGTCTGGGTTTAGCCTGAGACGAGCAGGCAAAACATCAGATGACATTGATAAAAAACTGCCCTTTCACCTAATTTGGGGGCAGATTTTTATTTAACTGAGATGGTGATTGTAATGCAACCAAAGTTACTTTAACATTGACCTAAAAAGGACTTTGTGTTAACATTCCTGCTAACATGATACTGAAACGTTAGCGTTTGCTTACCTTTCATAAATGTCCACATTATGTGTTCCAGCCCGTTTGTGGCTGGTTCTTGTTTAGTTCAGTGTGGGACCGTAAATGCAGAACCTTTGCGTTGGCTGTGTGGAGTGTGTGACTGCACAGAGAGATGCTTCTCAAGTTCACACACAGCTTCAAATCCTCCTGCAATGGAACAAAAGAATTCAGCCCATAAATACCCGAAAGATTCTTCCTTCCACGAAACTGTAAATGGGGACAATAAATAGATTCTGTTTACCGATGCAACACGTCCTGCTGTTAAAGAAACTATGAACCAATACTCGTCACAGCGGCCCAAATTATACAGAAGATCATTCAGTTATCATTTGGGCTGATGGATCTTTTTCTCACAGTTTACATTTGATTTAGTCTTTTGTTGTTAGTCTTTAGTTGCTGTTAAATCTGTTCTCAAATTAATCTGCAGACATTATTCATTCAGACAACAGAACAAAGTGTCTCGTGATAAAAAAAGGATGTAAACAGCAAACATCCTGTTCGAGACAATGAAATGCTAATGTGATTTTCTGCTTTTCTTTGGAACAACAGAGAAAAAAGATGATAGTCGTTGTAGTTCAAGTCACAGTACAGCTTTAAGAAGGCACTAAGTGAAATACAGTAACAGCAACGTGTGATGTTGATTTTAGCACCAATGCGCCGCCGACTTCCTGCCTTTATGATGGATTACAGCCTCACACACAACGCAGCCCCATCAGCATACACATGGGTATGCCATTTCCCTAATCCAACTTATATCAAAAGGCACAATTTATTATCCCTTCCCTCCCTGTGCACCCCCCCTCCTCTTTTCTTTCTCCCAAGCTATGATGAGGTATGGAGAAACAGAAAGGATTAGGTTACCAGGAAATTGAAAAGGTGCAAGAGCAGCCAGATATGTGAGATTACTCTGCTTTATAACACACAGCCTGATGAGGATAACATGTGTGTGTTTAACACGGCGCGTGAGAGGGTCCGGCCTGTGGGGTGTAGTTGGATGGAAGGTGGTGATACCTGCAGATAAATGAGGGGGGAGGGGGAAGTGTGTGAGTGGATGTGTGTTGTGGTTCGGTCCTCGGTGAGGTGACATGTGCTCATGTGTGTTTAAATCTGATTATGAAGGAGGCCACGTGAGGAAAGTGTCAGAAACGTGTGATAAACTGAGCTTTTTCTTTTGCTTCGTCGCATTGTGTTGAGTTTTAAACTCACTCAGTCTCCTCCTCATAGATCCAACCGTTAACCGGAGCCACCGGAGCCACCGCAGCCATGGCGTGATGCTTATTTCTACAGGGAAGCAAAGTGTAAAATAAATTAATACAGACCCCAGAGAGGATGTGTGCATGCAGATGATGTGTTTGCGTTCGCGATTATGTTCGTAATAGGGTCACATTTGTATGAAGAAGTCGGTAACGGCGAGCACCATGTAAACGTATGTCTATTGTTTGTTTCCATGTCTGTGTACAAGTCTGCCAGCATTCGTTCGCACCAGAAAACGACAGCAGGAGGTCTCTTCAGAGGCGTTCCCGCTGTGAATTAACCCTGGGTTTCCTCTCAGATGTAATTACCACTCTAATTATTGACTAATTACACTTTATGGCGAATGAAACTGCTCCTGTTATCTCCAGATAGAGCAAAAAAAAAAAATATGAAAACTGTGTGAAGGTGCAGGGAAATAATAATGCTCTTTCAGATTTTCCGAGGGGCATGGCTTTACAGACAATAACGAGTAGTAATGTGCAATTAAACCCGGTCATTAACTCAGATTTTCCTATTGTCATTATCCTTGCCATAATGGTATTCAAAGTGCAATGTCAATGGAGACCTGCAGCCAGCAGCTCACATGTGTTAATAAAAAGTACACAGGGGGTTTGTGGTGTGACTTTATAGCCTCTGCAGAGCCAGAAAATCAAAGGTGAGGAGAGAAATGTGCAAATTTTCTCTTCTTCTAATTACATTTTCTGGCCTTAGCAGTCTGTTCTCCATAATTACATCTATGGGATCATGTGGATGTATGTGTTCATAACCCTGTGTCAAGCCAGTATGCATGCTCCAATAAATATTTAATGTGAATATGTGGTATAATGAAGTATAAGAGGGCGTTATTAAATAAAAAAAAATCTAATAATGCATGCTTAGGGATACATGATGACCGATTAAAGCTGACCCAAGACAACCACACAACAATTTGGTGATTATGATACAACTGTGGGTTTCAGGCGGAATGTATTCACCAGACAAACACGCCCCGGAGTCATGCGTGCCGTTTTTATCCGTCAAGCCGGGAACAGCGTATCTGGGTCAAATGAAACCTATTGTTTTTGTGTGATGACAACGCTGCCTGTTGAAACATCTTTCAACTGTGTAGCTATAAAAATCCCTGTCGATCACTGACAGCTGCTGAGCTTCAACTCCCAGTGAGCCCCGATGCTAAAAATGGCTGCTGAGATGATGTTTGTTCATGTCACACCTGAAAAGGTGATCATATTGATATGTTTTTTAAAGCCTAATTATGTTGTGTGATGTTATAAGAACTGTACAAGGAGCTTTTCAGCAAAATTTAACTCAGTGTTTCCAATAATTGTGACCATCATGATTTGAATAAAAAAGGATCAATGTATGATGGATGAAGCTGTGCCAACCTTCTGCAGCTTTGCATAAAAACTGTATTTTTATTTAAATCATGTCAAACACTCGACCAAAAGTAAACACAAAATATAACCTGCTGAATACCAACCTGATAGCAACCTATTTGACTTATTCTCTTATTATAAAAAAGGTAAACAACCTTGCTAAATAAACTTGTAATGTTCGACAGCAACATCTCTCTCAGCTGCTGAAAAGATCCAACTGGGAATAAAAAACCAATATGAATGCAACTTGAAACTGAATGTGAAGTGTGGAGATTTCAATCACTGCACCACTGCAAGATCACACAGGGCACTGACACACAGACACTCACAAAACAATGTATAATTCATCCTCCACATTGTGCTACTGTATTCCTCAAATAACATCAAGGATCCAAAGTGGCACAGATCACAGTATGAGGGCTCCTGCTTCGTCTGTCGTCTGACTGCGAGGGGTGTGATCATCTGACACGTCAGAGCAGAGCCGAGCAGATCTCAGGATGATCTCAGGAGGCATTTGGTAAACACATTTACACACTTACACACTCACACAAACACCACAGAACAGGGTTAAAACACACATTAGTCAGATACTGTTGATTAGTCCCTGAGGTCGATAATGAACTCTCACCACTCTGCCATCACAGCAAACCCTAAACTGGACTTTAAGGATTCTTCTTCAACAATTTATTTGTGCTGTTTTTAGCAAACTTCACTGAAATAAGAGTAAATGGAGCATCTCTTGGTGACTGTTTTTTGGTGGTTTAATGTGAACAGCAGAGGTGAGAATTAACTAAGTACAAACACTGACGACGTTCAGCATTTTGTATTTTACTTTTCATCATTTTATTGTGACTTCCAAATAATTATGTTCATAGAAAATAACTGAGACACAGTTTTGCTAACGGTGGCGCATGTTGACAGGGAAATGTGTCCACATGTGCTGATTGTGTTCTAGCTTAAGTGAGAATGTAACTTTTCCCGTCGGCAGAATAAAAATGAACTCCAAAAACAATCCAGAGGTCACATTCACAAGGTAAAACTGACTTCTCATTCAGCTTTAATGCACCATTAGATTACAGTTGGGATAAAGTGCAGAAGTACCCAATATTGCTCAGAGGCACTATAGAGGATAAGCTGTCTGTCACACACCTTTCAAAAAAAAAAAGGATCAAACCATTATACCTCAGACGAAGAATGATCCCAGAATGTAAAATGATTTCCTGTTCCATTAAAATTAAAGGCCAGAAGTGCTGGAGGATACTGGGGAGCACTGGAGCAGATGAAAATCGGACGGCCAAAAGGGCCCCAAGGCAGCTGCCCTGCTAGAATAAAAAAATCTAAAAGCAGGTTTTAAATAAAAGTGCCTTGAGTCACATGTGCTGAGTGGTTGGCTCAGCGTCAAGCTGTGGAGCTGACTGGCAACGCAAGGAGACTAAACACGACAAATTAAACCCAAATTAAACCCTTGAAGAAACATGAATTAACAAACCATGTCTTCACTTTGCTGTGACATTTAGTCCAAGAAGAACACAAATGCATACTAAATTATAAATAAAGTGTGTTCCATGTAGATGAGCAGCGATTAGAGAATTAAAAAAAAAGATGTTGGCAACAGAAACTCAGCAGTGGCTTTGCAAACTAGCTGAGACCCGAATGTGTACTGAAAGTGCAGCAAAAGGTTGTTTTCAGTGGTTTTATTAGGCAACAGTGTGGCGCAAACAGGACACGGTGCCAGTTTTTGAGCCGAGTTTCACATCGGAAAAATCTGTCAGTGCAGAGTCTGCAGCCTCTTAAATGCCACTGTGTTTCGTATTTACATTTATGACCTCCTCAGCCCAGGGCTCTTAAGGAGAGCTGTGTTTACTTTAAATGCATCATTTATACTGAGGGAAGAAGAAAAGGAGCTGGCGCAGTCTTTAAGCTCTGACCATTTATTCTGTCTTAATCTCCCTTGTTACTCTGGAAAGCCTTGTAAAGATCTGAAGTACTGTATTTAGACCTCAGTCTCTCCCATGTTGGCCATGAGCGAGCGAACGAGACGAGGTAGCTCACTCAGAGCTGCAGGGAAGTCTGTCCTGCTTTATTGTGATAAAAATTCTGCCTGGCCATTGTTCTATTTTTTTATGTTCCAGGATTTGATCCATAAAAAAAACCAGTAAGATTCAAGATTCATTTCATTATCATCACGACACAAGATTACATGGTCTCTCTGGGGCCGCACTGATCAAATTTTTATCCTTAAATGAATTAAATGACTGCATGTCGAACAAAAGAAGTCCCTCGTTCAGACAAAGTCACAGAGGAAATAACCTGATTGTGCAGTTCTCTTCAGTTCTGCGGTGAGTTTGAACCTGTTTTAGCTCATTGTTTTGGTTTTTTTGTGGCTCACATTCTTTCTTCTCATTAACTTTATCTCCAGCAGCTGCAGGCAGATATTTTTAAAGCCCTCTGATAAATCAGCGCAGACGAGCCTGTAAACCAGCGAAAAAACAAACACGAAAAGTTTTATAGTGTTGAACTTCTGTTATCCATCTGATTTAAAACCAACATGCACATCACCTGACTTATGAGGTGGCAAAGGTCTCTGCAGAAAGTGACTCATTTCATTTTGCAACACATATTTTTCGCCCTAGTAATATTAGTCATTATAGAATAACATTAGTTCTGCACATTTGCTCCTCTGGACAACATAATTGCTCTGCAAGGTTGTTGACTTTATCCATGATGCAAGGGGGCAATTTAACTCCCCGGCAATGAGCGTGCAACCTCCTACCTACTGTTTAGTGCCCCGTAAGTTGATGACATTTTTAATGAGATATGGATCAATTTAAGCAGCATGTATAATAAGTTAATAGGCCACTCCATTTGAAACTGCTTCTTTCTGTAGGGGGCACCACTTAATCTTAACAAATGAGTCAACAAACGACGTGCCTAATTGAGAGCCTTCCGGGATGAATTTTAAAAGTACTCTTTTAATTTTTAAATTGTTTTTGTATGTGTGTCTGTCACACTTTAATACAATAATTCCTATTTTTTTTCTCACGAGACGTGCTGCTCTGCTTCACCCTCATGCTGTCGGCCTGTTGTGTCAGCAGGGCTCCACTCTGATTGGTCCGCAGGGGGTCTGTGACCTTTCACCTGTGATTTGGTCAACATCACTGTCCGGCTGGATACAAACAGCAGGGTTTGTGATGGGAGAGGAGACCTGTGCGTTAGCTGGTGCTTCCAGTGAATGAAGCAGCAGGGTGGGGGTGCAGTTGGAAGCAGTGGGCCTGTGTTTAACTGGAGGTAAAAAACAGGAAGGGAAACTCTGAGAGAGTTAAGACATAAATAAGAGGAAGAGATTTTGCTCAAATATCCCATCGTTCATGTGTAAAAACACCGTTTACATGCCTGTTGTTTTTACAGCCTATTTTATCCGTAACTGATTCCACTGTCATGACGTGACTGCCTGCTTTCCCCCAGCGGAGCTGCACATTCCCAGTTAACATGTCACTCTCTCCTAGTATATCACACACACACACAGGGGCTGGGATTTGGTTAATGTTGCGGGGGGTTTATCTTATCTGATGTGCAAGCAACGCAGGCATTTGGGGTCAGGCCAGGTAACCAGAACCTCACATATCAGCCTGTTCATTTGTAGCACATTAATCACGCTTTTTAACAAAAAAACACACCGTCAGCTTGTAGATCTGTGCTCTGTTTGTGGTTGATGAGTCTGGTATTGATGATCATGGTGAGCCAGACGGAGAGGGGAAGACAGAAATAAATAGACGGTGCATGTTTTTGCATGCTAATGTGGCCGAGCACATGTGAAAGGCTAAGTGTCCTCTTGCCTCAAGTATTTGTGTGCACCTCTTTCCATGTAAGGACACTCAATAAGGCAAAAAAAACACACAATTTAGTCACTCTGTACACTCAGAGTGTACTTTGCTGCTTTAGCTGTCAAGTCTCAAGTGATGAACCGTCACAAAGCGCAGGGATTAGGTAAACTATTTTCCTTTTCAGCCTCTGGAAACGTTGTTATTGTGTTATTATTCCATCTCAAACACTCCTGTTATCTAAAGGTTACCTCATTTACAAAGAATGTGGAGGGCGGCCCCTCCCCCCTTTTTTTCCACCTTTGTTAAAGAATGAAATCAACATCCAAAACTGTGTTAGCACACACACACACACACACACTTACACACACACACATACGGCACATTTCTATAGGCAGTATGTGTCTAATTAATGAGATATGGATGGGGGAGCTGACGGTGGCTTATTGTTGCACATGATGTTTGGATAGCAAATTAAAGCATTGAATGAAGAGCAAATTGAATCCATTAGTTGAAACAACTGATGGAGCGAAATCCCACAGCACACATCCTGCCGTCAGACGACACAATGATAAAATCATTTCCCCATAATCCCCAGTTAATCTCCTGTAAGTATGGCACAGCAATCTGCATTAAGCCATATCATTGAAATTCAGTATATTGTATCAAAGATCTCATTTAAATGCGAGATTAATCAGAGAGACACCGGAGTGAAATGATTTAAAGCAGCACAGAAGTACAACTTTATACCATCGGATGTTATTGACTTTTTGTGGAGGTTATCAAAGTTATCAAAGGGCAGTTTAACATTAAGGCTGCACTAATCAATAATTTATATTAACCATGAGTCAAAATCAAAGATTATTTTCACAAGAATCTGCAGTTTGCAACTGTTTAGCATCTTTTCTTTAACTAACGCGTCTGAGTGAACGCCGTCTGCTGGCTGTTCAGCTCGTTTATCACCCAAATGTCCCCAAAAATCATTTAATTAGCTTCAACAATATGCATTTAAACTCAGAATTCAAACATTTTTTACAGTACTTCTGCCAACAGGCTCCTCGGCAGGACCACCTGTGATTCCAGAGAATTAAAGTCTTTAGCGGCGATCTAACGGAAATTAATAAATAAAACCGAAAATTGCAAAAATAACCTGACTGGCTGCCAAAGGATTAGATGGAGGCTACAAACGCCACCGTTGTGAAACAACAGACCTCCGAATGTTTTCACTGGCGAGTCAGAAATGAGGTTGTGGTCCAAGAAGTTTCAGTAACTGGATGGAGGAGGAAAGTGTTTTATTAACCCTTAATTAGAGAGGTTTGGTTTTTACAATCTATTGATATTATCATCACACATAAAGGCCACAAATACACACACATGCACACACACACATGGGAAAGTGATGAACTCAAGCAGTTGGAGGTTTGTTGCCTTGCTCAAGGGCACTGTGGCAGTAACCAGGAGGTAAGGTGGCACCTCTGAGGCTGCCGGTCCACGCTCCACGCTCGGACCGGCCCCCCTCCACCCCCAAAGCCAGGATTCAGTCCTTCATTCATCTCTTTAGCTCCAGAGTTCCTGGAGATTTTTCCTTTTTTTTATCCTTTTATGGAAAACTACACAGAGTATGTCAGCCTCTCACTTTGGCTTTGAAGCAGAGCTTGGACGTGAAGAGCAGACCAGGTTCACGAGAAGGTTGCCCCCTCATAAATCTGTCGTCGCCGCGGCACACAGTAGAACCACGCCGGCCTTTGCTGATTTACACCCTGCGGGGAATGATAGGCAGGCAGTCCGGC
Source organism: Acanthurus leucopareius (assembly GCA_029814765.1). Classification (NCBI taxonomy): domain Eukaryota; kingdom Metazoa; phylum Chordata; class Actinopteri; order Acanthuriformes; family Acanthuridae; genus Acanthurus; species Acanthurus leucopareius. The sequence continues at coordinate 22,115,724 of JAQMCX010000011.1, read as the reverse complement.
CGACAGCCTCTGCTCCATGTCGGAGGACGTCGTCGCAGCAGCGAGCAGACAGGCTCAAGCCGGACTGAGGAGGGGACCGGGGGAGGGCTTTACTTGAGACTGTCCAGGGAGGAGGAAACACAAGCCAACAAAGCCCCTTTTTACAGTGCGAGGCAGTGATGGAGAGCTGTGGGAGGAAAATATGCAGGCACTCCTTCTGCTGAGTAAGGCTGCAGAGGGCTGCGCTTTGATGCTAATGCTAACTGAACTGACTGCCTGCTCTCAGGGCGTGTGTGTCCATGTTGTAGTGTGTCTGTGTGTCTGTGTGTGCGTGGGGGGGCAGTGTGAGAGTGAGTAAATGTGGGGAGAGCGACTGTGCATGTGGGAAGTGTGAGAATCTGTATGTGTGTCAGCGTTCATGTGGCCATGAGTGTGTGCCCCCCCGGGAGGGGATGTAGGTGTTTGAGCATTTCTGTGTGCATGTGTGTGTGTGTGAAGGATAGATGTTGAACATGTAATGCATGTGTGTTTATGGCCTGTATTGACTGTCTGCATGTGTGTGTGTGCATTCTTGTATCCATACGTGTGTGTGTAATGAGTGTGTCTGCTGTGGGCGGGTGTGAACATGCAGCGTGTGAGGCAGAGCTCGTACACAGCAGATGCATGTTAATCTCATGTATATGTTTGGGATCGGGGGGGCTGAATGCGTGTCCCTCAGGAGGACTCTGTGTGTGTGTGTGTGTGCCTGTTTAATATGTAGCGGGTGGGCGGTGCAGTCGTTGTAGCGTTACTATTCCCTCAACAAATTTCATTCACTTGTGATCTTAATAAATTGGTGTCAGAGTTCAGAGAATAATTACATTGTGTGAATATGAAATTCGACGTGCTCACCAGCACAGTCGGCACGTATAAAATATGCATATTGTGACAGATCTGAGGTTTTCTCAAATAGAGTTTAAAGAGATCAGCTCCTGATTTTATAATTAGAAAAGATGAAGCTTGTTTTTTTGTAAATTTGGCATTTTTTAAACGTGTGTAATCGTCAAGGACAGCCTGATTAGTGTGAGGTGGGAGGCTGGACCAGGATCAGCAATCAACAGCTCGGAGACCTCAGACCCTGTGGAGAGTGTTCACCAAAAAATTCAAATTATGACTTAATTGTAATGACAAGGTCCTTAACTGTGCCCTGCATTTATATTCAGGCTTCTTCATTAAATATCTTCATTAGAGGAGACTTTTTATAATCACTCGGTCCTTATTTTGCAGCTGCAGCCAACAGTCAGATAAGAGATCACTGCAATCATCTCAGTCACTGCTGAGATCATCATCTTCCACATAAATCAACCATGAAACAAACACGAGTGGTTGAAGAGTCAAACAAAATTCTCAGGTCGGTTAAATTTTGGGGAGAAAATCAGAGTAAACAGTAAAGTTACAACCCAACTTGTCAGTTTAAATATCTTTCTTTTACATCTCGTCTGCTCATAAATCATTTTAATGTTATTGTCATCTAAACCTGGTCATTACTTAAATACACAATGTGTATTTCCTGCCAATAGAGGTCTCTTTATCATAGTTTGATGATGTTGTGAAGTGAGGGGATTTCTTTTGTTTTCACTGTCAAACACCAGCGTTTGCAGATGAAAACCTATGAGGGCGACTCAGTTCACACACCAGGTGATGTATTTATGTTTATTTACATTAAGTTCAGTCATGATTGAACCCCAAAAACCTTCAGACCTTTACCTTAAATTACATTTTTAACAAATATGTTGTCATACTAAGTTATTTTAATGTAGAAATTACACATATTTTCAGTTTATACAGGCAATAATAACTTACCACATGGAAAAATGGTCATTTACAAAAGTTGTTATGACTATAATTTTCTCTGAGTAACTTCATTATTTATCTCAGTGTTGTTTTCACATGGTGTTCATTCTTCTGTGTAACTGTTTTGTTTGTTTACTTGGACGTGACGTGACACACAGAAACAACGATGGTGGCGTCGCTTCAGCTGGCTCGTCGTCACCTCACAGCCTCACGGTCGCTTCATCCAGCTGTGAGCTTCATCCAGCTGTGAGCTTCTTCATGCTCGCTAATGATGCTTCATCTGTTTGTTTACTGGACGTTTGACCTTCATCAGCTCTCAGCTCTCACTGCTGCTCCGCTGATTCCTTCATGACCTCGACTCCTTTCACCTGAAATTCCCTCCAAAGTGACTCAGGCTTTTGTTTGGAGGTTCATAACTTGGACTTTCTGTTTATTTTTTGATTACTTTCATTAAATTTGAGGCTTAATTTGACTGTGTTGTCATCAGTTCTGGATCAAAGTCCTACAAGTTGTTTTTATTTGACATATAAGCAGCATTTTAAGTCACCGTGAATGTTAACGAGTGGTGACAAACTAAAGCACAGGAGGGATAATTACGCCTTTTAAAAGACGGTTTTGATCTATGAACTTGATTAATTAACTTTGAACGAACACAACATGTTGTGATAAAAATGCGTTTCCCTCTGTGTGTTTTCATGTGATGTTCAAGTGCTCAGAGCCTCCGACTGCTCTGCTGGAATATTCATATTCCTCCCATGGGGGCGCTCTTGAGTCACAGTGAGAGAAAAATGGAGTTGGAGGAATTTTCTCAGACAGAGAGATATGACAAATGCACACACACACACACTCTCTCTGCCTCTCTCTCTCACACACACACTAACTGAGAGAGGGAGAGAGAGGGAATGAAAGTGAATGGGAGCTGCAGCCTGTCTCCTCCCTCCCTCCTCCCTCCCTCCCTCCCTCCCATCATGTCGGCAGTGGTGTATACCTTGCAGTGTTCAGCCTCTCTGGGAGGGGCTCCGTCTTTGTGCAGCACCCAGCCGTATTGTTTCGGTGGGTGACTGCATTGGGTGTAGGAGGCTTTTCCCAGGGTCGCTGCTGCCAGCGTATGAAGTCCTGCGTCTCGGTTCCAATGCATAGCCCTTTCCTGTCATTCACAGCTGGTTCCTTCCTCCGTCCAAACTCCCTCCTGCTGCCTCCTCCCTTCATTACAAGAGTAAGCCATGTATGAAATCAGCCCTCCATACCCACCAATTATTATAGCAGGCTAGGATGAATATACAAAGTCTTAACTGCTCAGATTTTTCTCGGTGCAGAGTTCTGAAGTGAAACTACTGATGATGTTTCAATCGACTTCTGACTTCTGGGCTGATTGATAAGTTCATGGCAGGTAGACGGAGATGAGATCTGCATGTGCAGCTCAGGTCTAAAATGATTACGCAGAAAGTTTGAAACCAGTAGCATTGGATTGAATATTTCTCCTGGACTGATGTTTCACTGCCAAGTAGAAACAAAGTAATGTGTGCATTGTGAGATTTTGACTGTGGAGATAACTAATTCAGCCAGAAGGGTGGGAACACAGGATCTGTGGAAGGAAATGAAAAAGAAACAAGGAGAGGAAAGAAAAAAACAGGGTTGATCATCCGAATCCTTTACTCCAGCATGAAGCAGCTCTCAAGGTCGGCTTTGTTTCCTGACTGACTTCCATCCATCCAGAGAATCCAGGGTGGTGATTCTGAAAGTAAACTGTGTTTATATGAAAACTGCAAAGAATAACAGAAGATTTCTTCATTACAGGCTCACAGGGATTTTATAATAATTTACAGTTAGTTACTTTGAGCTGAATAAGAGCAACAGTGACAAAAGGTCTTTTTCAACACATGAGCAGAAGCAAAAAGTTTGAATATTTATATAAACTCCTCTGTCAGAAACGTTTTGTGGTGAAAAGTTGCTTTGGACAGAATTCTCAAATGACATGAAAACCAAATAAGCAAACACTTCAGTTCAAACAGTTCAATATTTATCTGAAACCGTTCAGCTGAATGTCACAGTCACGCTGAAATAAACGACTCAGCTTTTATCTTATCAAATATTTTTACAAAATGAAAAATGAAAAATGTAAATTTGACATATATTGTATTTTTACTGCAAAAGTAACACGGGAATTTAGTGGAATCATAAAAAGATTATTTCATTAATTTAATGCAAGTATATAAATATAGATATTTCAAGTCTTTGTTTTTATTTTCACACCGATTTATGTCCAATACTCCATAATATTATTATTATTAGTATTTCATGTGTACTAATAATTTCATTTATGTGCAATATCCATGTATATGACTCCAATTTCATCTGTGCAATTGAATATTACCACTTTATACCGTCACATTTGTAAATAATGTACAATTTTTTCTTCTTATTTTGTACTTATTATTTATTGTTCTTTATTCTTATTGCTGCTTTTACTGTCCACTTGCTGCTGCAACAATGCAAATTTCCCCATTGTGGGACTAATAAAGGAACATCTTATCTCCTATCTTATTTAAAACTTTTTAACATGAAGTATTGGATTCCTTTGAGACGCAGGATAAGAATTATATGAATTCATTCATTCATTCATTCACACCAGGGCAGCCTGAAGACAATCACCTGTCAGCTCTGCATCTCTGAGCTCTTTGTTTTTGCTGTTGCCGCCTGCAGCGTCAGCTCTCATCAGCTGTGCGTTGGGCAGCAGAAGTCGCTGTTTTCACTGAAAGACCTCTGATGAACCCGCCGCACCCCACACGTTCAGCACCAAGCAGAAAATTTTAGACTAGCTGGAGAAAATTTAGCAATTAGCAGCACAAGAGCATTGAGGGGTGCTCCTCAGGGTTGTGTGGAGACCAAAAACAAAGCGGTGCAGCGCTGCAGAATGAGGCTCATTTGCTCTGACTGTAACGCTTCTTTATCCACAGCGAGGTCTCAAGGTGAGGAGCGAGCAGAACATATGCTGCCGCGGAAACAAAGTGAAATGCAAGCAAGCAAAATGCGGCAGAAACTTTTTTAATTTGCTCCACAGGGTTTGGGAGGCAATTAGAAGGGACACTTGCTGATCAGACAGAATGTCCTCGTTGTTGTGTCTGTCAGTGCGAACAGCTCATGGGATGGACGGACTGATGAGTCACAAACCGTGAGAGGTTAAACGCGCTCGAGTCAGGCATTATTTCCTCACCGGGTCAGATTACGAGCCGGCAGTTCTTTTCTTCTCATTTTAGCTTCCAAGAAAACAAAAGAATATTGTACTCGTCTGCCTCTTTAATACTGTTATGCCAAAAAAAAAATAAACTCACATCCAGCTGGACTGACATCAAAATAAGGTACTCTCCTCTGGAATACAAACCCAAAGCCATTAGACAAATAGAGGCTGGTTCCATATCTGCTCCAACACGTTGAAAACTCTATTTAGCAGACTTGACGCTGGCCAGTGCCGAAGCACCGAGGCCGAGGCGACGCCAAAGCAAAGACAGTCCGGATTCCTTGGCAACGCGGAGGTTTCTAATACAGTTTAAACATCTCAGGAGGTTTCAGTAAGGTGTGGTCATGATGCAGCGGAGAAAAAAACACATTTTACATCAGAGGAGCCACATTTCTGATTAATAACAGTAATAATAATAGTAATAATAATAATAATAATAATAATAATAATAAGTCCACACTCTCTCACTCGTTCTGGGTTGGGGTTAAATCTCCATCCAGCCTTTAAGTGGATGTTTAACAGAAGGTTTTCCAGTCATTCTTCTTCTACTGATAAGTGCAGGCTGAGAAAACTTCCTGCTTCCATAAATGCACCCTGGTAAAGCAAACACTGGGCTTTGTTGTGGTTCTGGAAATAACGATTGGCGTATCTGCGTGTGGAGGAGCAGCAGCTCTCCAGCCCGGAGTCTGAGCCTCAGATAGGAGCCATGTTAGGGCGGATCTCTGCACACTTTCCCAATGAACGACAAGTGACAGCAAACAGGCGGTTAAACAAACTAACAAGGTACAAATAAAGAGCCAAAGAAGACATGATATGTTTTTGTTTGTTTTTTTTTAATGATCACTGATGATGTTTTATTGATCATTATTTAAAGAACTGAGGTGGAACTTTGACTCCAGAGCTTTTCACGTCTTGATTCACATCAATCCGACTTCATGTAGCTCCAAATAAAGAATAAAGACAGTGAACTCTGGCAAAAGTAAGACGAAAGGTAAATTTCACGTCAAATGGGCCTTTTACAAAGTTTTGGGTTGTTATAACACATTTAACTGAACCTGTTATGTTAATGAGCTGAAGGTTATGGAGCTGCAAACACATCTGTCAGCTTTTGGGGGGAAATTTAAACAACACTGATTAAATTTCATCATAAAAATTTTGTGAAAAAAAACAAACAAACAAACAAAACAAAACAAAACTGTTGATAAACTCTCAATATTGACCTTTATCATCGATTCCTCAAGATTCAGTAGCTAATATTCCATCAGATGTTGTTTGTTTATATCTCTGTTGTGTTTCACAGTCCGAACAGGTCAGGAAGGAAAGCTCCATGCATGAAGGCCTGAACTCTGACCTCAGTATATAAAGTAATCAAGTAAACTGTCAAATAACAATACAAATAACAGGCAGCTTCATTGTCTCTCTGTGGATTTAAACACCTCATCTTTTATATTTTTAGCTGTTTGTTTTTAGTTTACCTGAACACAGAGAAGTTCAGCAAACATTAACATTCTCAGATTTGGCCTCATATTTTTCTAAAACAAGTTTTTCAGAACAAATGTCGATGAAAATCTCAGAAATCACCAGACATCCGCCTCCACAAAATATCTTAAATTTGTGTCCACTTGTGTGCGGATGTCCCTCGGCGGTGAGTCTGGAAGGCTCTTATCATTCAGTCGGGGGTGCGAGACAGCCACCTGGTCATGGGGGAGGACATGTAACTCATTTCCAGATAATGGCAGCTGTAGCAGGCCCAATTCGCCAACTCATCAATCCTCTCGCAGACACACCACGCCCCCGTGGCCCTCAGTTCACTTATCGCCCCAAAACTACCACAGTGCACTCTAAATAACTGCTTTCCTGTGCTAATCTGTTCCAATCCCCCACAATGCCTTTCATCTTCTGCATCAAGTCCCTTTCCATCTTTTTTTTCAAGCAGAACCTTCAGTGATAACAACCTTGTGACAAAGGAATAAATGTTTCAATCCCCCCGTTTCGTCTCCTGAACATGGCGGCCTGGTGAAACGTGAGACATGTGGCGAATGTCTGCTGATGCATCCAGGAGTCGGTGGTAGGTGGAGGAAGGATGAATTGAGGATGGTGGAGGGCAATTTGATCTGCATGGGTGGTCTGCCCTTTTTTTTACGTGACCTCGAGTTTAATGAGGATAACTAACAGCGCTCAGGATTACAGGAAGGGAAAAACTGAAGAAAAATACGCAGCTGCATTAAGACTTCGCCCCGGTGGTGCTGGTCGCCTGGCAGATTTCGGGCCGAGCGACTCTGACGGCCGCATTAGGAGGGAATGTTACAGCGGGTCTACGGTTTCTGTGAGGCCGAGCCGGGCTGCCACTTTGTGTTTGCGAGCAGCGCTGAGCGGACACCCTACTTTGATTAAAGGTGTTTATACTGGCCATCTGATCCAGTGTGACAATAGACCCGAGTCCGACTCTAACCTGAAGCCAAACACACAGTAATGAGGACCAGGCCGGGCCAGGCTCCCTCTCCTCTTTAAATGTGACATGGCGAATCAGGATCACGATACCTGACAGAAATAGACCGCGCTCGCTAGGTCACTCGTCTTTTTTAAAAAACTTTCTTTTCTCCTTCTCTTAGTCTTTAACAGCAGAAGAATGAGTGGATCGTTCGCTGCCATGAGCCTGCGGTGACCCTATTGTTGGTGTAATAAGTCTTAAGGGAGCAGTGATGCAATCAGGAAGTGATGTCGAGAATTAGCAACATCTAATGTTACAGGGCCATTGATCCGACGGCTTTTGAAAATGATAGTTTGGTGATCCGTAGTAATTTGTTATGTTATACAATCTCAACCAAACCTGATGTTTGACATCTGCTTCTTCTCAAAGATTTTTTTTTTCCTCTCTTGCTTTCTTTCACTGGAGGAATGAGAGGAAATACACACAGGGTTCAGGAATGTTTCCACAACCAGTGATACTTGAGCTCGAGCTTTGCTAGCGTTACTAGCACAAATGTCTGCATGAATAAAGAGCCGGAGAGGTAATAATAAAATTAGAGAGTTAAACTTTGCGTGCATGGAGTTCACTCCCCATCATGTCATCCGGCTTCACATCAAACTCATGCCACTCAACCACAGCGGCATGGAAATTATGTTTGGATTGATGTAATTGACAACAAGGGAGAAAATGGTTTTAACTGGGGACAGACGAGCGTCTGCGAAACCGAACCTCGCCGGTTCCTTCGCCACAGTGATGGATTCAGCTGCTGTTACCTTGTAACTGATGCAGAGTTCACTGCAGGACGGATTATCTCACAGAGATGTCTAATGCCTTTTTAATAATATATCTGCCTCATCAGCATCTCACCTCTCAGGGCGAGCGCGTGCACTCGACATGGACAAAGACGAGGTGGGGGGGGGAGGCAGACAAATAGCTTTTAAGAGGTCTTAGTGAGGGATGATGGCGAGGAGGAAATGTGGCTCAGCAGCATTAGATCCATCCTGAACAAAAATAAATAAATTAAAGGTAAAAAATGTGGAATTTGCATTAGTTCAGAATTAATGTAAAGGAAGGAGGCGGCTTCGTGAACCAGCAGCGGTCGCTTTGTTTCTCACACGTATGGGAGTGATAAAAACCCAGGATGTAAACTCTGCACGGGTGGAGAAGATTAATTTAAATGTTGCGTTAAATAAGAATTTTACTTTATGTAGCCGCTTTAACCGGCAGATTAAACAGGGTCTCAAACCGTCTCCTTTGTTCCTTGTGATGTTTTATACATTTTTTTTTGTCTTGCAACCAAATGTTTTGACCTCCGTGTGTGTGTGTTTTTGCACACTTTGTTCCTCTTCAGAAACCTGCAGACTCTCTAATACAATATTAATTACAAATGTTTGAATGTCTGAATTGGAAAATTGCTTGTTAAAAACATGTTTTCTGTTTTGTTTTTGTTTTTTTGTTCTGTTTTTTCAGACAAAATTTGCTCAGAAAAACCACAATCAAGGGAATCAGAGGGAATAAAATCTTACAGTTTCTTTTTGTGACGCTCAGCTGTGACGGACTTGTCAAAAAAACAAAAACATTATTTTCTTTGTTTTGTAGCTTTAATCCAAAATCAGGCAGGACACAAACTCAACAATCACACTTTTTATGTAATTTAAAAAATGTGACACCTCTTGAATCAAAGAAAAATCTTTCCAGTGAACATAATCCATGTAGTAGGCTAATTGCATTTTCCTGCAAAACTGGCAAACACACTGGCAAAACCACTGAGCCGCACATAGACATAATTTTTAGACAACAAGATCTCTTTTTAATGGTTGTTTTAAAGGAAGAAGGCTGAGCTCATTGACTCGGTTCATGCAGGCATGCCATAAACTTGAGATTAAGCAGTTTGGGTTTAAGAGCTTCATGTAAAAGTTTCCATTTTTAACAGTTTTCATTCCTCACTCTGAATATGACACCAAGATGGCCGCTTTAGGCAACATATTGACCCCTATTGACCTCAGCAATTCAATCACAACCCGAGAAACAAAACAAAGGGGTGCAAAGAGCCAAACATATGGGCTACAAATAGGGGCAAAATGGCATTAGCCATCCACACAGGGTCAGCCTTGCCATTAGGCTCGATCCCAAATGTCCCCCATCGCTCTTCCAATTAAGCCGTCAAAGTGGTGCAGATGGTTGTGACGCTATCGGGGTGCCGTGCTGCCCTCGTGCCCACATCTCGTACCCTCTCTCAACCATCCATCACTGGAGGAGCTCTAATTAGCTTGTTATTCTGCCATGCAAACTATTCCAAGCTTGTGAAAAGGCCTCCTCATGTTTTGAATGACAGGGAAAGCATTGAGAGAGGGCAAATGGGAGGAGGAGAGGAAAGCCAATCACTGTGTGCAGAATGGCATTTGAATAGCCTTTTCAGCACACTACAGCAGCAATTATAGTCCCCCTTTAGACTTCCTGCCAGGGTATTTTTCCTGGTTGTTTCTTCATCAAAACGGTGCCATCAATTGAAAAGTTAAGCTTGACAGATAAAAGATCATGTGAAAGAGGTCAAAAGTGTCATTTCTTCCAAAATGCTGAATGTCATCGCTGTGAAAATGTGGAAAAGCTTTTGGCTCAGACGAGCGATGAGCAGCTTCAGGAAGTGTCAGTGTAAACATTCATCGGGTTAAAAGTCAATGTGTTTTCAAACGACTGACCAGCGAACAGAGAGCAGGAACTGAAACAGTGATGTGATATGAATCCTGAGCTGCTTTTCACTTAGTTTTGATCCTTTGACTTTGACTAGTTCATCTTGCATGATGCTGTCAGAGATGATCTCTGTTTCTGCAAAACTTCCAGCTGAAAGCTAAAAGAGCAGCTGATGCTAGCTACTTTGCTAAGCTAATCTCATTTCCTTTTAGCAGGACTGTTTTGTTCAAATTTTTCTGACAGGATTTGGCCACTGCTGTTCCTTTTTATCTGCTATATGAAACTGAACTAATTATATATTTTCAGAGCAGCTTGTGGACAAAGTGAAGCGTGTTTTCCTTTATTGGTAAAAAATGAAATGTATGTGAAATTAAGTACTTTTATCAATTAAGCAGGCCTGATTAGTTTTATTTCAGAGGCACAAACATTAGCGAATCACTTCATGATTAGTTATATTTGTAATAATCATAAATTAAAATATATCATACAGTTTGATGTATTTGGATAATTAAGAAAATTATCCAACATGTTCATTCTAATCATTAGCTAACCTGGTTAGTTTCTTTCAGCTTGTTTTCATGTTGTATCAGTTTGTGATGAACATTTTCTCCAGACTGAATATTTGCTGTGGGTGTTCACATTTATTCAGACTAAAACCCAGTCATTATGTGCTGCAGGTTGCTTGTTACAGACTTGTGTTGTAATGGCTGAACCTTGCCAGTGGAAATGTAATAACCTCCCCTCACACAAACACACCTTTCCTCTCATCATCTCCTGGTTCAAGCTCGACACGGCAGGTTGCCCCATGCTGCTTATTTTCCTCCCATTTTTCATTATCTCCCTCTGTTTCCCCGGAGTGAAACTCTGCCAAAAACTCAATCTGCCCTCCTGCTCCGTGCATGTTTGGAGAGCCGAGTCCTCGTCGGTCGGCACGTCGTCCCGAAGAAGTTCTCCGTCTTTCTCCAACAGTGAAAACACATTGAATAAATGCAGCACCTGGACATGTTCACATCCATTAGACACTCACTGTTTATTTTTCCGGTTGTATCAAAATGAACAGTTGTTGACTGAAAACTATAATAAAATAATGCAATGGTTTTGTTAAGTAGGTTTGCAGTGTTCAGATTATTTATTTACTGTTTTAAAAGTAATGAAAAAGAAATAATAAAGAAATGTTTTAAATGAAAGTCCCACAATCGTAGCTTTATTTAAGTAAAGTTATTACAGTGAAATTATAACAAACAAAGTCAGTGCATTCAGTCTGGAGCCAGAAAAAGCTTCATCAGGGTCATAATTTAAAATTTAAACATCTTTTTTTCCTTAAATTTCATTGTCAGTGGCTTTTGAGTTTCGCCTTTGATTAAGCTGAGCTTGGTAATTGAAAGTAGTGTAATGACTAATGTAATTAAGTCCTTGCTTCTGTTCCTGAGTAAATTAAATGTTGTATTTTTTAACATTTTAATATAATTTGGTGTTTTTATTTTAGGAACATGAAACCAGGTAATAAGCAGTTTAAATTAGTGCAAACATGTCTAACGAGCAGCTGTCCAGCTGTCAGACTGAGTGCAGGTTCAGTGTTATGAAAGTGATACTGTACGTTCGTTCCTGTTGTAATTATCCTTACAGGTCATTTACGGGTGTTTAATTGAGTGACATTAGAAACCAGACCCTGCCTCAGTTCATGCACCCTCTGTGTGTGTGTGTGTGTGTGTGTGTGTGTGTGTGTGTCAGGATGAAGTCAATGGGACCCGTTTCGCCTGCAGTGGGGAGGCAGGTGGTGCTGGTATCACAGGTGTGCTACTCGAGCCGTGTCACCTTGATTTTCCCGTCTGTATGATCACATGATGGCCGCTTTCCATCAAAAACACCACTGGGATTTTTTTTTTATTATTTGCTTTATAGCTATATTGTTTCCCAATAAAGTAGGTCAGTGAAGACAAAGAGTGATTTGTGAGACAGGTGACCTCATGGTTTCGGCTTTCTGCACTGACTCCTGCCAAGAGTCGCTTCATGCATGAGGGAGAATTCAGCGACCGAGTGTTTACAGTGGAGAAACCTGAAAAGTGTTCAACTGTATTTCTGTTTATCTTGAGTTTTTTTTAAATTTTCTTTCTCCCTGAGCTGTCTATGAAATTTCTTCACCACAGCACAGCTGAGTTTGACATTACAGGGTCCTTGGGATGGTGATAACCATTAAACGGAGATGCAATAACTCCATGCCTCTGTGATAGAACTCATTTTCATGCTCCAGATTAAAGCTGCTGAGAAAGTCACGATATACCAGCCACGTAAGGGATTATAGAAGATTAATTTAAATGTTCTGTCCAGGTCTCATTGTTATTCTCCTTCACAGCTTCATAAGAGACCAACAAAGTTGAAAATCAATTATTTATAAGAATTCTAGATAATGTACTGAAATGGAGCCAGTAAGTGAGAGACTGATGTTGCTAGCTGCCAAAACAATAGACAAAGGTTGTTGGAGGTTATAAACCTGTAATTTGTAAAGCAGCTTTAGAAATAAAATTTAAAAAGTGACTCATAATTTTCAGAAATATGATGGTGAGCATGTAGGAGCTGATACAGACAATAAAATCACAATTAAAGTTAAATTATAAAGGTAGATTTGATTCTTACCAAACTTGATTGATCAGTGTCACAGTTTGTAAAGACAAAAGTAAAATTATGAAAATTAAAAGATTATGGTTTAATTCTATAGTCATTTTAAATCTACACATCTGAATATGTTATCTGGATTATAATATCTGATTATATGAATTTGCATTTACATCTGGAATTAGAATAATTATCATTCTCATTATCCAAAATCTGCCCAACTGAGATCAGATTTCAGGAGTATCTCAGGTCAAGAGAAGCGATGACAGATACTTTCAAGGTGAAGCGACACTCTACAAGAGGGTCACATGACAGACATCCATAGACTGTGACTCAGCAGTCGTGCTAACACAGCTAGCTTTGCTGCCAGAGTGTAATCAGACTAAGAAGGTTTATCGTCTACGAAGGTTTCTGAAAGTACAAGAAGTGGTCGATTAGCAGGGTATCACATATTTGGAGTCCATTTGACATTTATTATTGTCAGCGTCTCGGCTGTAGCTCCAGTCTCATGGATTAGCCCACATTTGGGCCACAGACGCACACATTACCTCCATTACCTCCATTATACTTTTAAATAGTGCTGTTTGAGGCTGCAGGGATTGTGCAATATTTCCATGGGTTTTTTATGTGCAATATGTGCAATGTGCAATATATGTTATGTATTTGTATGTGCTATATCTTGTAATGTGCAATGTTGACTATGTGCAATTCATTATGTTGTTTGTCTTATCACACTGTGGAGGCATGTTGT
>JAQMCX010000011.1:22062725-22092580 GCA_029814765.1 Acanthurus leucopareius | reverse complement strand
TATTTCAGTTAACGAAAATGTTTTTTTAATTCTAGTTTTCGTTTTTTCGTTCGTTTTCGTTAACTATAATAACCTTGCTGTGCACTTTGAAGGCTGTTTCAAGGCTTGTGATGTCAGGATGCTATTGATATATTAGGCAAGCATTTATTTTAATTAGTGACCTTATAAAGTTGCACTAATCATGCATTAATTATATGGATTCAATAAGCTAATTAAGTGAAAGGTGTTGCAGGTAAAAACACACAGAGTTGTTACCTGTTCTGCAGTTTCCCACAGCTCATGGTATCCTGTTAGCATCTCTAGCTAACTCTTTTTGGTTTTATGGTCCAAACTCGTTTTCAGCAGCAGCAGCAGGAAGCTGTTTTCAGCATAAAAGCTCTGAAAAAAACAGAGCCTCTCTCAACAGTGATGTAACCTGCTTGATCACAGCTGAGGAGTGTTTGACAGCAACAAAACCAACACCCACTTGCTTATCTGTGGGACTAACAGTAGCTGTAACAGACATTTCACTAGTTTCATTCCTGTTGCCTGCTCATAAAACAGCCAAATAAGTTGTGAGTAACTCATTTCGGTGTCAGATCCAGTCGAATAGGTGCTGGGAAAGGTCTCATATCCTGCTCCAGCCTGGTCTCTCACAGATTTAGCTTTGCTTTTGCTCTTATAGATTAAATAATAAAAGCATTCAATAATAACAAGTGCACCTAAGCAGCACAAATGCTGCTAAAGTATTAAGCAGCGTTTGTCATGTTTTATACTGAATGCAATCCATCTGGAAGTTGTTTAAGCTTATGCAGTAAATACAGCGAGCGAGAAAGAAACACGTCCGTGTTATAAGTAAAATATGTGTAATTTGCACCTTGTACGAGGCAGAAAAGGTAAAAACAATCACAGCAAAACATCACTTTGTTATAGTTGTGAGCTGGCAGTCAGTAATAGAGATGGACTTTGTAATCTGCATGAAAAGATGTCTGTGTTTATGCAGAACGGCCGGTCAGCATGTTCAGGTAGTGGGAAACAAAATTAATCTTGCTGCACCGAAGTTCCCCTCTGGCATCATCTCTGCAAACACCTGTGTGGAGGAAAATGCACTCATCTACTCTGGGAAACTCTCTTAATATTCTGTGTCCTTGTGCTGTGGTTTCAATGTTAATGCCGTAATTTCAACCTCAGGTTTCATGTTAAACAGCTTTTTTTCTCACTTTTTCTACACTGTGTCTATGAATCATGCAGTCTAATGGCCTTAAATATAATGTGCATATTGGAAAGTTCTGCAGCCAACAGTCCAATGTAATAACACAGAGAGGAGTGTGTCCTTGCACTGAAGCTCAGGTCAACATTAGAGATGTTTTGCCTCTTTATTTCACTGTGAGGATTTTTAGAAATAGCTGGATTTATCGACCAACTCACAATCACAACTGTTACCTTTCACCAAAAGTTAATTGAATAAAGCAGCAGTTTAGAGTTTTTAAGTTCATTCATGCAGAACTCATGTGAACTCTGTTCTTTCTTCTGTCAGCGTCATTAGAGTCGCCTATAATTGACCTTGTCATGACACCTTAGGTGGCACTGTGGAGCCATTTTTTCTTTTTTTTTACCTTTAATAGTTTATTATCCAAAGAATCCACATGTTTTTTCAAGCACACAAAGGGTGAATCAGAGAAAATGAACAGAAAATGGCACTAAGAAAATACAAAGAAAAGAAAACAGAGAATCCATTTACAGCATCATGCAGAGTCGGAGCCAGAAACAAAAGCCTGTAATGAGACATGTGCTTTGAGCTTTTAACTGTTTCATCCGGAGGTTTGTCTTGTTGGAAATGAACGAGTACAGGAAGCGCTGATTGCTCTGAGACAAAAACAAATACACTCTTTTATGGCTTGGACATTAATTTGAATCTGTGCTTTTCCTCTGCAATGCTCTGGGGGCGAAAGCAAGATATGTTTTCTCTAAATTTTTATGGCGTCGTGCAGCATCCACTTACTGTTGGTCCCTGAAAGCAATCTGTGCATGTGTTTGAAGGTTGTGCATCTTAAACACAAGGAATCGGGTTCAGTCTGTGTGGATTCCTTCAGAAACACATGAGTTAAGGGTGCAGTGCCGTGCAGTGAAACCTCACTCTGCTATCTTGTGTTAATCTCTTTCTTTATATATCATTCATTTTATTAAAAAGTAATTAAAAGTCCCAGCATGGTGTTTGTATTTGGGTTATAATGCTGCTAACAAAGTCCAAACTGGTCTTTCAAGATAATAATAACAAAATATAGATGTAGACGTGTTTATATTCAGTTAATAACTTCAGTCTGAATGCATTCAGACTAAATCTTTATCTTTGTCTCGTTCTAAATGCCACACATAACGCAGGGAGGAAACGTACACAAACAGCACTAATATTCTGTTATGCTTCTTTATATTCAATGCAATTACAGGCACAAAGGGAGAAAAATAAATCCATATTTGACAAATAATCTTCATTCTTAATGCCAGAATGATCTCTGTGGCTGTTTAAAATGACGGAGTGTGTGATCTCCTGTTGGCTCAGACGTACAGAGACGAATGGTGCAGCAGTCTGGAGCTCCATTATGAGACATCTGCACGGTAATCCGGACCACCTTCACATGATAAAGATGAGCCTTGTAACAGCACATCATGCTAAATGAGCCTTCTCTGTCACATCTCACCCAAAGAAAAGCAATTGAGCTGCTATTGTCTGTGAAATAAGAGATATGGTGGAGCAGGCACGGTGGAGCAAATACTCATATATTCCCACTAAATGAGAAAAAAAGGAACATTTATTAGATATAAACACCTGCATTATTGGATCACAGAGCAGTCTGTAGCTTGATGTTGTGCATAATTAAATACAAGTATTTCCAGGCCTCTGTGATGGGAGTTGAACCTCAGAGGAGCCAATAAACAACAAAGCTCAGAAACTGCACTTAAATGCAGCACAGTCTCACAGCTTTTCATCAAATGATGATGGATTATAAGTTAACCAGGTATGTTACATGGACACAGCTGGCGACTCTTTTGCATGATTGATGATTTAATGATGTGGTGCATTTATAAACTGCAGAGAAACTGCAGAAGGGGTGAAACACAGAAAATTCAGAGTTCGAATCATTAGGTCAAAGCAGCTGAAGCAGTTAAAATCAGGTGAAGAATTCAGTGTTTGGTGTCAGAAAAGCCTCCAGGCTCCACAAACAGCAGCCTCTCTGTGGCTGTCTGCTGGAATAGTGTCAGCTGTCATGCAGTCTGCTTTGACTGCAAAGAGCCAGACGACAACATCAACACAAAAGCATAAAAACAAAAACTTATTACGGCCACAAATGTGCTCGTTCTCCCACAGGATGAAAAGGACTTGATGGAGAGTCAGAGTCATATATCGTGGGTGGGAGATGTTGACCCACATGAAGGTCGGATGCTGGGAGTCTCCTCTCATGCTCAGGTGAGTAAACGAGTCGGTGCAGCTTCCTCAGAGTTGTGTGAGATGCTGCTCCTCTGGGACGCCGAGCAGGGAATATGGGAGAAGCCTTCAGAAGACCAGATGTGACATCTATATTTCTGTCTTCCTTCAAGGAAAAAGTCTCCCTTAAAGGGAAAATAACACTCTGATACATCTGTGGTGTTCAGTGCTTTTCAGGAAATATATTTTGACAATTTACTCGGCTGTCTTTTCCTGCAGGTCTTTACAACATCAGGCAGGACGTGTTTGTAATCATCCAGAAGGATTTAGATATCTGGACCATAAGTGACAGTGATGTTTAACTGAAGGAGGATGATTCTTAACTTCTCTGAGAGTCAAATCACTTTTACATCATTTATAAAGTGTTAAAGTGGAAATCTGTCATTTTTAGAGATCAGATTAATATTCACGAGCTGTAAAACTCACATTGTTTAACGTCTCTGGAGGAGTTTTGTCTCGGCTGCAGTGTCACAGTGACGTCATCAGGGTTATATCAACATGGCACATCAGTGAGTTTAAAACAT
The DNA here is from genome assembly GCA_029814765.1 of Acanthurus leucopareius. Classification (NCBI taxonomy): domain Eukaryota; kingdom Metazoa; phylum Chordata; class Actinopteri; order Acanthuriformes; family Acanthuridae; genus Acanthurus; species Acanthurus leucopareius. Next base: position 22,088,593 of record JAQMCX010000011.1, on the reverse strand, counting down.
TAACCAGGCAGCTTTAATGCAAATTTCAGCAGAGACATTGCTGAGATGCATTGTGGGAAATGTAGGGTTTTCACTTTTTGCAGTTCAACCCATTTCAGTGACTAAAAACCTTGAGATCTGTAATTCAGATTTGTGTGCAAATGATGTCTTCAGTGTGACATTTATTCAAAAATACTCCGTTTGCTTCCTTGTTTTCCTTGTTTGGAGGCAGTGACATAAAAAAACTTGTCAGGATTTAATGTTTTCAACCTCCAGCAGAAAAATATCTCAGTATTTCACTTTGTCTACATTTGTCATCCTCATAAAAGAAAATGCATCTGCAAACGAGAGCCAGAAGCACTAATGGAGCTGTTTTGTGGATTTTCTTGATGGTAAAATCTTCCATTACAGCCTCATTTATGCTAATAGAGGTAGAGGACACTGAGGCATGGCCATGTTGATCACCAGTAAGATTAAATTGTCGGGTCTCCACAGTTATTATGACCTCATCTCCTGAGGAAAGAAGATAATTGTTTCTGCACAGATAGATTTCGCTCTTCTTGAGCGTGCCTTCGGTGCATTTGCATTGCAGCAGATAATGACATTTGGTCAAAGTCATACAAATAAGCAACTCAGACAAACAATCAGATGCAATTATAATTATTGTTCCTCTGACTCTGAATTCATAATCACTTCAGTGGGGATGAGAGAATTCTTCTGGCATTTTCCGCCCGAATATCAATGACTTCCTTCTATTAACTCTGACAGGAAACAATGTGTCTATGCCACACTTAGGATCCATTTTAACACAACAATAGAAGAGGAGAGCGGTGTGCTCATTAGGAATACAATACAGTACAGTTCCTCAAAGACACGCTGAAGCATCTGAACGCAGCTCCTGTTGGATCTGCTTCCTTTTGTCAGACCCTGAACTTGAAATGGGCTGGTGGAGAGGCTCGTTGGTCATCAAACTGGAGTCAATAGGAGCTTTGAAAAAAGCCCAAATCATTACTGACCTCAGGGAACAGTTTGTGTAGCAAAATGATCCGAGCTCAAAGGTCCACTTAAGCCCCATTCAGCCTGAATTTATTTCTCTAGGGGAGGAGGGGTCATTTTAATTTTACCTGAGCTGGTCAGTGATTTATTATCCCCACTGGAGTGTGTGTGTGTGTGTGTGTGTGTGTGTGTGTGTGTGTGCGTGCGTGCGTGTGTGTGGTTATTTTTCCACCCTGACCACAGTAATAATTGGAGGTGCAATTATCTACTTTTTTTTTTGAACATGCTGGTTCTCCAGTGATTTAAATCGTCTCAGGAGCAAAGTTTTCATATTGTGGAACTTTTCTGTGTGAAAAGTTGATCATCTGTTGGTTCTGTTTGTTTTTTCATCAGCCAAACATGAAATTTGACTTTTATGTGAAAATGTCAAAAAGTGTTTTTGTTAATCTGATAAATGGAAACATGCAACGCAGACATGAACCAATAAAATGACAGAAAAAAATCAAAGCATCAGGAGAGTAAAATCCCACTGAAGCCTTCAAATGGGCCTTTTGATATCAGCTACAGGAAGTCACAGTTATTCTTTCATAAGCATCTTAGGTGATTCAAGCTAACATAAGCTAACAGCTTAACGTGCACATGTGAAAGCACCAAACGTGTCCAAAATGCACCTGATGATAGTTCAGACCTCATCTGGACTCACATGCAGCCTCATATTTTAGAAACTCTTTCAGACCCAACAGATGTTTTCTGTAAAGACTCAACAAAAACACTTTCTGATGCTTGAAACAAACACTTTGTGCTTCAACTAGAGTCACTAAAACCCACCAGACTCCCTTCAAAACTGCACCGTAGTTCAGTGTTTTCGACATGATGACACTTGAGGAAACTCCATCTGCTGGACACAAAACAAGCAGCATCTCATTGAGTTAGAATGGAAAACATGAACATATTTGACTCGTCACTGCTCGGTTCTTCATTGACGAGACAGGAGTTGCCTTTAAGGAAATAAGAGGGGGTCTGTCTGTTTTTGTTTCCAAAAGATGGTGCAACAGTGAGGAAACAGCAACAAGTCCAAACCAACTCATTACTCCGTTCTACTCTGTATTTTCTGCTGCAGACCATCAGTTCTTAGTCTGAGTCTTTTCAGCCTCTCTGTCTCTCTCTCTCTCATCTCCATTGGGAAAGAAAAGATGAGAGGAGGCCATGTTAGCCAAATGGAAAGCACTTACAGTTCACCATGCCGTTGTCTTTTTCAGTATAATGTAAGATGAGGTTGAAAGCAGCTGACGCCAACAGAATCAGGAGGCGGACGAAGTTCTGTGATACACAAACCACTGAGGCGGGTGGTTGATGTGCAGTGAGTGCAGGAGCCCTCGCTGTTCTCTTAAAAGGATGTCAATGAAGCAAAAGACACCGGCACAGAAAAGTGCAAATGTTCCCAAAACAACATGTAATTACCTGCATGCACTCACACCCAATTAAATCACACACTATCAGAGCGCTATTAGGGACAAAAGCAACATCACAGTCCACAATTAGTTACCATGTAGAGGCTTATAATGGTCATTACAGTGGACAATTACTTTATAATGTGCTTAGCTAGCAAGAGAATAATATGCACACAATAGCTCTCCTTTGACCTCTGCAGGGCATCAATCCTTTGTTAAACTAATTATATTTATTAGAAGCTGAGCTCGTTGCGTAAAGGATAAGTATCGCAATATTGTTTGTTCTTTTTCTTCTCGGCAACAATAAATGTTCAACTGCAACAATGAATATCATCCATAAACAAGTTAAGTAACAAGTAAGTTTATTGCAGCCTGATTTTATCCCTCTGTGCGGTGAAGTTACCATTGTTGTCCAGGAGACATGAAACCCAGCGAATGAGCCACAGTTTGAGCTCCGAAACCATGAATGCAAACACAAGTTTATTATGAGTCAACACACACACTCACACACACTATTCTGCTATCGAACATAATGGTCACGGTGCAACAAATATGTCAGTCAGCTAAAAAGAGTCCTGAAGGCTCAAAGTGAGGTCACGAGTGCAAAGATGGCTGAAATTCTGCACAGTGGAAGGAAGAGAAGACGTGTCGTCCACCTTTCAGACTTTGTTCACTTATATTTCTTAGACTTTTCTGTGTTGTTTCACACTGGATGCCCAGAAATCCGCCGCGTGGTCTCTCCATTGTTAGCAGCAGAGCATGGACACACAGCCACTTGAAGAGGTTCTGTCAGGTCTTCCAGATGGCTCATCTGACCTTCTGCTAACAGGCAATTTATCGGCAGCAGTTCTTGTTTTCTCATTAGTTTGTATTTTTAGGCACAAAAAAAAACACAAGTAACTCAGAAAAAGACAGACTTCAGAATATTAATCACACAGCCTACGAACCCCTGGCTGTGAGGTTTCTGAGTGGCGCTTACGATCCGCTGTGACTCACAACACAAGGCTTTAATGAATGCCAGCGTGTGCCGTCTGCACTGAGCATTAATGTGTGTACTGATGACAAACAGCATCATGCAAACCTGCAAAACAGCCACTAACACAGCGGTCTGCCCTCTGCTACCTGAGTCTGATCCAGTTTCCGACTCTTTTTAATTTAATTTTTCATAGTTTTTAACTGTAAACATCTTTTTTTTTCATTAGTGAAAGTTTAGTTTCATTTGTGTTTAATTCATTTGATTGTTTTCTGATCATGTGAGACTATAGCTGGTGCCATCGGTGTGTTACAGTTACCACGGTTACAGGGTTTGTTGACATCTAGCACAAATTAGTGGAGAATTGGTTTACTTATTTAGACACACACACACACACACACACACACACACACACACACACACAGCAACATGATCGTTTTCTTGACTAAAAAACAGTAAACTCTTTTGTATCACTGGACCAAAAATGAACGTTGTTTGTCAAAACTCAGTGAAGAATCAAAAAATCCTCTTCAGAAGAAGAAATCCTCGTCATAAAAACTCTTGTGACATGTTTATTAGGACTAAAATCCAGGAAGAAAGCACGTTTTTCCACTCATCCCACTCAAAGCACTCACCAACAAGGTTTTCAACAGGTAGAGTCTTTGCTAACACCTCATCAGCAGTCACAACACTGAGCTTTTTTCCTCCTGAGTCTCTGAAAACTGTCTACTGGTGACATCACCGGCAGCCTGTGTGTGTGTGTGTGTGGAAAGCTTCAGCTCATGCCTCCTGGATTTAAACTGCATGACTCTGTCTTTGTTCACTGTGAACAAACTTTAGTGGACAAAACCAGCACTTTGTGTCCCACTAAGTCTGTTTTTTGTCAGATTCTTTTTAGGCATTAATGCAGACAGACTTCAGTGGATGTTAGTGAAGACGACCTGAAGGCAGCGAAACCACCTGACGAGACAATACAACTACAAGATTTCAGCTAATAATGCAAACAGTGTTAAAACTGAGCTAGCTCTGTCACCAGGAGATTACAGACCAATAAAGACAAGATAATAACTATCTTGACTTCCTGTTTGATTAAAAACAAAAACACTAAACACATCAGCTCCTCGTGATTACTTCAGGTACCATCTTACAGTGCCAGTGCAGGATTCAGTGTGCACTTCATGTAGTGATGTGGAGATGAAGATGTCCTCAGCTCTCATCAGTGTTTTCTCTGTAATTAAACACACCACAATAATTTCCTAATCTTCTTCAATTGATTGTTGTCACCCAGTCGTAACTGTCATGGGCGAGGTTCCCATTTCAGCTGAACACTCCCAAAAAAACTCCAGAACACAGATGATGAATGTTCGTGAAATTTACAAGGAATCTTGTGAAACTGTAAACAAAACTAACTTAGATTTGCAACATAATTGGCATTTTAGCACTTTCAATATTCAGAAAAACTCAAAATTACTTACAGATGTTGCCGTAGCAAAGAGGGAGGAGGAGTAGCTTGTTAATGCAAGAGCTGCTAACTGTTCTCAAATTGACCACATGGAGAATACACTTCCTGTCTCCCAGCATACACTGCTTCTCTGTTGCCACGGTTACAAAAATAAACAAATCTCACAGAACTGTGTTTTCTCAGACAAACTAACTAGAGACATAACAGTAACCATACTGAATTACTTGGTAACAATATTGTAGAAATAAAGAATACAGGAAAAAAAATGGTATTTAACAAAAATGTGAGTTTTGCAAAATAGAAATATTTTACAACATTCTCATAACTTTGCATAGATTTTTCCACATGTTGTCCAACAGTATTACAGTCATACAGCTCATCAGACTTAACTTGACTGATTGCCGACATGAAATGTTTCAATCCTGGTTCAGCCATGAAAAGCCGCCTGCAGCTTTTTTTGCGCAGGATGAAAAACTCTTTATATTACTGTAAATCTCTCATATAAACCCGCTCGGCCTCCCAGCAGTCTGCTAAATGCCACTACGGTCCAAAATAAACACGGAGAAGCAGCAACGAGTTATTTTGCTCCAGAGGGCTGAAACAAACTTCCATGAGAAATGAGACTTGCCACAACCTCAACTTTAAAAACCATTAAAATCAGTTTAAACAATATTTGTCCAGTGTGGTTTCTGCCCGAACCTCACGTTCTCCTTCACTTTGTGATTCTTCTAAACCTCATTTGTTCTTTGTTTCTTAGTCTTTTTGTCTTGTCATGTTTTTGTTTTAATTGTTTGCACTTTTCAGTTTGTGATTTTAATGTATTTGATTGTGTCTTCATGGATTTTACAAAACATTTAAAGCAAAATTTCATTTATGTGTGAAAATCGATACAATATCCTAATAAAACTCATCAATGCTTTTGTAAATATTCACATTTTTTCCTAAATTTTTCTAAAACTTGACTTGTTATGTTTTAGTTTTGATACACTGGTTCAGATTTTTGTGTTTTTTTGCAGAAGCATCACTGAACTGCCTTCTTTCCCCTGATGATCCCATTGAAAACAGTACACACACACACACACACATATACACATGAACACACACATGCACACACACACACATTAACACACAAACACACACACACACACACAACTCTTTTACAAAAGGCTGTGAATGTCTTTCGGGCCTCTTTCCAGCACCGACACACAGAGTCTAACAGCAGCTGCTGGTCAGCTGTAACTTCCTGTTTTACTGAGTTTACTTTCAGTTTCTGGTCAGTTTGTCCACAAAAACACATCACAACACCTTTTTTTAAAAAAGAGACATAGAGTTTTTATTTCCTTCGTTCTGAACAAAAGACTCGTCGAGTTGCATTAGAAATCCGGGGCCTTCTGGGTCGGAGCACTCTGTGATGGGAAGTGTAAATAGAGAGAAGCAAATCAAGTTAGGATGCACTCAGTGCTCGTTTGCTGACGCTGTGAAATAAAACCAAGGTGCAATAAGATCTGTGTGAGGATTTGCTGAAGGTGAGCTGTGGGAGAAGCATAATGAGAGAAAGATCCACATGGGATTGACTAAGAGGCTGCTAATTTGATTTCAGGCCTCCTTGATGAGCGAGTCAGCACTCAGATGGGGGCAGAGGAGAGGAAGGGAGAAAAAACAGAAAGTGGGAGGAAAACCTGGGGTCACTTGCTTTCAAATCAACTGCCACTTCAGAGGAGAGACACAAAATGATGAGAGCAAGCAAAAAAAGAAAAAAAGTTTGTCTCTCAGGGTTTTTTTTCCCCTCTTTCTCTGGCTTCTCTTTGCAGAGCGTAATTAATTAAAGCGCATCAAGCGAGAGCAGGAATAACAGGCAGTCTATCACGTCTCGCTTTCATTCGCAGCCTCGGCAGATGAAAGGTAGGACCACACTGAGCAGGTTAGAGGAAGACGAGCCAGGTTTAATTTTTCACTTTCACCAAAAACAGAACCTGCAGAGAACAAACACACCTTAACGAAATTACTGTTAAAATATTATTCAGTTTCCTGCCAGAAACTTGTGATTTATTCTGCAAAAATAGAAATGTATTTGTTTTCCATTTGCTCCTTTCTGACGACGTGGCTGGTTCGGATGTTTCTGATGTCCATTTCAGAGTGATGCATTAACACATTAAAGCAGAATCTTCTCATTTTTAGTGCATTTATTCGTGTTCGTGCTCGTAGTTCAGTCATAAACACATATATTTTTTACAGAACATCTACACAACAGACACCAATTTTGTTAAAACCAAAAGTCACAGTGTTTTCTTTTCACTTCGTGTTTTATTGTTACTATATATGCTTCTGTAATTACTACTGTGTGGAAACCTTTCGCCGGCGAGCAGCCGTGTAACAGACACATGAAAGCCGATGAGTGAAAGCCTGTGAAGCTCAACAAAACCTTTCGAAACAAGCATCAGTAATAAGCAGTTGCACCATCTCCTGGGCTGAGCTCTGCAGGAGGTGCAGAGTCTGGTGAAACCAACCATCTGTGGCCCAAACACAAAAACCCTCTGAAGCTCTGATCTCAACCCCCCCTCCCCACGTCCGACTCTCCCAAGACCCCAATACTTAGGGGACTTTGCAGCTATTTAATGTTTAATGCCCTCTAAAGCCAAAAGAATGCTAATTTCTGTGGCCTGCTACCAATTTTCTTCCTCTTCACTCTCACTCCTAAATTACAAATCTGTTGTCTCCGCGGCCTGTTTACCCCCGGTGTTACAGCTGGGGACAATTATGCACAGGAAGCTCGCAGGGGGACGTATTTTAGGAGCAGCCAGGAAGCAAGTGGCGGATCTTTTCTTCAAGGAAGGCGAAGCGACTACGGGGGGGTGGGGTTGCACTCTGGCCACGGGGTCCTTCTGGGGTCTCTTCACTGAACGCCCACCAGTTTCCTCGCCACCGCCACGGCCTGTGAAGATTAGCCAAAACAAGACATTAAGGCGGGTGTGGGATTTTGGAGAGAGGATGAAAGTCTGATAGAAAATGAGAAGCGACTCTGGTGCTTTCTCTCTCTCTCTGTGCCCCCCCCACCCTCCCACTGCGCTCAGCGGTTCAGCAACCCAAGCCGTCATATTTCCGGACAGAAGAAAATGTCTTTGTTTTTTCTCTCTCGAGCTCGTCTTTGAACGTTCTGTGCTTGTTAGAACAGATGAAATTAAAAACCAAACAGAGATTTGTGTCTCTGCTCAGAAAAGAGGAAAGGAACTCGTTATTATTCTCCTGCTGAATTAACAGAAAACAATCACAATCACTGACAAGAATTTTCTTATTTTTACTATTTTTTTCTAGTAAAAATACAAACATACAGTAGTTTGACCATAAAACAGAAACATGTGAGAGGTTACACTGAGAAAGAGAAGATGCAAACTGATTGATGCATCTTGTTTATGAGCTGAGCAGCATTAAAGAGATAAATGTGTCTGTTTCTGGTGAGAATCGACTTAATTATCCACATTTTGTCTTTAAACAACAGAAACGAGGAGCTGAACACATCACAGCCTCCATCATCACCCACCAGCAAAGCACCTTTCTGTCATGCAGGCACTGCAAAGGACTATTTGTGTCTAACAGTCTGTGTGTATCTGTGCGTGTTTGTGTGCTTCCAGGTGCATTGTGGGAAGGCTGACTGATAAACATCCTCTCAGGGGAAGCAGGTCGGGGTGGCATTTATCTAAGGGGACTCTTTTGTTCTTGAAATATCTCCCATGCTTTCAATAATTCAGCAGGCAGCTTTTCTTCTCTTTTTCTCCCGTGTGACACGATGGCGACTTTCACCACCTCGGGGTTAAATATCTCCTCGGCGTCACGCCCACAGCCGACGCCGACGGAAGAGTCACACATCAGCCGGATGTTATTCACAAGGCTGTGTATTTATTACTGCAGATCCACTCTGCTGTTTTTCATGTTTTTCATGTTTTGTACATTTGTGGTGTCTGGGTCACAACGCGTCCTTGTGAACACTTTCTGCTCCTTCAGCGGCGTCACGGACAGGTTTTTACGGGAAATACGTTCTTATTGTTCTTTATCTGCAGTTGGTTCTGATATAAACGTTGTGTAATGTGTTTGCTCTGTTTCTTTGAGCTACAGGACATTTTTTAACACCTCCATGATTCTTCCAAGGAAAAGTATGTTCACCATATTTGAGATCCTGCAGGAAAACTTCATTAAAATGATGTTTTGTACAGATCGTTTCTACTATTAACCAGGTATTCAATACTTTGATCATTTCATGTGTGTAAGTGACCAGACATTAACGACAGCATTGTAACAACAAAAACTAAGAAGATAAACACACAAAAACCAAATGTGTATTTATATTTTTAATTTGCAAAAAAAGTAAAATACTGATTTTCTAATTTAAACTGTAAACACTCATTGTGGCAGCTGGTTCAAAATGCAGCGACAGGAAGCATGAAAATATTCCTGTTGTCAACCCTTAAAGACCCAAACAGCTGCTGGTGATTAAATTTTTCTGTTGTTTTTAAGTTTAATAATATTTGAATCACTCATGCAATCAATTTGCTTTAAAAAGTCCCGTAAACTGCATTTTAGTGATATCATATATGTCCTATTTGCCTTGGATGGTGTTATAAAAACTGGCTGTAACTAGTTTCGGGTTGCTCTGTGTTGAGTTAATTCATTTTCAAACAAAGCAAATGTAAAATTTGGACTTTAAAACAGATGAAACCAGAAGGTTTCCCTAAATCAAATGATGTATGACACTTGATGCTAGAAAAGATTAAGAAAAAGCAAAATAAATCAATAAAGTCAAATTCTCTCAGGACTTTAAGGGTTAAAAGATGTTTAGTTGATTTTGCCATCAAAACACTTTTTTGTCAAATCAAATAATATCTGAGATTTCTAACATCTCATTGTGGTCAAACACACCATGAGCTTCATCAATTCACCATTTATTTCCTGGAAGATGAGAAAACATCATCTCAAAGTCATTTGAAGGCGTTTCACATTCAGCTGCAGCTTCACAAACACACACAAAAACACACAAACACACACACATTTTTTTTATTTTTTGTCCCAGGTGGGTTTTAGAAGAAACCCACTTGTCTCAGACCAGAGGACGAGACAGAGTGATCTGCCTCTCACTCTCATGTTCCTCAAGGTCACAGTATGTGTGTGTGTGTGTGTGTGTGTGTGTGTGTTCTCCAGGGTAATCAGGCTCTGTGTTCAAACGGATATGAGCTCTCGGGGGGTCAGGGGGGCTACCTGATGACCACGTTTATCATCAGCCCAGCAGTGGAGAGGAGGTTGTGTGTGAGCATCTCAGATGTTCCTCAGAATCAATCAGAGTCGGCTGCAGCCGCAGACCGAGATGGAGGCTGATTGTTTGGCTTTGTTGTGCAGCTGTGCGTCGCTGCTCGTGTGCCTTTTGATTTGTTTTGCCCTGAAATTGATGTCTGAAAGCTCTTTTCACTGAGCAGCAGGAAATGCTACATGAGTCTGAGTTTTACATTTCTGGCTCTGAGTTCCATCGAGTCCATGTGCTTTTTTAAGTGCTGTGTGTTTTTATTTAAAGTTAGAGACATTTCCTGGTAAAAGACAAAGAGCTAAGTCACTCATAGTCAGTCAGCCTTCATCTTCTCCAAACTGCACCTTCTGGGATTATTCACTGATAAATCCTGAGTTGACTTGTGGATTATCTCACACTCACAGGTGACTTTAGATTAGTTTCAGTTTCAAAATGTGAACATGTTAAAAGACGTTTTCTTGCATCATATTTTCCTGATGGATGTTTTATTGGTTCCTAAACCTCCACTGTTGACGGTTGATGAGCTTCTTTTTTGCAGATTTAAGCTTGAGGACTTGCTGCTCGGACAGATGTTTCAGATGAAAAACTATCACCTGGATAATTTAGTTGATCTTCTAAGAAAAAGCCAAAATTATGAAACATTAAGTTCAATGTTTTTTACCTCCATAACGAGCCTTAACAAGATTCTACATACTGCCATGAAAGAGGACGTTTGCCAACATCTGAGACAAAGGACTGTCACTTTTCAAACACTTCAGTAAAATCAGAAGTATGACAGAACTTATTTTCCATCAGTTCCTCTGTGTGTTTGAAGCGACCCCGTGTCTTTGATGATGGAGACCCTCTGAAGGAGTCCAATCAGTAAATTTGTGACGAGGCTCAGCCTGTAAAGCAGGTCACATCACAGCAACGCTGAGAAATAACCAGCTGTTTAATCTCGTTTAGCAGCACCTGGGCCGCGGCGGGACCCAAATGGAGTCATTATGGGAGCCTGTTCGCAGCCGCGGACACATGCTAATGGAGGCAGATAAACAGCAATGCATTTGTGTTTCAGGTGGAGCTTCCTAATTCTTCCAGGTAATTATATGCATGTTTGAACAACTGATGATCATTGAGTGAATCAAGTGGTGGTTATTCTGCATTTCAGTGTGATTTATGAAGCAGGTATTATGTTTAACAGCAAAGTTAAAGTAGGACACAGCAAGCAAAACAGTTGTATTCAGCTACAAAGTGACATTATTTGGTATTAAATAAAGCAAACACAGTATTTATCATGAAAACAAAGCAATAAATCATCTTAAGTCAAAATAAATGAATTAGGTCAGGCTGAATCCTCGTTTAATGTTCGTCAGATGCATTTTAACCTGATTAGATCTCTTCTGTCTCTCCATCTAGATACTGTGGAGAGTTATGATCCAGGCGAAGTCCTAAACTGGTCCAGACTTCTCATTGCTCCGCTCACAGGTGCTAACTGGTTTGATAACTGGTTTGCTGCAATGCCAACATGTTATTTTTGTGTTTATCAAACACTAACTTTTCCAAAAATCAATTCATAGTTGAAGTTTTATCACGTTTCATATTCTAAACCTTTGAGAAAGACTCTTTTAAACCAGAAATGCATTAGAAAGTTTAAATCTAAAGTGTATTTCTTAGTATGTGGGTTGAAAAAATGTCATTAAAGGTACAGAACATGTGTAATTCAAATATAAGTAATAGTATTTCCTAAAATAGCAACATTTGTAATTGATTACTATATAATCTAGTAAAGTGAAACCGTGTCACCATGAACTCCTGGGCTCCTGATGCCATCAGAAGATTTATTATGGACTTTTTCCAAATCATCGGCATGTTTTTACAAAATATATAAAAAATTAACAAATAAACACAAAAATACAGGCCTGCAACTGGGAGGAAATCAACAGACACCGTGTTTCCTATCAGATTTTCATGTTCCATGTGGAGAAAACACGAAGGCCGTTTTTCTCATGAAAGTCCTGAATGTCCTGCAGATCTGAGCGACGCGGTGAGCAACATTCTGCACTGTCGTCTGCTGTGGAGAAATTAGTGCTTAGACGCCTGTCAGCGCTATTCATCCCGATGGCTCATCCGTCACAGGAAGCTAATGCTAACAGCAGGCAGGTCACTGTGCTGATCGTCCTCCAAAGAACAGACGAGGCTGCACTCGGTCATTAAAGTGATAGATCTGCTCTCTCCACCTCTTTCTGCTTTATTTCGCTTTTTTTCACATCCTCATCCGTCAATCTGTCGCAGCCGGAGCAAACTGACGGATTCCTTTTCCTTTTCTCTGTTTTCTCTTTTCCACAGCCAGCTTCCCCTTTTTGCTCCTTCTTTTGTGTCTCCCTTTTCATTGCATCACTGTTGGTCTCTTGTTTATGAGCTGGAGCTGCAGACAGCCGATCGCATCCTAATTATCCATCAGCTAGATGAAGGAATTTATCATATGTGCGATTAAAGCAGGCAGAGGAGGAGGAACGGGGCCGATCCGAGCTCTCCTAGCAGCCAAAGGTGACATCATTAGCCCAGGTTCAGAGGCCCGAGCCTGGGCAAAGAGGTGGAGGAGGAGGAGCAGGGCAGCGAGGGGAGTCTGAGTGGACGGAGTCGTTAAACTGGGCCTTTATTCATTATGAATAAGCTGTAAGGCCGTCTGTTCCAGCCTGTAATTCCAGCCTGTCTTTGAAGTTAGAGAAAGGCGAGAGAGTAGGAACAGAGACGGAGGGAAGCCTGAGAGAGGAGACATGGAGGGAGAGAGATGAGGTACGAGCCAGAGAAAGAAACATGTTCTACATCTGCACCTCTCTCTCCACACTGCTGCAGTGTCTTTTGTTAAACGGCTGCCCTTGATCTTCCCATCTTCCTTTTCTCCGTTGCCTCAGTCGGATGCAGGATGATGAAGATGGCGGCAGCAGAGATTCGGTGCAGATATTCATGGTGCACATGACTCCAAATGAGTCTGTGAATGCCTCGTGGTTATCAATGTATTCCTGTTGGTGGAGCTGAGAAGAATGGAGGTGATCATCAGTGTCAGTGAAACCTCGAATGTTGATACAAACATGAATGAACTTTTGATTTAATACAATTTTTAAATGGTTTTGCATATTTTTAAGTAATAATAATCAAACAGTAAACAGTATCAATCAACACTGATGTTTACTGTTCCTACAGAGTGTTTCTTATTGCTGTTAAATTAAAATAACTTATTATTATTGTTGATTTATCCTTTAAATCTGCTGACCTTGCATTTAATTCAGTCATTCAGGTCAAATTTTCAATTAGTCCATCCCTTTGGTTTATGATCACATATCTGCAACACTAATCACATTTCAATTTGTCTTATCAGTTTTGTCCTGTGAACCTGGTAAACATCACGGCTGCTGAACGCCGGCGTGCTAACACGCTGTTAGCATTTATCTCCAAGCTCGGCTCTTTGTTTGGTGAAGATCGGCCTCCTCACATGTTCTTTGCATATCATTATAAAACAAATGCATAACACACGTGAAGGTGAAACGTTGGAAATGTACCAGAAGGGGAACTTTCACGTTCATCACGACAACATACTGTGACAACAGCGCTTCAGTTTTACGCACTCAGAAGGTATTTTGGACTCAGAAAACGGAGCCGTGGAGCTTTGAAACGAGGACACGTTCTTGGATGTTGATGCTTTCAGTTTACATGCAGGTGCACGAGTGATGGCACAGGTGTGCGTGCAGCTTATCTCCGGAAGCTGTTCAGTATTTACATGATTAAAAGGCTGAACAGCTGTTGTTTGTCACGTTCTCGGTCTGTGTGAGTTTTGTGATTGTACAGCAGATTCATCAAAGAGGGTTTAAAAAGAGGCTTTAAAAGCTTTCAGTGTCGTGGATTCATGTCGGTTTCTCACCTGTTTTCCACCGACACACAGAAAGTGTTGCCGTCGTGTTATTTACAGCTGACATCAGATGCTTTTCTTCACTGAGAAATGAAATCTCAAAGAAGTATTTAAAGTGAGTTAACGTCATCAGGTCCTTCAACACTGAGAGAATTAATCTAATGATAGCAAACTGTGATGCTCCTCATGTTCCCGTTTGTTTCCCTCTCTTCCTGTCCCTCTCGTCCTTCCTTCACTTTTAATCCGCCTCCTCGTCTCTCATCATGTAAAAGCGAGCGTGGAAACTGTGGGAGAATATCCCAGGTCTTGAAAAGCAGCAGTGGCTGTGAATTATGGGCACATTTACTCACCTCAGGACTGTTTAGTGGGCCGAGTGAATAAGGCTGATGTACAGTAAATAAGACAAATGGAGCAATCACAGGCTTTGCACCAGCTCGGGGAGAAAAGTCAAAAGTAAGTTTGGCTCTCATAAAACCTCCCACAGTGCTCGCTTACAGTGTCTGGCAAGTTTATTTGTGTTTCTTTACGTACGAGCGTGTGTGTGTGTGTGTGTGTGTGTGTGTAGTAGTGATAGTAGCTTAAGCAAGGGGCAGTATTTCTATCATTGCATTGTTCCAGAGCACACGCTGACAGTCTATTCGCTTCAATTACCGAAGCTGCGGCGCCGAGACGAGCCGTCGTGACGAACCGATTCTCTCCACCAACAGGAACATCACACACAAACAATAAAGCAGCCATAATCAGTTGTTTGTGTTGCACTTTTGTCATTTTAATGAGCAGCAAAAATGGTAGAAGTCATCAAAGACAAGGGCGACATTACACTTTGTGGGTGCACAACACACACGAACACACACACACACACACACACACACACACAGAGCACCAAATATAAACCAGTGCACCTCATTAGGGAAATACCTTTTGACCTAATGTGGATTTCAGCCCTTTTCATCTTAATGAAATGTGTTGCCAGGAAACAGTAAAAAATGACATTCATTGCATGAAAGATGTAAAAAAAAAAAAGGTTTGCTCTTGCCCTAATGCAAATAATTAGTCACTAAAACCACAAAATTTCATCATTTTCTCAGCTTTAAATTGTGGGTTGCAATTTAACATCATCATCCGTGAGCTCTTTGCAGTGAACTTATAACTAATGTAAACCATAAAAAAGTAGATAGTTTCTCTTTTTTTTCACTTTACTTTCCTCTTAAAGAGGTTGAGTTTCTGCTGAAGTAAGCAGATAAAACCAGGAGTCGACACACACGATGAGAGGAGCAGAGTAAAAGAGGTAATTCCCATTAGAGGATGACAATGTTTAAAGGCAAACTGACGCACGAGTCCCTGAATGCATCGGCCCTAATGAACCCAGCCTGCAATTATTCCCACTCTCCTCCGGGTTCCTTACATTTGACTCCAGTCTGCATCACATATGGTGGTTTTCTCCTGAGCAGCCTGTTAGTTAGCGCGACCCCCCCGACCTCCTCTCTCTTCTACCTGCATTGTGTTGACAAAACATGATTTATGCATTGTGGCATGCAGTTCAGTGTGTTTACAATCAGGAAGCCAATTATTGTGATGTTGTGGACGATGTAAGCATCTGCTCATATCTGACATTTTGACTCGTGCATCAAGACTTTAAAAAAAAACCTAAGATTGTAGCTCACCCATGAAAAACAGCTCGGGTCCTTCACTGTGTCTGCAGAGTTTTGGGAAATGGTCCTGTTAAAACGCGTTGTGTGTGTGTGTGTGTGTGTGTGTGTGTGTGTGTGTGTGCGTGTCTCCATTTCAGGTACATTTTTACATGCAATGCATCAAAGTTATTGATTTGTCCTTGTTCAGTTTTAATTGCACAATGCTTTGATAGTTACAACGTTAAACATAAAGGCCACTCAGTAATAAACTGAAGATAAAATAAGATTAAAAAACAGATAAACAGTAAGTTTTATGTCCATTTACAGACTCACACCCAGGAAACAACGCTGCAGTGCAGGATCTGAATTTACATGAGAGAATGAACAGCAGCAGTAAGATCGTGAGGACAATGTAGTTGCCATTTTCATATTAAAAGTTAAATCTTGAAAATGTTGTTCATTAACTTTGACTTTATACAAGAACCAAGTGTCACCGTTCGCCTTCCTCCTTCCTGCTTCCTGCTTCCTGCTTCCTCCTTCCTCCTTCCTGCTTCCTGCTTCCTGCTTCCTGCTGTATTCCCACGCTCTGTTGTCTTGGAGTAAAATCTGTTCATGCAAAGTCGCATGTTTGCAGCTTCTGATCCGCCGATGTGCTGCTGTTTGATGCAGTGAGAAGAAACACACAGATTCTCATGTCGACTGTTTGAATGAAACCAAATTCAGAGTGTGAAGTTTTTTTCCTCATAATTCGCCCTGAACTCACCTTCCTTTCTCTCTGCAGCCTCTGAATGTTGCTGCTCATTTCTGAAAACCTTTTGTCGCCACGAGATGAAGGAATTTTCATTGCGGTCATGAAACGCAATTATGAAGATTGTTGTGCAACTGTTTTTTGTGTGTTTGAAAGTTGAATGTTGAGCAACAACCTTGGAGAACAAGGCCTCTTTTTATTTTTCTTATTATTAACAAACCCAATGAAAATATCTGAACTATCGGACGAGTAAAGCCGGATATTCCTTCTCCTTTAGATTCAGTTTAAAGATCGTTGTATTTTCACAAGGTCTCAGAGTGAAATGCAGCTGTAGTTTCCTCCTGCTACAACTAAACAAGACAATTATGTGAATGTGATGAATGAAAATGAATGAATAATAAATTCATGAAAGTAAAATACCTTCTGCATTTAAGTTGTAAGGAAAGGCAGAGGAATCTCACAGCTCCGGGGTGAAAACTCTCACTGAACGGTGTTTTACTGCAGCTTCACTACCTGATGCTTCGCTGTCTGCGGTTGAGCAGCAGCAGTGCTGAAAGGCTGAAGGTCAGTGATGTTCTGGATGGTTTTAATTCTCCGCTGCAGAGCCGTCGTGTCCTGAACTCTGCATGTTTTCAGATGAAGGTTTAAAGTGTTAACCCGCTCCTCCTCAGCTGCACGGACGTCGACCTGCATCCGTTTTTTTAAAGAATTATCAATCAGCTCCTCGGTTTCGTCGACACTGAGGAGTAAATTGATTTCTCTGCACGGCTCTGCAAGACTTTTGACTTCCTCCTGATAAAACATATCGATGAGTCATGCACCTGAACTGGGCAATAAGTCGTTCATTAGAGACAAACCCTGTTTATTCTGATTCCACCTCACACACACACACACACACACACAAAATGGGGATGAATCTGGTTGAAAATAGTTCTGAACAAAAGCACCACATCATTCTGCAGGAGTTTGGTTTAATTATGGAGCCTTCTGCAAAAACTGCACTGATTTTTTAACATTTTTTAATAGAAACCAATGGACTTGATGGCTGTTCATCAGCTTTCTCTGCAGGCTGAGTCTTAATAAAGTTACTCCGGATGCATTCAAGCAGAGCACTAAATAGATTACTCACTTTTTGGCTGCTCTCGGAGCCGACGAAAGAAGGAATGAAATAAAAGTTAAAGTCATGAGTGACACTTTGAGTCACAATGAAAGAGAAGTAAAGTGGTAAAGAGAAACTGATCAAACACCTTTTGATCTCCATCTTTTCCCCGTTTTCCTCTCACATCAGTCCGTCGCTGAACTGGAGTCAAAAACCACCAAAGTCTCTACATGTTACCTGTTTTTCTGCTGATGGTGAACTGGCTGTTTGTTTTGTCATTAGATCATATTAAACATAATTTGCTCTTCAGGTTTTGTGATCAATAAAGCAAGAAATCATCTATATTCAACAAAGTTAAAACAGAATTCAAGATTTCAACCTTTTCTATCACAGAGACATAGATGAAAGTATTTCTGTGAACAATGCAGATGCCGTTTGTCGGGTGAATGCATGAGTGTCTGTTTCTCTGTGTTCGTTCATGTAAGTATATAGTGTGTGTGTATGTGTGTGTGTGTGTGTGTATGTGTGTGAGCTCTCTTCAGTCCGGATGCTTCAGTCTCATGCTCCGGTCTGATGTGGTAAATCAATCCCACTCTCAACATACGGCAGGCGAATCAAACTGTTCCCAAGGTACGGTTCGCTCGCTCACTCTGAGAGGGATCGCGTTCCCTGTGATCGTGCTCGGGGATCTGCAGACACGTCTTTGAAAGCCTCCTCTGACAGATCTCCTTCCATCAGATTTAAAGATTACCCGTTTTGCTGGTTCAGCCTCGTCTTGGCACCATCAGGAAGTGGCAGTGAGGAGCAGCTGTGCAGGCCCAGATCAAGGATGTCTGCCTGTTTATCATGACAGCGAGGCGTTCAAGGTCCCTCACTGTCGCTCTCTTAAAGACTGTTTGTCACGGATCCTTACCGGCCTTTTAGGACAAAGAGCGAATGTTTCTGTCTTCTTCTTAACTCTCTGGTACGTTACACTCCACAAGTGAGGCTCAGCAAAAAGGAAAACTTAAAAATACTTATTCTTTCAAAATATAAATATTAAAAAACAAGAAACTTGCACTTTTACTCGAGCTTATCTTTTGCTAATGATCCACTCTGTGATCTTCTTCACATTTTCCTGATATCCTTGATGCACCTCGTCTGATCTACATGCAGGTATCGAGTGTCGGGTCGGAGAGAACAACAGGAAGCTGCCTGACGGAGAAAGAAGCTCCACCTGTCGACCACGATGTGATGATGACGGAGCGAATCCCAGAACAAGAGGCCGATCATACAACAGTCCTTCAACACATCCGACCACCATGGTGAAATATTTATGTGAACTTTTGATGCCATGTTGACAATATAGGACTTTTTTCTTCCATTTGATTTTAGTCATTTTCAAATCAAGCAATTCTACTATAATTTATACATTTTCAGCTCTCTACCAACCACCTAATGTGATAAATCCAAATGCCTGGTGGAAGGTTTTATGTCTGCTCACTAATTCATTTGCTCAGTGAGGATCTTTTTAATAGTGCTTCTTTTTATAATAACAACAACAATAATAATAATAATAATGCTGTG
Organism: Acanthurus leucopareius; assembly: GCA_029814765.1. Classification (NCBI taxonomy): domain Eukaryota; kingdom Metazoa; phylum Chordata; class Actinopteri; order Acanthuriformes; family Acanthuridae; genus Acanthurus; species Acanthurus leucopareius. Next base: position 22,069,512 of record JAQMCX010000011.1, on the reverse strand, counting down.
ATATGCTATAGCAGCTTCTGCAAGGGCACAATTCAATACACACACACACACACACACACACACACACAGACTTGCACACACACACACACCCAGTAGATTTATTTCTTCCATCTCTGCAGTGAACACGTGGTTGAAAGGGCACAGAGGTGGTGATGCTCAATTAGCTTGGTTAGCGTGTGTGTGTCAGGGCGGATTGACTGACGAGCCAGAAGTCATGCAGCATCAGTGACAGCGAGGTCTGACCCCCCCCAACCACACACACACACACATACACACAAACACACACACACACACCATCAGCACCACCTGTCTCCCCACCACATTACTAAGCTCTAATCAGACACGAGTTCCTCTGAGCTTCACACCAACGGACCACATGTGAATTAAAGTTGCAATTTAATTAAATAAGAAGAAGATATATATGAACAATCTGTTTCTGTGAGTCTGTGTGAACTGACTAAAGCCATTTATGTACAAAAACTTACTTAAAATATTAATTAAAAACCTGCAGGAGTGGCTGCCTGATGTGTTAAAACTGACTGTTCAACGAAATGTAAAGAAAACAGTTTTTGCATCTTTTTTTAGGGTTAAAGAGCTTTGAGGGTCGAGGATCAGATCTAAGTAAAAAAGCAGCGTGAGACACCTGGAACGCTCCAAATTACCTGTTCGACCACAAGTAATCACACAAATTAGCCTCCTGGATTAGCTATTGATGCTAACTTCCCCTGGGATCAACGTCCAGCGACTGAACTACCCGAACTGAACGCCTCACAGCCGAGCACAGCAGTGTGTTTGCATGTGAGACGAGTCTTCAGGGTGAGCAGTCTCAAACTCTACTGCTGCATCATGAGAGGGACCACGACTGCACAGCACTCTGAAACAACTAGTTAATTAAATCCTGAACAGCCCTGCAGAGAGGAGGTTTGTGTTGGTGAGAAAAGAGTCCAAGTCTGTCCAGATACATCTGAGACCGCTGAGGACGGACGTACCTGGACACGAGACGATCAAACACTTCTCTACCTTTGAAAATGTGCTCTCAGGATCATGCAGTTAAAAAATACTGGTGCTTTTTTCAACTTAAGTGCCGTTATAATGAAGCGTGAACGAGAAGGCAAATATCAGGCAAACAAAGGAGGAACTCAGGGCTCCTCACAAGGCCGACGGAGATTTTTAAAGGTCCTGTCTGAGAGCTACAAGGAAAACAAGAGATGCACAACACGTCTGCTAATCCATGTATGATTAAGGGAATCAAAAGCTCCACTGACATTCATCAGCTCCAAGGACTCGGATTCATGGTCCTCCCATCGCTGCGGCATCATCAGACGCTCGGAGAGGCAAAACTTCACGAGACCGTTTGCATTCGAGACACCTGCTCTGCCGTCACTTCCCCGAAAACCTTGGAGATAAAGATTGTTTTAAAAATCGGGCCGGAAAGAGATTCAGATGAATTATTTTACAAACAGCTTTTGTAAAACTCACGGGCAGATTGCAGAGAGCTCTTAATCACAAACTGAACCGGGACCAGCGGACCCAAGGACGTGTTTGAATATAGATGTTGGTAAAATGTCAAGGGGACTCCGGAACGGTTTCATCCGCTAACGAATGTGAGCTGCTTGTAAAGTGACACTAACTTTTACTACAACGCTGGAAAAAGCATGAAAAAGTTTTTATAAAATATCAAAGACAGTGAACGTGAGCATCTCGTGGCTCCGTAGAATAGTTACACTCTCCGCTGTGATGACCTTCAGGTCACAAGGTCATTTTTTATCCATCATTCATTCTTTCTGTCTTTCATCATTTCTTAAAAACAGGAAGTAGTTTTAACATTAATGACCTGATGATCAGCAGCCACCTGCTCAGTGTTCAGCATGTCCTTTAATAATCAACACAGTGATGAAAATGGAGTTCAACCGCCTCTGAAATACTCTTATTCCAAGATTACACTCACAGCATCATGGGCTCACACACACACACACACACACACACACACACACACACACACACACACACACACACACACATCACTTCCAAAGGCACACACATTAACAAGTATTTTTTCTCTTTCGTTTCATGAGCCACTCGAGGCCTTCGCAGTTCACGGATGGTCACATATTCCACACATGGCGTTCCCATCAGCTCCTCCCCCCTCCTTCCCCTCCTCTGATTTTCCAGCACTGGTGGCCAAAGACGAAGCCCTCTGCTGCCCCATCTGCTGGGCTTGGCACAGCCGGTAGGTGGGGTGTTGACTGGTATCTGTCTCCGGGGGGACAGAAAGAAAAGTGGGGAGGGAGAGAGGGGATCCAGGCAGCCCCCCTCCTTGCATCTGGATCAGCGTGGCTGCCGCAGTCGTGCACACATGGTCGGAGTTAGGTCTCAATATGTCTGGCGGCTGAGTCCAGATTGGATGGCGAACGAGCCGCCGTCATGGAGAATCAGAGTGAAGTGGCGGCGGCGGGCTGATGCAGCTCAACGGTGAGACTCCAGGTGAAGAGTTACAGGCCGCAGGAACGAAGGCGGACGCTTTAACAGTGTCATTTGTCTCAGACGACCTGAGTAAAACTGTAATCTGCAACAGGATGCAGCTTCACTCGTCCCCTCGGGTTCATTTATTCCATGGAAAATTCACTAAAGTACACAATATTACAGAGTTATTGATGAAGCAGCATCCGTCTCAAATGTCAGGAATAGCACACAAACACACTGGCAGTCTCTCACTAGCATCATATGATGCATTTTATATGTATGTTTATACTTTAACGGGTAGAAATGATAGTTTTTCTATTAAAGAAGTTCCTTCAACTGACCAGTTTGAGGTCATGCAGGTTTCTCTTTGTTAAATAAAGTTATTTCTCTTTGGTCTCATGATCCTTGGTTGAGTAAAAACACCAGGGAGCACATTAACCAAACAGCAGCCTATTGTTCCATTTCAGTCGTTAAGGAAGTAAATATAATTGGCAACAGTGGAATTCACCTGCAGCAGGTGATGTGATGCTCAACAAGCCTGCTCACAGTGTTTCTGTATTACTGCCCTAATAAACAGAGTGTGTGTGGGGGGTTAATACCTTTAAATTTGTTTCTGAGGGACACAAATCTGGACTTTCTGATATCGAGGAAACGGATCCAAGATGGACTCTTTGGCTTAAACAAACCCAGAAAACCACCGCGGCACCGGAGCGGCAAACAGAGCTGAATCATAAGAAGGTTCATCTGCATTTCTAATGAAAGGGTCCAAAGTTGAGACGGGGACGAGGCACAGACGGGCTAATAGATGTCTGATTAACATTAATGTCTTTCCATTATCACACACTCTTTTTTTAAACGCTCTCACCTACAGTCACACACACATGCAGGGTTCAATAAGAGCAGCAAACATCCCCCATTATATCATTTTATTGATATATTGATGATATTATTGTTAAATTCTCATAAATCTGAAGGTAAACTGTGGTGTCAGCATGATTTAACCAGCTCTCTGCTGTCACATGACTCATGATGATGTAAGTTCTCAATCACTTTGAATCCGTCTTTACATGATTCTTCTGTTTTCACGACACATCACAGCTCTGCTCCTCTTTCTCGTGTTGAATGATTCGACTCTTCTGTGGCGAACGTCTCTCATGTCCACTGTGAGCTGCTGTCAGCGGAGCTTTTCTCTGATTTACTGCCCATGTCGTGGTTTAAACACGTCACCTGGCTGTTGAATGAGATACGATGCAGATTTTGCAGGATGACTCAGGTTCACCTGTGGAGTGCTTTAATGCAAAAGGAAAAAAAATCTTATGCACATTATATGAGAAAAACATTAGCTGTAATTTTACACTAAAGATAATATTTTCAAGTCTATTTTAATTTTGATTTGGCATTTTTAGACTCAGTTTGTTTAAAGGTGACAACTTTTTCATTCAAGAATTAATTTTTTTGATGTAATGACTCAGAAAATTCCACGATTTAAGACACTGCGACCCCTGTAACACCTCGTCTATGAGATAATTAGCGAAGGATCACACTCAAGAAAGTTTCAGCACTCCTGCACGAAGCCGGGGCGAGTGACACTAATGTCTCCTTTGTTGCAGCAGAGAGCAACAGGTCATTATTGATCACCCTCTTTATGGTGATCTGATGATAAGACGCTGGGAATTTAAGTGACAGACAGAGCGATTGGATGTGAGAGGTGTGTGTGTGTGTGTGTGTGTGTGTGTGTGTGTGTGTGTGTGTGTGTGTGTGTGTGTGTTTCATGACATTAATGTGTGTTTATCTCTGCCTGCACACATGGGCATGATTATCTGTGATGCTGTCTCTTTGTGTGTGTTAGTGCACATGTGTGTGTGTGTGTGTGTGTGTGTGTGTGTGCGTGCGTGTGCGTGCGTGCGTGCGTGTGTGTGTGTGCCTCTGTATGTGAAGGACCATGTCTGTGCTTGTTTCCTCCCGTTCGATGTTTAATCAGCCATCTAATCAAACTGCAAGGTCAAACAGCAGAACAGGCGGCAGGAAGCTGTGTGTCTCCACCGGCTGGAGTGAGAGTCACTCTCCGGGAGTGACACACATCACGGGCCTGCGGAGAACAGAGGACGGAGGACGGAGGACAGAGGACGGGATCAAGGGTCCAACCCAAACCATAACCAAACCATAGCTATAACCCAACTTGTGAGGGACAACATCATCTCTGTGAGTCTGCTGGCTGTTATCTTTTCTATTTTTTCAGTGTGCCGTTTCCTGAAGAAGACACATTGTGGTTGAAATGTCGCGACTGGCACATATTTTATTATTAAATCTTTTTTTAATCATTAAAAAAAATTACTTTTGCCTTAAAAAAAATGTAAAAATAAAAACATAAAAAACAATTTAATTTTTTTAATTTATTTTTTTAGATAAACATTTTAGTTACAAAATTAAAGAAAATTAAGTTGTGGTCCAATTTGTTTTTTTATTTTTTTATTTTTCATTTCTTATAATAATTGTTTTGTTTTACATTTCATTAAAATTAATATAGCTTATAAAGCATCTTAATGGCCCACATCCATGATGATGGATGGACTTTGGTTTGCAGTTCAATGGTTGGAAGGTTCCTGCAGCTCCTCCCAACCCAAACACCTTTCTGTTTTTAATGCACAGTTGTTTTTCTTTGGGTTCATCTGCTTGGACTCTGATGTGCTGCTGACTCCAGATGTGCACCAGGTGTGCACTAGATAAAGTTAGAAGGACTAATATAAATAATCCCGGTGACCCGTGTTTCTCTCTGGCTTTCTGCTGCTACATTCAGCCAAACTGAAAATAATCTGATTACTTCCTCGGTGTCACAGTTCATGTTTATGATTCACCATTTCAAACACCAGGAGGGAGAGGCCTCTGCACAGCCATGGCTGATGATGTCATATAGTATTTTCTCACCCGCTCGCTTGCTCGCAGGCGTGATAATCACATTGGTGACAAACAGTCTCAAATGACAGCGGCGGTAACAGAGATCCATGAAACATTTCCAATCATTTGGCTGTTTGAGCAACGCTTTTCACGGATTATCTGTGCCAGGCTACGTGTGCCGAGCCATAACAAAGCAGATACTGTGATTTCATGCTCCGGGTTGGAGAATGAAATCCACATTAGCCCAAAAAGATTGTCACGTGGCGATTCTGCAGTGAAACTCACTCTGCTCATTCCTCTTTATGAACGCGTGGGGGAACTTTATGTGCAGGTTTCCTTCATCCAGCTGACCTTCGCTCTTTGAGCTGTTGTCGACTTTATCCACATAAATAATAAAAAAAATGTCTGAATAGATGCATACATGTTGTAAAGGTAGCTGTCATGGCTGCCATGGTGACCCTGTGCTCTTCAATGTCACCATTTACATGATTGAAGTAATTTATGACAACACTCTCTGTTGCCAAGTGCAAACCAGGAAGTGCAGGACGACGTGTTAATGCAACCTGACAGCCACGGATCAAAGCTCTGCTCTGCTTTTAACTGCATTTGTGCCTAAAAACCACAGAGTCAGACGTCAGTGGTCAGCTGGTTCGGATCACATGGGTCAAAAACAAACAGAAGACGGCACGAGCATCTCAGTCACATTAACATCACGAACACCTGAGGCAGAGCTGAGAGAATTGCTTAAACAAATCTGAGTAATGTGCTGCCAGAAAAAAAAAAACAAAAACAAAAAAAAACGGTGATGTAACAGATGCAAACACTTCTTGCTGACTTCAAAAAGAATCAAAATCCATGAAGTATTAGAAATAAACACTGTCAAAGGGAACGCCAGACACAGAAATACTCCGACACGTGGAGATGTATTTAAAGAGGACATTTAGCAGAAGGCAGAGCCAAGAAGCTGTCCCACTCTCCCTGAGTCAGACGGCTGAAGATAAGCAGCGCTGACACCTCTCTGGAAGACAGAAGTGTTGGTGTCACACATGCGTACGCCGAACAAAAATGCAAGTCTGCACCGTCATACATATTAAATCTTTTTAAGTCATCTCACGCCTGCCCCGCGTTGCTCACCAGAGCCCATTATTCATCCGAAAATCTCCGCAAATCCACAATGATGGCGAGAAAAACCACAAACAAACAGAACAAGAAGAAAATGAAACACGCAACAAAAACCACCAGATTTTAAGATTCATGGAGGAGGTGTGTATTTAAGGCACACACACACACACACACACACACACACACACAAACACACACAGACATGCACAGGATTCAGTTTATTAGCCAATACATCACAATACTGTGTTGGTAATAAATACAAACTGTCTCCTAAACTACAATTGACCAGCTAATAAAGCTGCTCTTT
>JAQMCX010000011.1:22026127-22055555 GCA_029814765.1 Acanthurus leucopareius | reverse complement strand
AATGTACCACTGCTAATACACACATAGAAAATGAATCTTTGGCCGTTATTGAAGAATGTATGATAGATGTTGATAGATTGAGGTCTTCATTATTTAAGACAGACTTAACCTGGGCAGTGTGGGGTTTTCTGAGGATAAAAAGGACATTTTAAGGGCTCCAGCACTGAAAAAAATCCTTAAAAATCATTAAATTAAAAGCCCATCTTCGTCTGATATTTGTCTGATATATTCTGCATGTTTGGGTCCTTCACTGAGTAATTAAACCACAACTGTCTGTCACTAATTGAGCCAAATAAACTGACTAATTATGCCAATAACCACTGAATCTGCATTTATTTACTGTCTGATTTGATACTTTGGACCTACATAAGTCGGGATGGTTAAAGAGTGTATTTGACACAACGGACAGGATGAAAGTGATCGTCAACATGACTTTGGGTCACTGCAGGACATCCAAGTCTCATCATGTCTGATTATCCTACACAGTTTCAACAGCCTGCACTGTAAGAAAAAATCTATTAAAGTAAAGGGGAACTGGCTGTCAAACACTGAGGTATCAAAGGAACTGAGGGCGAAAAGGCTAAAATTAACTAAAAAGCAGCATGTGCCTCATTCCATTGTGATCCAGCACACTACTTCTATAGAAATAATGATTACTGTGCTCTACGCTCCGTCTACCTTCGTGCAGAGAAGAAAAGAACAGAATGTTCCCGTCATGTCTCCTCTGAGTGTTGTGCTGAAAAAATCCAGGTAAATTTATCACACTTTTTTTTTTTTTTTTTTTTAGAATGAATGAAGTAAAGAGTCTGAGGCATGAAGTCTGTTTCTGTTCCACAGGACTCAAAGCTTCCTGTTATGTGGGACTCGAGCTTACAGATGTTGGCCACACATCAGCTTCTGACGGTGGATTTTTTGGACGTTGCGGCTCGGAGGATCGCAGCACACGCAGCATTAAAGCCTGCCGTCAACAAACAGCTGTTTTGGGTTTTTCAAAGTAAAGAAATCTTCTTGAAATATTTTTCAGTGACTTTTTGTTGACACCAATAACAAATGAACTACACTGACGGTAGCTTCATTTTCCTACAGCCAACAAATCCCATCGAAGTACAAACCATCAATAAATTGATCCTATCAGTTTGTCTGTTTTGATTCAGTTACAGATTCTCCACAGGAAACACCGACCTTACTCCAAAGTTTGTCCAGTGTTGACTCTTTGTTTCACCCTTCAGGTACCTTCAGTGTGAGATGCACTTCAACTTGAACCATCATCATCACTATAAGACTCATGTAGCAGCTGCTCTACCAAAGCTGATGAAGTCCCAGGAGGGTTTGAGTTACAGGTGGATTGATGGATCACCCACAGGAGCAGAAGAGTGAGACTGCTGCACAAACAGAAGAAAAAACAGAGTGTAAAACCATTAATCTTCTCCTGAACCGAAACAAGGAGTCTGGAGCCTGAATTTAACCACATAATCCAACTGATAAGTGTAACAAGGACAAATTTAGCCATGTTAGCGGTGAGGACCCAGTGACCCCGGCACTTATTATAATAATATCTTGTTATTATATTTAAGTTTATGCAAATCTAGAGACAATGCTTCAGCTTTACTCTTTTTTTCAGTGATAATAAGCAAAGATTATCATGCTAACACACATTCATTTATCACCATACACAGATAAATACAGCTTCTTTTCACATATGATGTTAATTCAATGTTTTTTTCCAACAAAACACTGGAGTCAGTGATCACAGTTTGCATGCATTTGCTTGTATTTGAACACAAAGGGAGGAAACAGGGCTGAAATCAGACTGAGTTGGCAATTCTTTGTTAATTTAAAAAAAACATATATATTTATTGTCCACTCTGAGATGAAAACGGACCTCAAGTTATAATAAACACTGAAGGAAAAATGTGTTTAAAATGACATCTGACAGCTTCCTGTTTCTCCCACCAGCTCTTTGATTTTCTATAAACTTCTAAATCAAACTTGGATCCATTATTCTCTTTTCCCGTCCTTGTCGCTGCTCTTCAGTTCACACAGCAGCAGCAGCCTCTAAACAGCATAAAGCTGATTTGTGGGGAGACTATTTGTGGTTAGTGTTCATAAAAACTACAGGCCCAATAATCTGCTCAACCCTGCATCGCAACAATAAAAACACCTCTCATTAGCATCGTAATAGGCAGCTTTAATAGACAGGGACTCCTGAGATGATGCTCCATCATGTTTCCTCCATCACCTTTTATTATATCTGTGGTTCCTTCAAATTGCTGCTTTATTAGATACCGATGGAAATGTAATGAGTCTCTGCTGTGCTGTACTCACTCGGTGGGTAGTGAGGTTGAAGAAGAAGAAGAAGAAGCATGGCCGGCACGAGGAAAGGCCCAAGGTCGCCAGCCATGCATGAGGAGGGACTCGAGTTTATAAGAAGAACATGGCATTGTGTGTAATGCACTTGAGGAATAAATGTGCCTCCTGTTCTTCATCCAATTTAACTAATTCCTGTTGTCACTTTTGTATCATTTTGTATTGTGCGTCTGAAGTGGAGGCTCACAGGGAGGCAGAGGGAGGATGGAGAGGAGAACTAATGTGGTTAAAGGAGCAGAGAGGAGGGCAGGCAACAGGGTGGGCAAGCAGCAGATGACATGATGATAGGCGACACAAAGCCGGGGGGATGGTGGGGGGGGGGGGGGGTGGAGGGTGGAGAGGGGGGGCCTTGTGCTGATGGAGCGAACATGCTTTGAGGACAAGGTGAGTGTATCCCTGACGGCTCACAGGGAGCATCCATGACTCCGGCCTGGTGAGCTCTCCTGAGAGGAGCTGACAGATGGAGAGCTGGAGAGGATGGAGGAGACGGTTGGGGGGAGGAGACGGAAGGACACGGAGGGAATAAAGGAGGAGACCAAGAGGTGGATGTTAAATCCAGCAAGTCGAGAACTCAGCATCCTCACAGTCAACCTTATTCACACTGAAATATGTGGATTTTCTATTGACAGAAAATTTTAAAAAATCACAATAATGTCCAGCACCGATCAATAATGTGGATTTATGGGAGAAAAAAGTCAAAATAAATTAATATTTGCCTGTTTTTTCTATTTGATTTAAATCTTCTTTTTTTTTTACATTTCTTGTTGTTTATGTCTTAAAGTTTATCTAAAAAAAAACAACAACAAAAAGGAGTTGAACAATATTTTTTTACAGAAATCTGATGGCTAACTGTAAATCTTCCAAACCTTTCAGCTCAATAATGGCCATAATCAGACGATGGGTCAAGCTTTCCTATTAAGTGTTGATGAGTAAAGCTCTCAATACTGTCATTTTTTTTTTTTGCTGTATTGTGAATAATATTTGCTCAAAACCTCCAATAAATGACTGAACCCATTTCAGCCACAGGCGGAGTTTTGAGGAGGTCGAGAACGACTGAGAGAAGTGCAACATCGCTGGCTGTGGTCGTTTTAATGGGATGTGTTGACAGTTAGAAATATTTTGGAATAATACAAAGGCTTATCTTTTGAGATGAAATGATTTTTTTAAAAGGAGAGAAATCAATGAAGCCAACATGCAGATGAAAAGACCAAGAATATCAGAAAAAAAAGAGCCAGTCAGGCGGTTTTGTTTGTGGTGAAGCGTCGGCTTTGTTTATAATAAAGCTGCATACCGAAATGCGGTTAGGGAGATATTGCTTTGCATTAGGGAACAGAACTGAACCCGGCATAATCAGCTTTTAAGAGAATTGACAAAACCTCAACATCTTTGGCTCGAGCGGAGAGATCGATGAAGGGGGGCCCGGCCAATTTATTCACCGTGAGAGGGGGATTTCATGCTCGTCAGTCCTCGGGGGCCTCTTCAAAACTCGGGTGCTTCCTTATTTTTTCACAGTACTTTATGTTTAGAGCCTGCAGTAAATTAAACATGTGGGCTTTCACAGAGTGGACGAGTTTCCCCCCAAGTGAACAAAGATAAAGAGAAAGGAGACGTGGGAATTCAAAGACAAAGAGAGAAGAAAGGGATGATGGGATGTGAGGGGGGTACAGTGTTGACCTCTCCAGTTAATGTGATGTTAACCTGTTCAGCTCCCCCTGGACCCGCCCAGCGTCCCCCAGCGTCCCCCACCGTCCCTTTATAAATAAACCAGCCCTCTGCCAGAGAGGAGAAGAGATATATGCTTCACTCCTGGTCTCCCCTTCTCCTCCCCGCCCACCACTTCCTGTCTCCACCCGTCCAGGAGGAAGGAGCCCGTAATGTCAGCAGTGGATGATGCAACTGATGTGATCAGGTGATTAAACGCTTGCTGGGGTCCGCGCTAAGTTTGATTTAGCTGTTTTGTTTAAAGGAAAAGGAGGTTTGGACACGAACGACTCATTCAGAGTCTAAACACAGAAAAACGACTCCAGCAGAAACATTTCAATGGAAAAAATGTAAAAAGCCATTACGGGTAAATGTGAGTGAAGGGAGCTCTAACAGCAGCTCACAGGGTGATAAAGAATCAATAGAAGGGTAGAAAAAATATATATACATTTCACTGAGTCAGAGCAGCAAATTTCCAAATGAATTATGTAAAATTCAGTTCAATGCCAGACGTTACAAACCTCTGCTCTCCACTTTAAACATCCTTTTATGTCGGCTGTCCTTATCATTCTTTTTTAAACGTACTTCACCTCAGGAGCAAATGTCAAACATCACTGAGAGAAACACGTTTGAAGACTTAATCAGACGCCAAACGCAGCTCAGCCTTCGATTACATAAAGAATAACCACCTGATGAGGTGAAGCCGAGGTTTTCTGATCTGCAGCAGAGTCTCTGAGATGGACTTTCTGGACACCTGAGGGGGCAGTTTCCTGTTTATACATGGTCACTCTTCAAGGACAAAATGTTTAAAACACTTAATTAATGCATATTTTGCCATCTAAATCTGGAGTTTTCTCAAGGCGTAACTTGGTTTCCTGGAGGTTTGACAGATAGCCGGACAAATGATTGTCATCCTTAAAAGAAAGTTTTTGTGCATTAACGTTGGTCTGAAAATGGAATAAAACACTTAATTAAAGTGTTTTATTCTTTGGGAGCCTCTAAGACTGCAGTCAAATGTTGGAAAGTCACAAACACAGTGTTCACATGCAGATAAATGCAGCTTCACTAATCCAGGATGTTCGTTAGAAAACAGAGATGATTTTAGGGAGCTCGTGTTTAGTTGCAGTCAGATTGAATCTCAGAAGTCAGCTGAATGCCTGTGAGGTAAAATGACATTAAAGGGGAAAAAACTCTGTAACCTTTCGTCATTAACTCATCGGACACACGGTGGGTAATTATGCAAAACTTCATTTTGTTTCAGCACATTCAGCGGACTGGAAAAGGTTCGCTGCAGAGGCGACGCTGTGATGATAAAAGTGCGAGAGCAGGATCTTTGTTATTTAGTCCAAATGCCAACTTCAACCACAACCTTCATGTCTGTTTTTAGAAACCCATCTCAGCCTCCATCCTTCATGTAATTACAGTCCATCTTTGGCAAATGAATGAAAAACACAGTGCTTTTGTAGAAAGTGGTGCAGGTAGAACTAAATGGAAGTGTAATTTCACTCTAATGACTCCTACATTTCAGATGTTTCAGTTTTTTTCCTGAAAGACTCCGATCTTTGTGTGTGAAGTGAAAGGAAGACGCAGGAGTGATGCTGAATTCCTTTTAACGTGCTCGTCCTTGTTTCACAAACAAATTAAATAATTGGTTTTATCCTGATTTTTGGGGGATTTTCAATAAATCACTGAGATTCTTTGAAGTGATACTCAGCAAACACTCAGAGGTGAGTGAACGAAATCTGTGAAAGATTAAAACTCCACATTTCACAAAACGATTCAAATAAAAAGGACTTTTTTTTAAGTGACTGACACCGAGTTTGAGCTTATTGACGACACGTCCAAACTATGCATGAAGAAGCAAAGTTAAACACTAAACAGTCGCACAGGGACGAACTGAGACGACGGTGCTGTGTGTCACAGTGTGAGCAGCTCTCAGGCGAAGGCCCTCGACTCTCCGAGCCTCCGCGGGCCTCTCACTCTGCAGAGCGCCTCTCTTCGCCGGCCGGCAGCGTGCAGGCGACACTTCACTGAGGCAACAGATGAGGCTCCGGCTGTTGCTATGAGACTGATAATAAGCGTTTAACAGAACAGCGTGGCTGAGCTGAAGTTGAAAGGCTTTTGGCCGGAGTCTCGCTGAGCTCAATAACATTCAAGCTGCAATGTTTCCTTTCTATTGAGACTCACAAAGAGAGGAAAATATATATATGTGTTGGTTAGTTAATTGAACAAACTGACTTCATTAAAAAGTACAATGAAAGGGAGATTTAATGCAGAGTGATTTTTACACACAGGGGCAATAAACAGTAACAGCCCCACAAACGCAGCGGCCACTTTGATTAATGTTTCAGCTCCGAGGCGGGAAATAAAGGTGAAAATGTCGACTGCGTCCTTGTTGTTTTATTAACTCCAACAGAAACAGGAAGTATAACACGAATATGCAAATGCTGAAAGTACAACAAAAAAACTTCACTTCTCGCTGTGTCAGCAATAATCCTGCAAACACATCACATGCAGGACATCATCATCATCATCAGCTCCACTGAAGCGTCCGTTTGTTTTCTCCACAGCTGGAAAAACAGCTGAGCAACATCAGAAGTTTCTGTAAAACAACATGTTTTAAAAATCCCCTCAGTCATAAAACCAAGAAACCACATCTGTCGGGTGTGGGGGGGTCAAACCTGGTTCAAACCCGTATATTTAATATCTCCAGTTGCCAGTGTGCACATGAAGGAGCTGGCAGTGGGCGTGGCCACAGCAATGAAATTATGTAACTTATGTTAATGAGGTCAAAGGTGAAATGTGACGTTTAAGCAATCTTAAGATATGAACGATTATTTTAACTCAGAATAAAAATGTGTAAATATATAAGTTTGATTAAGAAACAGAACATTTTGGGTCTGAAATCGAAGGAAAAGTGTCTTTCAGAAGAATCAGTGAGGAAAATACACTTTTCTGTGATGAACCGCAGTGAAAGTGAAAAGCTCAGAGTGAAACTCGCGGCTTCATCGGTCGTTATAGATTCAGAGGAGACTTGAACAATAAGCAGTCAGGGAGTCAGTGACGCTCGGTGTCGCTGAGGCAGACGGACGTGGGGTTTTGGATTTATGCTGGAATCAATATGGATTGTTAGTTTAGTTAAAACAGATTATTCAAATAAGATTGAAGAGGAACTGACATCAAAACTGCACAGCAGGTGTGAGTCGGCCTGAAGGAGGAGCTGAGGAAGTCTGATACCATCCTTAAATATGACAACTAGATAAAAAAATATAAATGAATAAACTAAGAGTTGAAACGTTCAGTTCAACAGGTGTGTTGTGTGTGTGTGCGTGTGCAGTCGCTTGTACAAACATATGAGCCCCCCCCATCAGCCCACCTGACTCCTCCTCCATCACCTCCACCTCTCCTCTTTCACAAGGAGAGCTTTCGTCCGTCTGAGTCATGCTTGCCTGATTCCCTCCTTTGCTTTTCTGCCTCCTCTGCTGTCCCCAGGAGCCCCCCCCACCGGTGTTATTGGTCTGCAGTGGAGCATGGCGACAGATGAGCTCCTTTGACATACAGACAGAAATACAAGAGGAATCGGGCACAAACATAAAAGCTGAGCGTATTCCTTTCTGCGGGGCCCCCCCCCTTCAGCGACGCTATCTCGCGCCGTGCCGTGCTCCATGGCGTCGCACTCACAGTCGAGTGGATGCACACGAGCTCGCCGCTTTCTCTCCATCTGTCTCTGCGGCGTTTGACCCGCTAGTTTTTTTTCCTTCTTCCTCTGCAGGCAGCAGACTGTAGTGGCAGTGCTCTGGGTAATGTGATCCCAGTTCTTCTCTTTGTGGTGCTAATGTAGCTGGAGCGACCCCCCCACCCCACCCCCACCCTCCCAAAACATACACACACACACACACACACACACACACATCCCTCCCCTTGGGGCAGCAATTATTTTTTTATCAGCCTGTGAAAGTTAGTTAAGTGCTACAGCGGGGCGGGTTACCACAGGAGGAGGGGGGGGGGGGTTGGTTGCCTTAACTCAATCCTGCCTTCAGCCCCCCCCCACCCCTCCGCCTTCATGTGAATGAAACGCTAAGTGACCCCGCCCCCTGAGCATCCTGGCACGACACGCCAAACTCTAAGGAAGCACACATGATTATTGCTGCATATTTTCCCAGAGTTTCAGAGAGACGGGGGGGGGGGGGTGATCGGAAAACAAATTAAGTCATAATGGAAAAAAGGGGACAGGCAGGGGGGAGGGGCAGGAAAAGGAAGGGGAGGTAATTGGGAGAGACGTGATGATGAGATAACAGGCACACTAGCTTCTTTATTTAATTAGCGCTCTTCTGAACTAGCACACCTAGCGCCCCCCCGCTGTTTGCATCGTCTGCCGAGGTCGCTCCGAGCACATATGGCTGTGTGACAGTAAAACGCTTGATCAGTCGTCCCCTGTTCGCATATTTTAACAAGCTAATAGGTGTAATGTATGCTGTTGTAAGCAAATTAAGCTAATTAATGTCCGCGGGGCAGTGGAGCCGTCATAAAACACCGACCTTTGCTCCTTTCTGACGTCCGTTTTTTTTGTTTTTTAAGCAACAGATTGTTAACTGACGGGTCAGACACAACGAAACCTTTGACGTTTTATTATAAACACCTGTCATTTAATCAACAGGTGTTTCTCCACACGGCAGGCTGACTGTGTAAACTGTGTGTATGCTAATGCTAACGGGCGACTGTTCCAGGTTGGTGTGATTGATTCATATAAATAATTTTTTCCCCTTTTCCCCATTATTATTTATAGATGCTCTATGTGGAATAGAACTTAGAGCAGGAAATGTAATTACATTTAACGATGAATTCCTTTGATCCAAGCTGAGCTACCTGTTGATGCTGCGTGCTAACACGCTCGCCGTTAGCATGTGAGATGATGTCGAACAGGTAATGAGAACCATTGTTGCCATTAAGCACGTCAGCGTTCCAGCTTTGGTTAATTAGCACTGAACACAAACCGCAGCTCACATAATGTACATAGTTTCTCAGGTTGTTGCTCATTAAATCAAATAAAGTTTGACCTCATGTTGGTGCAACTGGAGCAACAATAACATTATTACTATTTAAAGTGGAATAAAACCTTGTTAAACATATTAAAATAACAAAACCTTGTTTATTTTGTGATATTTTTTGGTGGTGCAACTCTGAGAAAACACTGTTCAAGTTTTTTTCCCAGAGTTGGAAAGTGACTGAGGGGGCGAATGGAAACAAATTAAGTCATAATGGATAGAGGGGACAGGCGTCGAGGTGGGGCAGGAAAGGGACGAGGGGTAATTTGCAAAGATGAAATGATACGACAAAAGACATACGAGCATCTTTATTTAATTAGCTTTCTTCTGGACTAATTCAAGTGTTTCCACTGAATGTCTGGGGAGGTTTTATGATCAATCAAATTAAAGAAAGCAAACTAATACAATGTATACTGAATATTTGATAATAATGAATGAATAATGAAAATATTCACTCTGAACAAAAATGTCAACCTCGGTGTGATGCAGGATGAAATATTCAGGGGATAACCAAAGTAACTGGGATTCTTCTCTCAATAATAGACATGATGTGTGTGCAGAATGTCACAGAAATCCAGTATTTGTAAAATGTATAAAATGTTTCATCACAAACCTTTTAGTTTGTGCTCATTTGTCGGTAGCTGTTGGATAAAAGGGGTAAAATATGTGGCTGTCCTTGGCTGGTTCCTCGGTAAAACGCTGGCCGAGGTTGAGGGTCAGAGCTGCGCTGTGAATGAAAAAACATCCCTGAATGAGTGTTATCGTCCTGAAAAAATGTCTGACAGTGAACATTTGAAATACGACCCGCGCCCAAATGCACACCTGTGGAGTGAAGGCCTGCTATGTGTGTCAGAAAGAGAGAGAGGAGGGGGGGGAGAAAGAAACTAAAGCAAAAAGGCGAGGTGATAAGAATGCCACTGGAGATGGTGAGAGGGTTGTAACCGAGAGGCACTAAAAGCTCTTAGGCTCCTTTGTGTTCGCATGTGTGAGGCGGGGAAAGAGGAAGACAGTGTGTGCGGAGTTCGGAGCTCCATTATCGCGCTGTCAGGGTGCACAGGCCTGGCGTCATGGGTCTGCGGCGGCACACAAAGACGCCACTGTGAGGACAGGTGAGCCAGCCGCACACAAGCCGCTATCTGCCTCTCTGCTTATGAAGACATGCGGCCGGGTCGTACTGTAAACGGAGAAGGTTGGGAATGACATGAATTTGTCATTGTGCCGTTGCTTTTTTTTTTCCCCTCCTTCTCTCGACTTGTTGCTCGGTGTGTCTTTGTGCCGCCATCCTTTCTCTCTTTAATCCCGCAACTGTTGAATCCCACTTTATCCCTCCTCCAGTCTATCTGCCAGCTCTGTCTGTCTGTCTGTCTTTCCTCGGCTCATTGTCTTGTTATTCCTGTCTTTCTCTCTCGTCTGTCTCTCCTGTTCCCTCTCTGTAAATCCCACTCGTTCCTCTCTCTACTGTACCTCTCGCTCCCCCTCGTCTCTGCCTACCTGACTCTGAGCCTGCTGAAACCGAGGGCCGCGGCGGCTTAACTTTAATTGATGCATCGGATGGAGGAGAGGAAGAGGAGGGAGGGAGAGGGATGGCTCGGGGCTGACAAGGTTAATTCTGTTTTTCCTGGCTTCTTGTCACCTGGCGGCAATTAAACTCATGACATCGTTCCTGAGGGAAGGAGACAGAGAAAGAAAGAGAAAGAGAAAGAGAAAGGGAGAGATTGATTCCATGACACATGTTCAAAGGCAATCTGAGACAAAAGCTTGCATAAAAAGAAGGGAAGAAGAGAGCGAGAAGCAAATGAGATAAATCAGCGTCGTCTGGATGCTGCAGTAATGAAATATTGAAATGAGGGGGGGATTTTCCTTGTATTGATATTGACAGTTTCTTCCAGGGATGTCTGCATCAAAATCTCTCCAGGAATATTGTAATTGGGGATGAAGGTTGAGAGATGAGCAGCTCTTCGCTGAATTAATAAAGTTCTTATTACTGAGAAACACCTGCTGGTGATGAGAAAATACAGCAGAAACGACTCGTAATCCCACATGAAACTGCATTATTCCATCTGCTTTCTCAACTCTGTTAATTAAGAAGTCTTATAAATATTGTTTTTTTATTCAAGATATTTTTTAATGGAATAGCCTGACATTTTGAACACTGAGAGAGCGATATGAGAAGATTGATATTAGTCTCATGGTTTTGTATTAAAAGGATATTTTTAGCTTAACTCAGTTTACAGATGGAAAGCAGGAGGAAGCAGCGAGCCTCTCAGTCTGAAGCTCTCATGAAATAAAAGAATCAAAATGAAACCCGTCCGTTTAAATATCCTAAATGTTCCTCAGAAACACAGATGTTACGGCCATATGCTTTAATTATTTCTCTTTCTTCTGAAAAATCATGTTTATGTATCTCAGTCTGGCCTGGTGGCAGTTTTAAATGCAACCAAACACACGAGTCTTTGCTGTGTTTATCATGAAGGAGAGCTCAGATTAATGAGAGCAGGAATCACAGAGTCATTTCAGATACTGACAATAATACAGTCACTGACATAATGAGGATCCTGTGATATACTGAAGATCATAATTTACGCTGCATCGGAGTTTAAGAGGCAAAATACAGATATTCTGTATTTATTCTCTGTTTCTCATGCGGGATGTGAGCTAAATGGAATCCAGCCATCTTTCTGCTCATAATTTACGCCTGTTTGTCTGTGATTTCCAAACCAAGAGGCATTTCAATGCTTCATACAGAAATGCACCCTGGGAGTTGTAGTCGACTTCTCTTCTTTTGTGTTGTTTTTATTGTTTTTTTTCTCAAAACGTTTCCTGTTTTATTAGCATTTAGTTCACGAGGTCAGAAGCAGAAAAAAACTCCAGAAATGTGTCACGTTAAGAGCACAGAGCGAAGTCACCGATCCTGGACTCGGCTCGGACTCCAACATTCCCATTTCCTTACGCAGACCCGGCCAATCAGGGAGCCAACTCCTATATTTACCCAGCATTCATCACTCCCTGGCATTTTGGCATTCCTCTGCTTTCAGACACAACACACAATGGCACTGCTCACTGTGTCGCTCTGTGCCCCAAAACAAAACAGAGCACCACCCATGAACAACATTCAGGTGGAGGAGGGGTGGGGGGATGAGATGGATGTGGGAGAGTCGGAGAGACGGGAACAGAGAGGAGGGGGGGGGCTGAAACGTGGTATTGTCGGCGGAGATAAGGAATGATTAAAGAGCGAGCGGCAGAAGCAGACATGCTGAGCTGATCCAGCTAACTGTTCGCTCATCAGTCTGCTAATGGTCCGGAGGGAGGCTGCCTGTGTGTGTGTGTGTGTGTGTGTGTGTGTGTGTTTGTGTGTGTGTGTGTGTGTGTGTTGGAAGGGGGGGGTGCATTGTTTCAACATGGGTTCCCAGATGTTACAACATGGCCGGCCTCCCTCAGCGCTCCCGTTCCTCCTTCTTCTTCCTTTTCTTTCCTTTTTTTCCCTCAGCTGTTCTTTTTTTTAATCCCCCTCCCTCCACTGAAGACCAAACAACACATGAAACTATCGATCGCTGCAGTTAAAGTGTGTGTGAACCTTTAATTTCTGGGAGTATTAAGAGTTTGTGTTTTCTTTTTGTTAACTTTAATGAATGACGAGGTGAAAACTAAATGAAATTTAGTCGGATCATGTTAATAAGAAGTTACAGTCGAGCTTGTTAGCAGAATATTTACAGATGTTTTAGCCTGAATGTTCGTTCTGATGTGTGAATCACAAAGTGAGTCTGTTTTAAATGAAGTGTGTAAACTGCAGTCACTGATCACTTCCTGTATTGAGACTCACTTGCAGCAGGTTTCAGACTTTTATCACTCTGCGGAATCCAACCAGATGAAACTTTGACTTCATTTTACAGGATTTTATTCAGCCAGTTTGAAAAAGAGGTGCATGATCACATTTTGATCAAAATGCTTTTTGTTGAACTGCAGACTGATGTTTTTTAGGTTTGGTTGTTTCTCTCCGGTCTTTGCTTCAGTGTGTGACATGTGCTTTATTCTATATATGCTTTATTTCAATAATCTCACCGTCTGTTCCCAGCATGAGCACACTTTACTGAGACAAAAACTGGTTACAGAAATCAAACCAGAGATTCTTCATTTGTGTGGGAGGGAGGCGGGGGGGCACCGTGTGCTCCCGGACCACCAGCATTCGCCCTTCGCCTTTGAGATTTGTCCAAAAATGCCATGATTAAAACCTCATTATCCCTTTCCTTCTCGGCCAATCCACCCATTTCGGGTTTAGGTCCTCAATCAGGAGAGCCATTGTTCTGCCTGCACCTGACTGCTGGAGATAGAGCACCGCGGAGGGAAACCGACTTGAGACACTTAGAGCATTATCTAACACGCAGAGGTCGAGTGAGTTTTCTCCATTGTTGCCAGCTTGTTGGATTAAATGGAGCTGAATGATTAGGACTTGTGCATTTTGCTCCGTAATTGTGGCGTGTATTGTTAAAGCCGTAATTGCCCAATCAAAATCAGCTGCCACATGACTTTAAAGATAAAAAAAAATAAAAATAAGCCAAAACAAGAGAGGCGAGACAGCAGAGCGGGGTAACTCGGGCTAAGTCTTCATTTGTCCTTAAATTGACTTTTTTTAAATTTCCTTGATATAAGAAAACTGTGGTTGTACAGCAGGACTTTAAGAAAACACACAGTATGAACATGTTGTCCTGCATTAAAAGAGAAATGTCCTTCGTCCGTTTATGAGGATGGGACGTAAAGGAAAAACATGCAGACTGGACATCCTGGACTTTTTCAGGCAACCTGGCAACAAACCATTCAAAACATTCCAAGATGCCTCGAATAACAAACCCGCCTGAAGCTGGATGGAGCTTCAAGTGCTGACGAGCGTGTTTCTGGGTACAAAGCTGTGACTGACGTCTCATAAAACTCAATCCTCGACGCCGTTAAAATACCACAGGTGTTTTCATTGAGTGTGTGGATGAGATGAAGAGCGGGAGGAAGCGCGTCACGGACCAGACAGTGGAGTCTGGGATGGAAAAGGTGCTGCTGAGCGCAGATAACGTCTCCTGAATGGGGAATAATGGAGGAATCAACCTGTTTAAGTGAAAGAGAGACAGGAAACGCTGCCTGGTTGAATTATCATCACCAGGATTAGGAAGTAATGGATTACATGTCATCATAAATACATAACAAGATGTGATTGTTGCCCTTTTTTCTGTATAAGATGCAACAGTTTTGATGTTTGATGTTGGAAGTAATCTAAAGTATTCAGATTTGATTACTTTTACTCTAATCTGATGGATTACTTTACTAATAACAGTTACTCTCATGTCTTTCGTTTCAGTTACTGACTAAATCGGATCGATAAACCTCATGTGTCACACCTTTTTGTGAAGTTTCGTATCCACTTTCTCCTCATTCCTGAGCAGTCTGTTCTGAATCAGAGCAGGAGGTGAGAGAGCAGCATTTCATGCGCTCGCTGTGTTTCTGTGCAGTCATGCTGCATTTCCAGATGAGAGGAGTTAAAAAGAGAGAAGGGGGTTGAAATGTGTCATTCCAGGAAAATGTCCAGCTGCACAATAACTTTGAACGGGAGGTGTGCGCTTTAAAAACCCCTGGCACGCAGCAGACTTCCATTCCCAGTCGAGGATCACTGTGTAATTAAACATGATAAATGTCCTTGATGTGGGCCCACGGCTGTGTGCGCTGCTGTCAGGTGGCCAGGTGTGTGTTTGTTTGTGATTTTATGCTACCTTGCTGTGTACATGTGGGTGTTATTCTGAGGAATTCTCCTTTTTTGCACCACATGTCACAACACACAGCTACCTGACTTGTTTTCTGCTTCACCCCCATGAAGGAGGTGAAGCAGGAGGTTTTAACATGAGCGTCTTCTTGCTGACTGAGCGCCTGGTTGTGTTAAACACCGTGATGTCGTGTCAGGCAGTAAAGACCTTCAGGCCTGTTTCATATGAGGGTCATCCTGCACAGACCTTCCTCTGATGTTGAGAAGACGAGATGGTTCAAAGGTATTCGGAGGGTTTCTTTTGGACTTGTAATAGTTGTCATATTTTGATCAAATTGTTGTGCAAGTTTGTTAAAAAAACATCTTAACTGGACAAAATCAATACTAAAGAGTGTGTGTTCACTTCAGCTACAACAACAGATGGTAAGAACATCGTCTTTTGCAGATATTTGGTCGCAAAATATTGATTGAAATTGATTTTTTTTTTAACCCAAAAGTGACAGAGGAGAAAAGGTTGATGGAAATTTTCAAATTTTAAAGAAACAAGGTCAAATAATGTAGTTATGGATCCGTAGGGTCGACACCAGTGCATTCATTTTTCCTGATGCATCCATAGTGATGTTTTCTAATGTGTCCTCAGTTACAAACCCTCAGTTTTCAGCTCTGTTTCCAGCTGTCCATCATTATTTAGTAAATCCTGTATCATCATAACGACCCTCTGGTGAGATTTGTGACCACAGTGAAGAATCGAAGGATCCGTCAGTCACTGAATAATCTTTAGTTTCCTCCTCTGACGGATGATGCAGGAGGATTAAAGTTAGCTGTCAGTTTTAAAACCAAAATGGTAACAATGTGTCTTTTTCCTTCAACTTTTGTTTCAAGATGATAGTTTGCTTCAGTTTGATCCCCTTCAGTTTCTCCAAGCTGTTTTTTTCCATTTAGGTTATTACAAAAATCATATTTCTGTCTCTGTCATTATACAGAAATTCAATCGTCAAATCCACAGGAGACACTTGGGATCAATACGATGCTAAACTGGCAACGCAGCAGTGAAACTGAGTTAAAATGATCCAGTGAAGAAGAGCAGTGATGAAGTCAGAGTGAGACACCGGGGCCACGGCGCCATGACAACCGCCTCCCTGTCGCACATGGATGTATGGGCTTATTGAATGTGAGAGACAGCGAGACACAAACAATCCTGTTTGTCTTACGACACTGTCTCCTGCCTCCTGAGCCGAACACACACACACACACACACACATGCACACACACACACACACTCTTGTTTGTGCTTTGTTTGTACACACACACGGTACAGAAAAGTGTCTAAACTATGTTCACACACATTAATGCTGCACTCATTTCCTTGCTGTTTGAGCATCATGTGCAGGTTTATTTGCAGACTTGAATGAAATTCTGTTTTTCTGCCCTTTTACCTGCTTTAAGTGCTCGACAAGTCTGACCTCAGCTGTTCCTGAAACATACAAGAATGTAAGATCAGCATGAGAGAAGACAAGACAAAGCTCACCATCACACAATTAAAGCTAAAAGGGAAGTGATTTAGTATTTGAACTTCAGTTAAGATGTGAGAATTACAAAGAAGAAGAGGAAATAAAAACTCCTCAGGTTTTTAATGCAGACATATCTGAGGTCAGTCTGGGATAAGATGACATCACTGTGACATCACAAGAGGAAACAATCTTCCAGAACAGAGGACAACAGTGGATGTTACACAGCAGTTTTTCATGGACTGAGCCGTTCCTCTAATGATGAACAAATTAACTTTGACATGTAAAACCGGTGGAGTTTCCCCTCAAGAGTTGCTTCAGTCCAGCGTCTCCGGCTTCTTATTTTAGCAGCAAGTGCAGTAAATATGATCGTCAGTGATCCCGGCGAAAACATTCATCACTCTGTGAAAAACACCTTCCTCTCCCGGTTTATTCTAATGAGAGTCCAGCCCCTAGACATAGAGTAATTAGAGAATTATGAAAGGCCGAGGTGACACTGACCTCATTATGGTGAGGAAGATCAGACTAACGACCCGTGACTGATGAAGGCCTCCATGCCTCCCTGCCGGTGGATTTCAGGGCTGTCTCTGGGTCTGAGGACCAAGACGGAGGATCAGAGAGGCAGAGAGGGAGAAACGGCCACAGCTGACCGCCTACAGACGCCATTATCCACGCTTTATAAATACACACTGCCCATTCAAGACCCCAGCACGGCAAAGACACGACACATCCTGCGAGCGACGCGTCAGCCAGACACGATGCATTCACTCGTGCATTTTTGCTCGTTTTTAGATGCAAAAAAAACACACTTGAAAGAGAAAATGAAAGGCTTACCCTCAAAATACCCAGCTGGGTCCTCAATACTTTATTTATATGGTTGGGTGTTTTTGACACTCTTCACATCGGAGCCATAGAATGAGAGGATGTGTCTGTTTCCACTGCAGGGATTGATACGACATGAAGGGCTCTATTTTTGCACATCCAGGCGCAGCAGAGACGCAGGTCTAAGGTTTCTGCAGCGGGAGCTCATGAGAGGCGTGGCCGACTGTTTTCGGTGATTCAGTGAATTCAAAGTTCATCTGTGGTGCAGCAAGCAGGAGGAAAAAGCAGGAAGACTTTGTGCTCCAGCCAACTTCAGTCAGAACCAATCAAAGAGGCTCCTTTCATGCTCTTTAAAACTGCGTGTTGTCAGTTCTGTGATGGCAGAAGAAGAAGCAGACCTGCGTCACCAGGCGAACTTTAACAAGGACGAAACTGACACACTTAACCAAGAGGTTCAGGCTCTTAGGAACTAAATCTGTGGTGATACTCATGGTGTTTTGATGATGTTAAATTTGCTTTGGAAGGATAACCATCATGGAAACCGCTGCCTCAAGGATTCTGGGGGATGTCACGGTCGACATATCGGGTGATTCATTGGAAATGTTGAGTATTTACTTAAAATTTTACTCCTTTTCATCACAAATTAAATGTCAAAGTGAACAAAGAACACTCATTCAGTGCACTGAGATCAGGTGCTGAACTGAAGGTGAGGAGTGAGAGTGAGTAAGTTACACACACTCAAAGCTCTGGATGCGATTCGTTTATTAACTGCGCTGGTGAGGAGAAATGTACTTGAAACGTCACTGATGTTCAGGTGTTAATTAATAAATTGCATCTGGAGCTTTGAGTGTGCATGATTAGCACTTTAATCACGGTTTAAGTGGCCTGAGCTGCGGCTCGTACATGACGCAGTGCCACGCTCGGTGGCCTTACATGACTAAGTACGTTACTAAACCAGATGAGTGGGTGGACGGACTTAAAAAACTGTTTTTCCATTTTTGTGTAATTTAATTGCAGTTTTATTTGTAGCTGAGTGGTGCTGCGTCATGATTCACTCCAGCTGCCTGATTCACAGTTAAAGAGCGTATGAATGCTGAAACAAAAGGTTGCATTCAGAGAATATTGCTTTATTATATATGTTGGATGAAAAAATGTGGGACACTGAATGAACCTGTAGTTTTCTGGTTAGTTCTGTCCACTCTGTCCAACTAAAGTCATGAAACTAGCTGTCCATCAGCTGTGTTAGACTTGCTTTAAGGTGGTGGAGACAAAAACAGGATGTACCCTTAAAAATCACACCAGAATTTTTCTGCACAAGTGTAATGTTATTAACTTATCCATTGTTGCACAATCGCCCCTTTTCTTGACGCAGTCCCGTTTATGTTGAGCTATGAAAATAGCAAGTGCCTCTTTAATATGCACTTGGATCTGAACATAAACTGATACGATACGATACGATACGATACGATACGATACACTTTATTGTCCCCATAGGGAAATTTGTTTTGGACTCACTATGCTGCACACAACATGCCTTCACAGTGTGATAAGACAAACAACATAATGAATTGCACTTAGTCAACATTGCACATTACAAGATATTGCACATACAAATACATAACACATACTGCACATTGCACATATTGCACATACCCTGTGGTAAAAACTGACTTTGCATCGGTATGAAAATAGAGCAAAGAAAAGTCCGTCAATGTTGAACATTTTGGAATAAGTTGTTTGCATCAAAAGTCTCTGGAAAAACTGCTTTTTTCAAGAATTACCTCCATGCAGCTTCTCTTTACAATGCACATTAATGTTTGTTTGCATACTGAACTAATGAGATGTGTCTCAGTTTGCTGTGTTTAATGGTGCCAGTTGACCTTCTGCACATGATGCTTTGTTGCACAAAACCATTTGCGAAGTCATTCTGTGCAGGTGGTGAGTTTTCTTAGTAAAGGACGGGCTGATCAGTTCAGTCAGGATGGAAAACAGAGCTGAAGATGTCCACATTAATCTGTTAAGATTCCTTATGTCAAACATGTCACCTTCAGCACACTAACACTTTATAAATAACTTAATATTTAACTTAATAATATACTCTTATAATTAAGAACCATGTTTTTATCCTGTACAACTTAGATGAGAGACAAAAGAAATCAGTCAAGAGGGTTAGAGACACAACGACTTGTGCAGAATAAAGAGAGAGAAGGCCACAGAAACCGGAGAGAGGAAACAGCCAAGGTGGCAAAAAATGAAAGAAGAAACTTTCTCTCAGTCTGCGAAACAGAAATGTCAAGGTACAAAACAAGCAGGAACAACACACTTCATCACGTTCAAAGGCAGGGAGCGAAATGGAGATGGAGATGGAAAAAAGGTTCCAGGTGGGAAATATTCCACAACACAGAGCCGAGAGCACAAAGACGCACTCGTGCTAAAAACAGAGATGGAGAACAGGCGATCCGTCAAAGTAAGCAAAGCAGTGGAAGGGGCCTACAAACTGAGCAAGAGAAATGAAACTAAAGAAACCTGAGATCCACGGCCTTAAGTACGAGTGATTTCTGGGACTCCAGAGATGATTATGTGAAACACACGCACACCCACAGCCTGAGAGCCAAAAACAGCAGACTGGATTGGAAAAGAATTGGAGGCAAAGTGTTCCTACACTTACTCTTAATAAGGCAATATCCACTTCCCTGAAGTTTGGAGGCTGGATGGAGCCGGAGCCGGTGGAGGAATGGCACCGTAAGCATGGACGCTTGTGGTTTTGCTGATGTGTGTACACAGGATTTTTCTCTTTTGATAGTTTTGTATTTCCTCTCTGATTACTGTGGAATTTGGACGATGTGTTTCTTACAAATATGATAGCACTGATCCTTTAATTCATCTGTCAAGTGGAAATAAAGGGCCTCTGTGCAAAAAAAAAAAAAATTCTGCACCTGCAATGAAAGTGATGTGAGGAATAAAAGGGATTTTTATAAAGGTTTGTCCAGCCTGGTGTGACAATTTAAAAACTCAGTGTCTGTAAATTTAAAAAAAAAAAAAAAAAACTACACAAAGATAAAATGTTAAGAGAAATTAAAATGTGCACAGTGTTTTTAGATAACAGTGGAAAATTGGTCTGGTTTATTCCAGTTAAATCTTTGGCCTTGTTTCTATTGGTTTGACAAAAATGTGATTATTAAGTGTGCAGACATCCAGGAAGAGGCAACATTACAATAAAAACAAACAGGGTAAGAACACCAGCAGACAGCAGCAGAGGCTAACGAAGGAGCCTACTGACCCACTGAAAACGTCCAAAATCAAGGAAAACTTGACAGTTCCTGAAACCGCACGGAGGACGGAGCACAACAGCGTCAGAGACAAGATGACATGATGTCACCGAGCAGTGGGCGTTAAACTCAGGGGTGATGTGAGCCGGCAGCATGTTGCTTTTCTCTGAGGATTTGCTCGCTCAGCATTTGTCTCTGCAGACTCACACAGAAGTCAGTGATGCAGAGGATGATGGTGGTTAGAGCACGTTCACACACAGGTGGACTCATGCAAACTCATTTCCAGAACCTTCTGCTGCTTCCAGATCAGCTACCTGCAGTGACGTCAGCTATCGTTGGCTGCTGTGTGGAGACACAGCTGAGCTGATTTCATACCCAGCTTTCTTTATCCAGGTCAGGTTGGACCGAGGCAGGAGGAGCAGAAGATCACAGGGACATAAAAACCTGATTAGTTTAGTTTAGTTTAGTTTAGATAGATAGATAGATAGATAGATAGATAGATAGATAGATAGATAGATAGATAGATAGATAGATGTACTTCATTGATCCCAATTTAGGAAACTCCACTGTTGCAGAACTCCACAAACAAACAAAGAAACAATACAAACTATACAAAGATCACTAGAGGGAATCTTCAAGTGAATTCAAAGAAAGGGCATTTACAAGGGAAATTAACAACAAATGTGTGCAGAACATATGTATTTATATATATATATATAAGATCTGAAAATGAGGACACACCTAAAGAATATAATAAGGACAATGAGGGATTTATTTTGGTGCCATTTATGAATCCAGAAATTTAAATCCAATTTATTTCACTTTCACCTTACTGCAGTTAAGTTCAGTAAGGTGGGATTATTTACACGGTGAATTTCATAGACAAAGCATTCAAAAATCTTAATGCTAAAAAAATGAAGAAAAGCTATGTAAGTGGACAAAGAGATGTCATTTTAGGAACAGAAACATGACTACATGCTGTGGGGGAGAGACGGAATGATTAGCATTTAAGGTTCAGTATTTAAATGTGGTCAGAATTAGTTCCTCGACATTAAAACCACTGCACATGAAGTTTCCAGCCTGACAGGCCAGAATATCTCACAGATGTTGCACTTTACGGGAAGAGCTTGGCATCCAGATGATGTGGACACGGCCGGAGAAAAAAGGAAGAGGTGCCTCAACCGTCAGAGCTAATGACCGCTTCAAAAGATTTGGGTTTATCCAAACAGAACCACGTCGACAATGAAAGTCCCACAAAAACGATGGAGATTTGAACATTTGTTCCTCCAACTTCGACCACAAAACTGCTGTAATGACCACGAACAAGTGACTGATCTGTGATCAGCGTGCTGATTAACATGGAGAGGTCAGCTGGTTTAAAATCTGTAAATTAAAGTAAAAAAATGATAAAAGATTTAAATAAACGGCTCGTTCTGTGTCGGACTGTTGGAAAAACATTCATTTACAGGTCAAGTATCAGCTGATACGACTGTAACACACCGACATTTTATTCTGAAGTCTTAACTAATGTAAAATTTTCACTAATTAAAATAATTGTGTTCAGAACTAGACATGGTCATTCTCTACATGATGGATTAGTTAGAAAAAAACAAAGATAAATGCCGTAAATCACACCAACCGGCTCTTTTACTAAACATGAGATGTATTTAGTTGCATTTTAAACAGATAAACCTGCTTCTCTTGAGTCGCTGCGCCGACAGATCTGAGACCTGAAGCATCGACTTGCTGTTACATCCAGTTACAGTTACTTTTATCAAGTTAACTACAACTAAAAGCATAAACATTAAAACTTTAACAGATGTTAACAGCAGAGTTGAAGGAGCAGGTTTGGGTTCAGTCCTAATCCCAATCCAATTTCCAGCCTAAATTAGTGAGATTTTCTAAAAGCAAAAACAAAAAACTAACAAAAACAAACCCACAAGATAATAATAATGATAATAATAAGAATAATAATAAGAATAAGAAGAAGAAGAAGAAGAAGAAGAAGAGGACTTTTTTCATCCTTTATACTAAAATGTGGTTTTGATGAAGTGAGAATAAGTGTTGTGAGAGCCATAGAGATCCATTCCTGCAGCGGGGGGGAGATGAAGCCCCCTACCCGCCCACACACACACATGCACACACACACACACACACACACACACACACAGAGTATCTAGTGAGACTGCAGTCCAAAGTGAAAACCCACTCAGCCGTGGCGTCAGAGATGACAGCAGTGAGGTGAGTTGTGTCTTCGGTCCCTCAGCTTCATGTCAGAAGCGTCGCGTGTCCGACCGGAGTCTGAAGACGGATGTCTGGCCCACGTGGACGGAGCCGCCCGGGTGCCTTCTCTTTGTAGGTGTTTAATTAGCTGCTTGCATTGTTTCCCAGAAAGACTAAAATTGTAGCCTGGAGGCTTGATAACACCACCGCCACAAATAAAGCTCCCTCATCTCTCTCTGTCTCTCTCTCTGAAAAATCTTTCTCCTCACTGGCACTTTCTTTTTCCTTAATTCTCCTCTGTTTTCTTTCTCTCCATCTCTTTCTTTTTTTCTCACGACCACGTTGTTTTAGTGAAACAAGTGCTAGACACGGAGTGGAACAGGAGTGTCCTGAGGGCAGCGCCGGTTGTAATGAGAAAAACTGAAAACAAAACAGAGCTTCATCAAAAATAAATGACAAATATAAGCGGCACTTGTTCTCCGACTGTAAACACAATTATGCCGTCAGAATATTACATTTACCTCCATGCATGTGTGAATGGGACCAGACAGAAGGGAGGAGCGTTTTCATAAGAGCACAGGGCTTAGTTCTGTTTTTATTTAAAAAAAAGGTTCGTTATAATCAAAAACAATTAATACAAAATGATCTTTATGAGAAATTAAATAACTAAAGGTGTCATGTTTTCATGTGTGTGTATGTGTGTTTATGCATTGAGGCTGTGAGTTCGCCTTTTAGCATCTTTCAGCTCGTTGTTTTGGTTTCAATGACTGAAGTTTCACTATTACAGTTCAGACTTTTCGCTCTCATCACTCCTGTTTCAATCTGCAGCGAGAAACTATTCACAGTAAAAACCTCGATAACAACACGACATGAAACAGAACACAAACAGATTTAGCATGTAGCTCATATTTTTGATGCTTTTTGGAAAACTGGTTGCCAGAAACTGATTCTGTTGCTTTAACTTTGCAGAATTAAATCACCTCATTAGAAGCGTTTTACAGAAGCAGTTAGCGCCGATGCTAACCTGACGGTCACACCAGATAAACAGTCTAAATGAGCTGCTGTTTATATATTTCTGTAGCAGTTTAATACAAACTGAAACCAGATCTGTACATTTTGCTGAGTGGATTGCATCAGTGTTAATACTCCACTTTGTTATCCATCTCTCTGCCTGCAGTGGTGCATTTGGAGCCACTTAATCAACACTTTGCTGATATGTTCGCAGCTATTTTTACCAAGCGGAAAATCTCTTGATTCCTTGTCAGAAGCAGATGCAGATAATTTCCCCACTCGTCTGCATGTACAGTCGAAACAATACAACACAAAGGAGATGTGAAGAACACTGAGTTTTCTGGTTTACTGGATTCAAACTGTATGAACATCCTCATGAATCCTGTTAAACTGAAATCTGGACAGATGATTACAGATCAAATATTTAATAAATGGGTCAATAATTTTCCAACAGTAGCAACATTTACTAAACACCTCGACCCTGTAATTATATGTTTTATACATGCAAAGCAGCATTTGCATGCACACGGGAACTCGCAGGTGTACCTGTGCCTCAAGGTGTGTGTGTGTGTGTGTGTGTGTGTGTGTGTTCACCTATGTGCAAATTCCAGCCTAGTTAGTGATGCATTAATAATCATCTTCCTCCAGCCCCATCTGACACATGCAGCCTGTGATCTTTATACATTTGCAGTGGGATCTGATGGAGGTTAAGCCGAGTGCTCCAACGAACTCCGACCGAAACACTGGGAGGTAAAGTCTTAACAGATGTCGATGGAGGGCGTCATTATTGATGAACGGGGGATTCAATAAATGCATGTCAACGATGCAAGAGAATAATAATGAAGAACAAAAAAGTAGTGAAAACACGACTGCTTGGTTGTGTGTTTAAGCCCTAAAAAAAGTGAGATAACAACGTTAACATTTGTCTTTTAACAATTTAGTTTTGTTTTCCTCATTTGTCCAACTTTGTAATGATTGTGTCAATGTTTCACTCGCTGATTTCATGAACTGAGATTATAGAAGAATCCAAACATTTAAGTTAAAAAAAAGCCAAGGAAAATAAAATGGTATTAAATGATTTTCTAATTGCTACACACTGTTATAAAACTACACACTCTTATAAAACTACACACTGTACATCAGGAAAAAATCAAATGTTGCAGAAAACTGAAGCAAATCCTCTCTAAAAGATTTAACATTATATTTGGCTTTTTGCTTTTATTATCTTTTCCATTTAGCTCATTTAAACCTGTCTGACTGTTGAAGTGTCTGCCCTCAAAATGTTATTGCGAAGCCTCGTCTGGCGTGATCGTGTCCCCGTATGTGAGCGGTGGTGTGTAAAACGCTACGATAACACGTTTGAAAAAATAAACTATAAAAATATGACATGTAAAACAAATGTAGCTTTACTTTGGGGACAGTCCGTCCAACTCTTTGCCAGACTCTTGCATTTTGACAAATGATAACTCGGCTACATATTTAGATGACACTGTTATGATGTAACATGACTCGGCCAAACTAAACACTTGGCATTCGCCGCTGCTGCAACTCACCGATTCAAGAATGTTCAAATATGAGCGTTACAGTAAACGCATGGAGCCTAAATGATGCCATAAAGTAAAAATGGATTCCAGAGGGTCCGAAACTTGTATCTGTTTGGCTCACGCCGTCCATATTTCACAGTAAAAGACAGGAGGTTGGCTGATGATCCGAAGGAAAATAGGCAGTGATTCCCGCTGAATCCCAGCCGGATAATAACGGGTCATAGGGGTCTGTAAGGAATCAGTGGTTCAAAATAAAAGACAAACCTGCAGCCGAATTTCCATTCGCTCGTCATTGCTGCTGACTGGTTGCTGCCCCAGACGAAGAGGAGTTGGCCGTTGTCACTGTTAAAGAGGATATTGAAGAAGAAATAGTACTTAAGAGGAATAAAATAAGTGTTTCAGGTCACAGAGCGACTGCGTTTGGTGAGATCAGGGCGGATGTGGGGTAATAAAGCTCCAACGTGGGCATGTCGAACCATAACAAGCGCGCAGTGACTCAGTGTTGTTGGTAAAAGTATACACTGTGAAATCCCTGATAAAATTTCAAGCTGGACAAAGAACAAGAAGGTGTCTGCAGAAACTACCATCCATCTCACTCCGACCTCTGGAAATCACAAGCTCTAATAGATTTTTCTGACTCTACAAACAAAAGATTTGAAATCAAGTCTCCATCTCTGTTCATTTCAGAGTTCTGCCTAAAACAAAACAGCAATTATCATTTAATAAAGTAAATCCCTGATCCAGATCACTTTCAAATTCCTCAACAATTGTTCCACAGCCCGAGGCCTTTGTGGCCAATAAGTTTAATAGAAAATTACAGCGTGTCTTTGAGAGATCTTTAAACAGTCGATCCAACTAATGAATTTCCTTTTAGAATTTAAGAATTTCCAGACTCTGCAGGGTGAGTCCGGTGTGTTTATGAAAAGGAGAAACTGTTTTCAAGGGTGAGTGAAATATCCACCGGCGCTGATGTTGCTTTGACAGCTGTAAATTTCGTCCCCTCTGATAGTTTCAACATGACCACAGAAACCATCCAGCAGAAAGGTCTGAAGGAACAGGACTCCAGCATGATCTCACCCCCCCGTCTGCACCGAAAACATCTCAGACATGTTCCTCAGTCATGGCTCTTTGTCTGAAACAACATCTTCTCCACCAGAGCACACTGCTGAACCAATGATTGTCAGTCACATTTTAGCAGTTTCTCCTCAAACTGGAGAAACAAGAAGTGAGAGAGAGACGTCCAACTGCAGAGAAGGCAAAGAAAAGGAAAAGAAAATGAATGCAACAGCAACATGGTTCAGTAAAGTGAATTTAGTGTCATAATTTCGTCTTTAAAGAGCTGTGAAGATGCAGAATGAACCTCATTACTTTCCTCCTGCTGCCTGTCAGGTGTGAGCCCACAGGTATCTCAGCCCACCTGTCTGAAGCTGAAGCTGAAGCTGTGCAGCTTCCACACGCTGACGAACGTCGACAGGGCCGATCATCTGAAGCTCGGTGAGACGAAGCTCGATTTAAAACTGCTTGGTGATGTCGTGGCACACTGAACATGTGCACTCGGGTCGGCACCACATTAGCAAACCAGCAAAAACCTCCGGAGACTACGGAGTTTACAGAGATGAGAACTAACGGATGATGCGATGGTAATCCCTTCATGAGACAACAACCGACCTTTATCTTTTATTCATAGGCATCATGTATAAGTGTGCATTGCCTCTTCAGTATCTCAGCATCTCCAACTACATGACCAACAACACTCAGCTCCATTATCACTGCCAGCTAGTCCCTGCTGGCTCAATTATTTCCCTTCAACACTGCGTTTGATGCATAACTCCCCAGTCTGCTGGAGGGGAGTGTTTTTTTGATTGTGTTGGAAATAGCACAAGAGAACTCCCACAATGAATGCATGAGTAAGATCACAGGGAAGGCTGTTTGTTTTATAAAGACAGCATCTCTTACTGCCTTAACTTTGCAGCTTTCAAGCTTCACAATCATTTTTTGGGGGGGAAAGAGACGGCTGTTGAATCCGTAACACAGTCACACTCATCATCTCTGTTTGAAAAACATGTTAAATGTGTTTCATTCAAATGGAAACTTGCCCTTTTTTCAACTTTGGTGCATCCAGAGAGGACGAGTGGGCGATCACAGTTTATTAGGATCTAATCACAAAAGCAGAGATTTAAAATAACCATCTTTTTATACGAACAGATGATTAAACGGGTTTTTAAGGAAATTGCTGAATGTTTAATGGGTGTATTCATAACTGATGACATGTTCTTTACTTCGTCACTAACAATATTAGCATGAAATATGACCGACGCTACATGCGGATCTTTCGTTTGTTCGTCTGTTCAGTGTTTTCTGAACACACAGTCTCTCCTCACTGCTGACATTTAAAAGAGTCTTCCTGTTTCTGGGACTGTCGGTGTGTGAAGTCGTCAAATGGAGTTTAAAAGTTCTAGTTCATTCTGAGACACAGTGAAGTCCAGATCCAGTGAGTGTGAGTTAACATTAATGTGCAGCTTTGATCCAGTTGGGTGTTTCTGTTTCTGCTGCACTCTGTCTTTTCTCTGAGATACTGGAAGGTTTATTTCTCTACAAAATGTAAGTGTGTCCATGCAGCAGGCTCTGACTCTGGACCGACGGGTCAGTTGTTTGATTCTTTCCTGGTTTTTCAAGCTGAGAAACATCACAACACTCAGACCCTCCACTGAGCCTCAGCCAAAAAACCCTGATTTTCATTTACAAGAGGTCCAACGTGCTGCTGCAGAGCTTCAGAGCAGATCTTTGAAAGGTCTCTTCTGACACTAATCAATGTCTGAATCCATTTAAGGTTCTTGTCTTTATAGAGTCAAAGTTTGGCTGACTGGAGATCTGCTGCAGCTCTTTATCTCCATCAGGTCTCTCAGGTCCTCTGATCAGGGACTGCTGGTTGTTCCTCTGCGTTGGCTTCAAACTAAAGGACCGACTTTGTTGTTGTGGCTCTTTTCCAGTGAGGAACAGCTTTTAAAAGGAGCTGAAGACTCGTCTGTTTCATACTGTTTAAACTTCAGGCAGTTACACAAGCCAAACTTTTGGATAAATCCCACCGCCTCCCATAGATTCAACTGATTTCCTTTCCACAAAGCTTTGTGTTTGCAGTGATATATATGATCGACAGACAGACAGACAGACAGTTTAGAAGTCAAAATGAAACAAGTCTCTATTGTTTTTGACTAAATGCGTTTGGTTTTTCATCGATTCATTATGTGACTTTACCCGACAAAATACCAGAGAAACATATTTATGGCTGTAATTAAGTGAAGCACCTGTGTTTATAATGTAAACTGGCAGGAAACGAGTGCATAACCCCTTTTTGGAGATGAATAAAAACATGCTGCCTCATTAAAGGGACAGGTCACACAAAACAAAAGAGAAAACAATAAACAGGAAGCTCCAGTTAATGTTCGACCTCTCTGTTTGTGCTTCCACATCTGCATATCTGCAACATCTGCATGCACAGAGCTGCCTTTATGTACCTGTGAAACATCTTTGAGTTCATATTAAACCACTTTGCATCTTATGATCATATGATTGATATCATACCTTCATTTGACCTAAAAGCTCCGACAACCTTCAGCCGTCACGTCCCTCCACATGAACCGTCTACCCTCATCACTGGTACATTCCCTCGTAATCCCTTTCCAGTTGGCTCTCTGACTACAACAACAGCCCCAATCAGGCTCTGGTTTATCCAACGAAGGACTCATTAGCTTTAGTCTTGTTTGAGTGGGCTTCAAACCAAGTGCCCTGTCTCTGCTTCCAACAGTTTCCAGCCACAAGGGAGGTGCCTGGTGTTTGCAGACTTCGCTCTGGTGTGCATGCTCATGGTCTGTCAGCGGATCCTGGGTTCTGTTTGGAGTGTGAAATTATCAGAGGCGCCTTCTGGCCAACGCCTCTGGCGCTTTAGCCCTGCTACTCTGTTTGTACGCAAGTATGTGTGTGTGTGTGTGTGTGTGTGCAAAGTTTGTGTGCTAGCTGTTTCCTGTCTTCACCAAGAGACTGCCCGTCATTATCTGAATATTTTCACGAAAAAGAGCTGTGACCAAAGGCACTTCCATTCACATGATTAGCACTTTCAAAGCGAACACACACACACACACACACACACACACACACACACACACACACACACACACACACACACACACACACACAGGGA
>JAQMCX010000011.1:21992583-22016787 GCA_029814765.1 Acanthurus leucopareius | reverse complement strand
CGCGAGCACCGGGTTCAACCCCCCCCCCCCCCCCCCCCGACTCCAGCACGCCACTTGAGTAGGTGTCTATAAGATTCCTCCCCTGACAGAAGTCTGCTTCACATTTCAACTTATTTATTTATGATCGGCAGAGAGGGGGGGGTCTCAGCACCGCCCCCCCGCTGGAGTCGGTCCTCTGAAGGTTTCTCAGAGCCGATGTGGTTCATATTATACGGCAGGTGAAGGTTTTGTGATGGTGATACGAGTGTTAGTGACGAGGTGTCGGCTCGGTTTAAAACGTCATGATGGCAGCTTCATGAGCAACACATCAGTGAGAGATGTTTCCACTGGAAGACCTCTGGAGACCAAGATTTACCTTCATCTGGATGAAGACTTACAGCTTCTGCTTTGTTTATCAGTGATTTCATTCGTCTAATTTACACTTGGGGGGGGGTTTATAACGAATCTGTGAAAGGTTCCAACAACTATTATTCATCTAATAATGTTTCTCGAAAAACTGACAAAAAATAAAGTTCACAGTGAGCAAACTTATAACTCTACATTTCAATAATTGTTACGTAAACTCGGTAAAGTTCAGATTGAAAATATTAATTTATATTTGCAAAATGTGATTAAAACAAATATAACAGTCTAATTTTGATCAGCATCGTCTCCTTTTCGACCAGAGAGAAGATCAGGTGACTCATTTCACACAGTAACTGAATGCATCTCTCTGCATTTGAAGGATTTGAACAATCAATCTTCAAACTGCTGTCACCAAATTTCTTCAGAATTATAATATAATTATAACAATGCATGATGGGAAGGAAGCTAAGCTAACACTGCTGCAGCAAAACACAATGCAGATCATTGCACATGTAATTTTCAGAGCTCCATGTGTTGAACATTGTCAGCTCTCCTGTGATGTGGATTGAATCATATAAATTGCTTTATTTAAACCAAAAGTGAAACCGTCTTTCAGCCCGTTGACGTGTGTAAAACAAATGCATGTGACGTCTCAGCAGGAGGTTGAACTGCTGTTTTTATCACACTGATATTTTATTCCAGCCCACTGAAGACAAACAATATGAAACGGTTGTTTTAAAGAGCTCAGAATCTGACGGCACGCTCGTGTGAATGATGTTGCAGCAATTTACACAAATGAATTTACATCGTAATGAGAAGAGAAAATGTAAATTTGCTGTGAGAGAAACAGAAGAACGTTTCCTCTCCACTGTAATGTGCTGAAATTGCTGCAAAGTTATTTTAAACTGCTGTAAATGTACAAGCAGCGTAACACCAGCAACCTGTGAGATATGATGCATGTTCTCCTGCGCCGTTACACCATTTTATACAAATATATTCTCATCTTTCCTTCACACGACGTTTTCCGTCTTCGCTGTCTCTCACTCTCTCTCACATACTCACATACATTAACACACACACACACCCACAGAATTTAATTCCTCTGATTACTGATTTACTCAACCAACAACACAACGGCACAGGTGGCCCGCCCCGGGCGCTTCTCCCTTCCCCTCCCACTCAACCAGAGAGCGAAAAATGGAGAGGCAGAAAAGCAGGGATGAACGTGCTAACGTGTGAAAACATAATGGAAGTCCGCCTGAAGGTAAAGAGTGAGGATTACAAAGTGGATCCAGGCTCGAGAACCAGCTGGAACACTTTTATTTTGCATACACACACTTGATGCGGCACCATATTGTGGTTTATGTTCCCGTCCTGGAAAGCTCAGAGCATCGTGGGAAATGTGGCGGTGAGATGTGTGAGCTCATGCCAGGCTTGGAGATGCTGGAGGAGGGAGAAGTGTGAACGTTGAGGAACATGATGAGAGTGATGTTGTCATGGATGAAACAATAGTTTGCAAAAATAAATTTGACGAAGAAAAATGATTCTTTGTCAGAAAAAAGAAAATGAATTTGTTTGGATAAAGATGATTGACTGAATGATTTGTAAAAAGGCTCCTTCTAAGAAAAGGGAAGCAACCTTCAACCCAAATATCTGATGAGCAAATTTATATAAAAAAAACCCAAATCCTAATAGAATTTTGAATTTTGTTCATTAAAAGATGAACCATCACATGTTTGCATCAGGACTCTGCAGAGCTCAGGAAGCTGCTCAGGGCCGGAGAACTCTGAAATCTCTGCAGTGGTGATGAGTTTGCAATTATTTAAGTAATTCAAAATTATTTGGTGATATGCCACCCTAAAACACACTTGAAGCTTGAATTTTAAAGTGTCTACAGCAGGGGTCACCAACATGGTGCCCGCGGGCATCAGGTCGCCCACTGGGAAAGTTCTGAAAATAGCACCAACGAGCTCTTCTTACATTTTATTTAATTGTGTTGCTATTCTCTTTGAACCACACTTGCGTTGATGTAGATTTGAAAACAAAAAAATTGGGGAAAAAAATTTAAATAAAAATGTTTTATGTGTACATGAACTCTGACCTTGTGGTGCCCGCGAGATAAGCTAACAGGCGCTGCTAAGACGAGTAGCTGGATGTGATTTCTACCAAAAACATGCAGGAAAAAGAGAGAAAACGTATCATTTTCACCGTGACTGGGAGGAAGAGTTCTTCTTTACGATTGTGAAAGAAAAATGTGTGTGTGACACCTGGTCTAAAGTGTCAAAATTTAGTTTTTGACTTAAGCTTACTGATCATGCACTGCTTTCATTTTTCAATGATCAGACTCACCAGAATTTCCTCATCAGTTTCAAATGTTTGTGAATATAAATCAGATTAAAGGGACCCAAACTCGTTTCTCTGAGGTTGCACTAAACTTTCTTCATCACACAAAAAAGCAAACACGTACATCACACGTCACATCAGGGATAGTAAACTCATATATCTGATGATTTTTTTCTTATCTGAATCCAACTGAGATTTTTTTTACTGTCAGCAATTAAAATTTATCACGGCATCACCACAAACTGCTGCTCTAACAGAAATCCAACATTAGTTTTCCTCACGAGCTGCTAAGTTCGTCATCAAGAACAGAGATGTTTGTTCAGCAAATGAGATGCATGTCCACTGGATGCTGTCACGTGATTGGCTGCCAGTCTTCTTTCTTATCATAAAGAAAAGGAAATCTCAAAAGGATGAAATAGGTAAAACATTGTGTTTACACCTGAAAAAAACAGCATCCAACTGTATCTTCATATAAACTGAACTGCATCGTCTGCAAATAGAAACATCTTTTTTCTTTATTGATCTTTTCCACCTCTCTTCTTTTTATGTTCAAGGTACTTTTCTTTTCTTCTTTCTTCCCTTATTAGCCACTGTGGTTGATGCCAAAGGTTAATTTAATAAAGAACATTTGTTAGCAAAACTGTTCCCGTGCACGCGACCTGAAGCTTGTGGCGTCGAGGTTAAAGTTCCATAAGCGACACGATGTTTCATCTGTAGCATCTGTAGCATCTATAGCATCTGTAGCTTCTCCCCCCGCCTCCTGTGAGTTATGACCCCTGGTAGCTGACATCTTTCACAACAAAAACAACACATAAGTCAGTCTGCAGTCTCTCCGTCTCCCAGTCTGAACCCCCCCTCACTCCCCCACCATCTCCCATGAAGGGCCAAGATATCCATTTACAAACAGGAAACAGACACAATGTGAGCATAAGCCTTTAAGTACGCTTGGATGTGCATGTGTATGTCCTCCTGTGCAGAGTCGGCCCCCGTTCATGCGTGTGTGTGTGTGTGTGTGTATGCAGAATATGAAATGCATTACTGCTCGAGTTCTGCATGCATGGGGGATCTGCAAGTCAGTGTGTCATCTCAGAGATATCCCGTTTATTGATCTGAAAATCGACCATGAGTGAGTGCACTTAGCCTTTCAGTGAGAAGCCAAAGGAAGACGGAGGGCTGAGGGAGATGATAAAACGCTCAGTTCCCTCCATGCTTTATTTATCCCCTTCTTGCCTCTGGGATGTACTGTGGTACGCTGCCAGGAGCCCATGTGTTAAAGATACACTGCTGCCACACATGAGAATGCAATGACAAATAAACTGCATTAACCGCGAGCGAACAGAAAGCATGCGTGGAGCTGAAGCACGAGCGTGGAGATAAGGCGGCTGTGCGTGCCAGCGGCGAGAACACAGTCATGCATGTGCAGACGCTTTGAGCCTGAACGCCTCTGCTTTCATTCAAACAGCCTCAGCAAATCAATGCAACACTACCCCACAATAATGACTGCGTGACCCTGAACATCGCTCGTGTTATTGCAGGACCGCGGTCGTGTTTGTGGTGTTTAAGCCACCGGCAGGCACTTTGTCCCTCGTATCGATGCGTCCATGAGCCGTTTATAAATGCCACTTGATAAAGTGATAAAGCAGTTTCCTTCTTTAATCAGACTGCTAATTGCAACTCCAGGACCCATTTCAAAGAGCCACATGGAGGAATTAGAAAAATGGGAGGAGGGATGAAGGAATGAGCGATAAACAGAGATTTAAATCTATTTCTCCTCTTGTGTGTGTGTGTGTTAATTTGGCATTAATCCAGCAAGTATGCAGAACTACAATGCAAGCTTCACTGAGAGAGAGAAAGTAAGAAAAAGCAAGAAACGACTGAGGAAAGGTATGATGGATGAGGCGCGCAGGCCGGCTAATTTGTGACCGGCTGTTCACACCTCTGTGCTGAGGCGGCGCCCCGCTGTGCAAGCGGTGTAAGGCTCTGATTGCACTGATGTTATTGAAGTGGCACTCTCTAACTCACAACACCTGGCCCTCCGCGCCGCTCTGCTTCCAGGACTCACTGCCGGGCGTGAACGCAGGCGGGCGGGCGGAGGAAGACGAGGTGGAGGTGACGAGGCTGACTGATGACTCTGAGGACGGGTCGTGAACCCTCCGGCGGCCTGACACGCTCCGCTGACATGTGGGCACACTGACACAAATAAATACAGATAAAGTTTATATATAAACGCAGAACACCTTTTGTCCTAACACCTACATGTGTACAGTATAAGCATGTTTCCACCCACACACAAATCCATACGACCAACAGGAACAACAAAAGAAAGTTGGAAAGATTCCTTCTGAGTGATACTTGTGACTCATGTTCTTGCAGTTTATAGTTTTATAGTAATAAGATAAATTAGCTTTTAAAATGTAAAGTTCCAGAGTGGAAAGAGAGTAAATAAAGCCTGTTTTTCCATGAAAGTGACGCTGTGCATTGTGTTGTAAAGTGAGAAGAGCCAACGTGCACAGAGAGACATTAAATATAATTATGAAACAGAGCTGTCCTCAATGAGAATGTATGTATTTATATTCCTGTAAAAGCAGTGCACCGTCGACTGCATTAAAGACTCCATCTGGGGAATCATTCAGTGTTTTAACTGGGGAAATAAATGAATTAAAAGATGAATTACACCACAGGTCCCAGTTGGAGTATTGCACACACATCATATCCATACTTACATTTGCATGATAGTGTGTGCAGATGCATGTTTTCATACAGATTTGATCTGATTTATGGATTAAAAGAGCACACTCACTCTTGCATTGTGGGAAAACAGGCTCTCTTACAACAGATGCAGTAATTAAAAGCTGGTAATCAGGACGACACATAAACACAATAAACATGATGACATGAGACAAACTTAGACACAATCACTTTTCAGCAGTGAATCTTTAACCTTTGAAACAAAAAAATATGTACAAACAAAAAAAATTGGTGAACTGAAGGTCATTTATGTTGATCTTTATGAGTAATTTTCACTCAATTAAGTTTGACTCCACATTTTTTTTCCTGATCATCCTCGCTGTCCCATAATTCCTGAGTAAACTGTCCCTTTAAAGTCCCGCACTGGGTATGTTAGCATGTTAGCATGTTAGCAAATGCAAAGTAAGATAAGCGCACCTTTGCTAGCAAGCAACGTGTTTTATAAGCTACAACTTGGACACAAACTGTCTGCAGGGCGGCAACAACACTGAGCTCATCTGCAGAGTCTGACATGATTGAGAATAAAAGCATCTTAAAGACATTAAGTGCTGAATAAACAATAATATTACACTGTTTTTGCAAAAATCTACTGACTTATATAAACATACAGGAGCAGCAAAACAACATATTATTGTGAAAGTCTCTCCTCTGATCCTGATTTTCCAATATGAGCTGAGTTACAATGACAGTGGGATTTTCAACATCGTCCTTCTTCTGGAACTGAACCTGGAAGCTCCGGTTTCATTTCGGGGCTCCGTAACACCCCCCTGCACATTTACTTGACCCCCTCACACCTCTGCTGGGCTATCTATGTCATATGAAACACAGGCTAGACCTTTCATACGTTCATAAAGTTTTAACAAGCCTCACACACAGGTGGTAACGGAGGCAGGCGAGGCAGACGAGGAGGCCGAAGACATTCCTGTCTGATGAATACATCCGCAGTTAAACGCGAGGACATCTTAGTTAAAGCCACAGGGTCAAACCTGGACCCAATACTGGGAGTGATATACGATATCTGTCCACACCGCCGCTGCAACCACAGGCTCACACAAATGCAACGACGTTTTATCAGTTGGCTAACTCTATAAATCCTCAGATAGTGGACTTTTATTTACCTCGACCGGAGTGAGAAAGTCTGGCTTTTTATTTGAGGCGGACTGTTGACTGATTTTCCTCTCAGATGCTTTATATCAGCCAGAAAACCTCATGTTTCCTGATTTATTCCCACCTAAAGCTGACAGCATGTTGTTGTTCTGGTTTGATAACATTTTTTCAGACTTTTCAGGCTGTGGGACGTCAGTATCAGGTGAAATTTAAGAGATGAATACAATAAAAAAGCATATGAACAAGCATATAATACTTGTTTTCATAGACTCTTTTCTGTAATTTGGAAATATTAAAAAATGATGCTAAAAAAATACTAATAAATTAGTAGCAAAGTATAATCAGTGAAAAACACCACAGCTTTATTGTAATTATTTAAAAGGCTCTAATAAGCAAAAAATACTTTTAAATTGTGCATAAAAGAAACAGTTGAAATGTACTAAAATATTCTCTCTGACTCTCTCAGAAATGATCCCACCTGAGCTCATCTCGTTAAAAGCCTGATAGCTTTAATGCAGCAGCACTTTTTGTGGGAAAAGAACGTAGAAAATGAGAAAGAAGACAAAAATGACAGATAATGACGTTCATCTGCCCTTAATGGCTCATCAGAAAAATAAAAAGGCTGCAGTGAAGCTGAAGGAATAATAGTTTGATCTGAACATGACGGCGACTTGAACAAACGTCACTGTGGCTCTTTGGGTTTGTGTCTCAGAGGTTTGTCATCCTCGATAGTTACAGTAAACCTGATAAAAATAATGTAATAGGTGAATTATTTTTTAATTGTTGAACTTAATAAAACAGAGATAATGTACCTGGTTTAACTGAGCCAAATGCAATTAAAAGTTGGCCAATTAAACTTTAAACTTCAGTATTAATGTCGGATGATTACGAATGAACCTGATGTGAATGTCGATGCAGCTG
The DNA here is from genome assembly GCA_029814765.1 of Acanthurus leucopareius. Classification (NCBI taxonomy): domain Eukaryota; kingdom Metazoa; phylum Chordata; class Actinopteri; order Acanthuriformes; family Acanthuridae; genus Acanthurus; species Acanthurus leucopareius. The sequence continues at coordinate 22,009,323 of JAQMCX010000011.1, read as the reverse complement.
CAGGTTTTTCATCGAATGAGACATAAAATGAAACGTTTCTTGCTAAAAATCAAGGAGAAATGACAATTTTACCCTTTTAAGAAATGATTTCCTTGTTCTTAAAATAAATCACTGACCTTAAGAGCAGAACTTAATTAAATTGTTGCATTAATCCAACTTTAATTTGTACTGTAGCGGGAACTGGAAGGTCAAGGATGTCTTAAGGCAGCGTATTACATTTAAATTATGTTGATACAGTCGACAGTTTTTCTGAATTTTAAAAATCAGTTTACTCTCGATTACATTACAGGAGGTGCAGGTTCATTTCTATGAATAGTCAGGAGCAGCTGTCAGTGTTTATGCTTTCAGTTACACGTGGATATGTAAGAAATGAGTGTTTGCACTATTTACACACAAACTACATAAGGAAATCTGATAAATTAGACCCCTGAATCACAAACAGACTATAAACTGTGTGGTTTAAAGTTGGATCGTCCATGTGAGCGACATGTTTGACAGCAGGTCAGTTGGGTTTATCAGAGAGTAAAACAGACAGGAAGTCAAACAGAACACAGATACAAACTTACTGGAAACATTAAAGGAAAAATATTTATGACATTTTTTTTAATGTGTTTATTTGCTTCATATCAGATGTGATGACTCGTGTTTTTACTCCTCACATAAATCTACAGTTCAGAGTTGGTTAACTTTGCTTTGCATTGACTGTGAAAGAGTAGAAACACACGAGCGAGGCTTTTTACGACTGTAACAACAACTGCATCGTGTCGTCTGCACGTTAGTAACATTAATGTAGTTAATTTTCAGCAGGCTGCTTCCTCCTGTGTCTCATCTTTAAACTCACATTAACTGATCAGCTGCTGGCTGAAATTCAATAGTTAACTTTCAGGCATGAAGTGGCATCAGTCCTGAGCATTTGAACAAACACCTTCACTGCAGTTAAAGGGACAGTTCAGCTCAAAATAAAAGAAAAAACACACTTTCCCCTTGACTGTAATGTGTCTACTGTTTTTGTTTTTCATGAGCTGTCGATTTTTTGAAATATCAGCCACAGCGGGCGGCTTATGGTGTCAAAATGCTATAAAGGGTTAGCGTTTTGCTAATTTTGAGTAAACCCTCTTTACTCAAAATAATCCACTGTTTCTTTAAAGCTTCCAGGTTCATAAACATCAAGTTCTAAAGACAAATTAAACAGTTTAACACAATATCAGAAAGATGACTTGATGTTTTTTTTTCAGCATCGTTCTGACACCATCTGTCCGTTCAACCTCACAAGCTCGAGCTAAAACCTGAAGCAGTGAACCTGACGTGAAGCCTCGCAGTGTGAGCGAAGACTCAGGCAGGAAGCAGAAAACAACATGTGACGTGACGACACTGACAGTGAGCCAGGAAACGGAATTAAAATGAAACAAAACAATTATGGAATATTTTAACTGGTCAGCACACAGATAACTGCTCATGTGTGTGTGTTTTCATCCAGCATGGCTCACTGAGCACACACACACACACACACACACACACACACACACACACACTCACACTGTTGTCTGTCTTGTTGCTGCACTTCCTCCTCGTTCCGGAGCTTCCCGGCCAATGCTGATGAGCCTTGATGCCATTAGTGCTGATTTCATGTGACAGCGATGAAACCGGATAATGAAAATCAATAAGGCGAGCTACTCTAAGCCTGCAATTGTCAGGTTTTATAAATCCTCGTCTTGGCTGCAGTGGAGCTTTTCTCAGCTGCAAAACACACAAATGCATGCACACACACAAAGTTACACACACAAGCGTTTAAAAAACATACAATGCAAAATACTGTTGATGCATGAGAGTAAATAGGAAAAAAATGGTTCCCTGTTTGTGTTTCATGTCGCTCGGACGGCAGATTATTATCATTTCATTTTTCAGAGTTACTTATTTAGCCTGTGAAAGGTCTTTTTTATCTGTCTGCAGGCCTCTCTGCCTTCTGCAGCAGTTCAGGCCCATTTTTCAGGTGAGACCACTAATCAAATGCAATTTCAGAGCTTTTCATTAAGGCACATTTCCCTGATCTGACCTGCGTCCCTCCCACAGGCGCTTTTGTTCTCCTTTATATTCAGCTTGTTTTGTATTTCGCTCACAGACTCGGATCGATTCTGTCTTTCTGCGGCCTATCAGCGCTCCCAGTTAGACAAATTGCATTTACCTGCTTCACAAATGCCTCAAATGGAAAGAATGGAGCAAAGAAAAATTAGAAAACTGGAAAACAAGATGCCAACTTAAGGAAGCCAGTAAGTGGACGGGGCTCGCCGCCGCCGTGAGGTGGGACGGCGGCGGACGGCTCCGTGAGGATTGTTTGTGGACTGAAGGAAGGGTGGAGACCGTCTGACACAATAGGCCTTGATTCACACGGCTGAATATTCTCTCACACGCTAAAAGCAAATCAACAAACTTTCTCCCGAAGAGTGAAGCACTTTGATCATGAAGTCACACTTGACCTTCTTTCTTCTGCCTTCATCCGAACGCTGCAGCTCTGAGGGACGCGGCGATGAAGAGCTGCTGAGATATTTTCTTTCCAGCTCTGTGGCTCACACACACACTCACACACACACACACACACACACACACACACACACACACACACACAAACACACACACAGAAAAAAAAAAAAAGCTTTGGCAGATGCTGCAGCTCTGGGGAACAGAAGGACAAGAAGAGGGGCGATGTTTGTTCATCCTACAGAGACTAAATGTGTGTGTGATCACAGGGGGGGAGTGATGATAGCCTGTGTTTTCAGCAGAGGGCCCCGTGTCCTTGGGGGCCCCCACTGACTCATGAATATTTGGCTGACAGTGATTGGCCATTGTTGTGAGCCGCGTGGCCTTGTCTCGCCGCCTGTGCGTCCGACAACATGCGACGGCAGCCTCTCATCGCACCTCTGACAGCAGACCAGACGCTTTTAAAACCACATGAAACACACGGCGGCGCGGCGGCAATCATGTGCAGCAGCCTTGTATTAGTTTAATTGGGGACGAGAGCTCAGCCGTCAATTTCGTCCTTGGAAAAGGAAATCCATTTTGCCAAGGTCCAAACAACAACACGGCCGACGGAAAACAAAGAGGAAGCGACGTAACAGCAGATATTTGGTCGAAACGAGTCTTGGCCTCACATTTATCTGACTTCCTGACTCCTCTTTCACTGTGTGCAAATCAAAATGCAAAATGCAGCGTCAGCACGTTGCTGTGTATACTGCACCCCCCACCCCCCCGCAGCCCCCTGAGAGTCAGGCGATTGGCCGGATCAGCCGCTGCAGTTTATCAGAGGATTCAGAGAGGATCCGAAGGCAAAAAGCAATATCTGCATTTACAGAGAGCCTCCTGTCTGGATTCTGGCGAGTTTCTGTGTAAATAAATTAGTCATAAAGACGTAAATGGATTCATTTAAACTTTTCTATCTGTTTTACATCCAGTCTGAAAACTTTAAACCCTTTTTTCTTTCAAACTTTGCTGCTTCAGAAGCATGAAACTGCTCTCATGAGGGTTTTGACTCAGAGGGACGTTGAATTAATCCTATACAGAGATATGTAGAAACCCAACTTCACATGATAAAACACATGTTTAAATACTTCCTAAACTGCTGCTAAGAATATATTATGTCATATTGGAGTCGTGTTTTAGAGTTATGATGCTCTGTGCAAACGTACAAACACTCAGAGTGATTCAGAGGGAATCAGGAAGGTGACTGTGATGAAATGTGGCGGCTGGAAGACAAAAACATGATATATTTGATATCAACAGCCTCATATTCTGTATTTCAAAGTGTTTGTCGTCTTACAAAGCTTCACTTTCGTTATCAGCCTGATAAATGAAACATAAATCTCAGCTGATTATAATGCATGACTGTGATATGTGACAGTTTGTTCAGCAGGGACTCATTTTTTTGGTTTCAGTAGGTGAGTTTTGTTGCTCATGTGGGAACAAACTCTGGGTCGTGATTTTCCCACAGAGAGGAGCAGCCGCTCTGAATGAACGGTGCATCTGTGTCGACTCCAGATCGCAGAGATAAACTCGCAGAAAGAAACACAACGAGCTCAGAAACCACAGCGTGAGAAGCCAGACCTTCATATCCGTGTAATCTCTGCTCTGCCTTTAATCCTGATCGCTGCACAATGACGACCTGAACGACTCGACTGCGGCGCTACAATTAGAAACAGCAGAATAACGGAGCCAAAAACGCCTCACACACTCTTCACTTCCAACAGGATCATCAGTCACTCTGCTCTCCGTCCTTAAACTTTCCTCTGCTGGCAGTTGACCTGTTTTGTTGTGATTGCCAGCATCTGGAGGCATGTTCTCCTTTTTGCATGCGTATAAAATATTAGTCATGTAAGCTCATCTTGCTGAGAGCACTTTGACTGGTGTGTGTAAAAAAAAAAAAAGTGGAAGGCGTATATTGTGCGTGCCAGCTCCATTAGACACGGCTGCAGAGGCTGACACTGTAAAACTTTGGGTTGGATTGCTTAAAAGCTCCAATGTAAAAGATATTACTTCTCCTTGTCAAACGCCAAATAAAGTCCAGTTAATCTCAGTAAAACCTGTTCTGGCCGAAGGGAAACATGTATAAACAAATCTATGACAAATGGCTTCGATGTTTCTGGGAAATTAAATTTTAACCACAGATGCAGTTTCTGTAGAAAAAACCAGGACAGGACCTGCAAACACGTCCGCAAGACATCTGATATTCATTTTCTGTCCATTTCTTTGTCGTTTGTCGAAAACTCTGCCAGTGAAAGTGATATTTAACCAGAACATTTCACCGTCCCCTCGAAGGATCAATAAAGATTTATCTCATCTGAGCCGCTGCCTCCAGTTTTGGGTGGAAAATTGATATCTGATGGCACCAAAGTCGTTTTAGCATCCTGATATTTAAACAAGTATTCAAGAAGCCGGCGGTGGCAGCGTGTGGGAACGTGTTTGTTAAAACTGATCCGACTCTCGATGATCGATGGTGAAAAATGTCTGTGATTAGAAAACACAGTTTAAACGGGTTTACATGATATTTTCAGATATTTTTCAGATATTTTAACACTAAACGAAACTGTCGACCTGCTGGTGGTTTAAGAGTTAAAGTGAGAAATCAGCATCAGTATTCATGATAATCTATCGGGCATTTTTCAGCAGTGAACTGATCGATCGGCCCACCGCGCCGTCCTCAGATACCTGCAGGGCATCATCGGTAAAAGTTTAATCTAATCATCCACACTTAGACTCTTGGCTTGTTGAGCTGCAAACAGCATGTAAATCACCGCGGTGCAAACTGTTGCAGCCTGTTTCTGCATGAAAATGTTCCTTTGGTTTGAAACAAAAACTGCATCAATCCGCTGACGTCCAACCTGTTAATGTTGTAAATGGCTGTTCAGGACGATAATGGACGGACTGGTTTCTTACTGCTGCAGCCTCATCAGGCGTAATCGTGCCCCCAGAGACACCTGGGAAACCTGGGAAACCTGGGAAACCTGGGGAAGGTGGAGTTATTGGTTGGGACTTAATGTGGCTTCATATGCATGCATGTATGTTTCTGTGAGCTTCACATTAAACATAACAAATATTAAACATGCACACATGAGTTTATTGGTTAAACCCGGTTCAGCTCAGAAGATGCTCGTTGCTCGTTTCCTGCAGAATGTTGCATGTGAACGTTTCAGGTTGAATCTCCTCATTTTTTGGCTCTCTTATACTCACACAATTTTAAATAACTGGAAGAATTTCCACAACATTAGCTTCCAAAAATATTCTTCTCCAAGTCCGAGAGCTCAGACCTCAGATCACCTCTAATGATTTTAAACATCCCCATCCGAAGCCCGACAGCTCTGTGTTTTAAGGAAGTTGCTTTTCAAACAGCAGCAGAGTGAAACTCAGTCAGTTTTATTGCTTTTCAGTTGTGTTGGTTTCTGTGAGGGACAAAGTCGTCACACCAGAGGCTGAATCTGACCAGAAGGTGATGATAACTTCAGATATTATATGTTCTATGTATTTTGTAATAAGCTAAATTGATACCTCTGTGAAGAATATAAACGGAGGTTAAACAAAATATGTGAGATAAACCAAAAAAAAGTGAAAGTAAACAGTTTTTTAACATCTGAACATCTTCTGGTGTAAAATCTCAAACACAGAATTCAAAGATTCTTGTTGCTGTTTTGTTTTGGGGGAAATGAACAGATAAAAAAAGTATCTTTGCATAAAAACTCACAGGTTTTATTAATATTTCATTAAAAAAATCTTGTTATTTCTCTCAGACAATATGTTTTACACCTTCAGTGCAAAAACATTCAAAGTGCCTTTTGCAGTAATGAGTTGTGCAATTAATTCACGTTTTAATTTCAGCGCTGGTGTAAATGAAGAAGCTGCGTTGTGTGTTTCTGCTGCAGCTTCATCACACGCCGCCTGCTTTCAGGCGCCGCGCTCTCGCCATCCTCTGCCGAGCTAAAAATACCAGAAATCTGACAACTTTTTCTTTCTGCGTGTGATAAAATTCCTGGTGCTGTGATTTTGCAGAGCTACACGATGGAGGCTTTGTTGTCAGCTCCAGAGCAAATAAATCTCTTTGAAGCGACAACATCACAACCAGGCGACTTCAAAAAAACCCAGATTAAAAATTAGCTACAGAAGGAGAACTTGCCTCCGGGCGCTGATGTGTAAAAGTCATTGTGAATTTAGGTGCTTGGATTCTTGGGCTTGAATTTGGGCGATTAAACGATGTGTGTATCCTGAGTGTTTGCTTCATCTCAGCCTGTAAAGACTAAAGAAAATGCATCTGCAAACTCTCGGAGATGTGACGTGATGGGATGAGGAGCAGGTGTGTGTTGTTTTAATGCAGGTGTGTGTTGTTTTAACGCAGGTGTGTGTTGTTTTAATGCAGGTGTGTGTTGCTTTAACGCAGGTGTGTGTTGTTTTAACGCAGGTGTGTGTTGTTTTAACGCAGGTGTGTGTTGTTTTAATGCAGGTGTGTGTTGTTTTAACGCAGGTGTGTGTTGTTTTAATGCTTTCAGAGGACCATGAAGCTCACAGACGACAGAGTGTGAAGACAGCGACACTGTAAAGTCTTTCACATCATCTCGTCTTCTTACCTCTGACTTTCTTTGAATCCTGGTTCAGATTTCCATCAGGTCTTCTCCTCCTTCCTGTCACCTGACAGGACCCTGGACATAAAAATAAATGCCCCCCTGATGGATCTTCAGTCTGAGTGCTCCTTTACACTCAGATCATAAAGTGAATTGAACGTCTGGTGAAGGAACGGTCACATATGTCTCTTTCATTTGCTGTGAAGTGGTTTTTTAAACAGCAAACTGAATTTTACCACAAAATATCTTCAATAAATCCACTGAGAGCAAAACTAATCTCATCAGGAAACAGCCTGCAAGTCCAGATTCAGGCGGTAAACAGGTTTACAAGCACAGCATTTAAAAACATGCAGCACTTCCATCCATCATTCATCATAAATCATGTCTGATAAAAATAATCGGATGTTCTGAGACTTTCTGAGTCGAGATTTCAAACTGAACAAACACAGAATCTGTTATTACTTTAAAATTTGTTAAATTGTTTTTTAAGGTTCTCAGACCCTGAACGCAGCAGCGTTAGTTGTCTCTGTTTCTGTGTGATGGTGTGTTTGTGGAGGATTCCTCTCTTGTTCAGACTCTCTTCCTGATCCTTCTGTGATCCTTCAGGTCTTTTATCAGCTCGTCGTTTGACAGAATGTGTCCATACTTTTCTCAAAACCACAGGGATCCATTTTTGTTTTATCATTAATTTATCTGTTTTGTGCCGATGAACCGAACGAACCAGCCGGTCATTCACTCATTCACTCATCGAGCTCTCAGAGAATTCGTACCTGATCTCTTCTCGTCTCCGTTTGCTGCCGGTTTGTGTCGGTGTTTGGTGTTTTCCTGAACTTTATCGTCTCGTGTTTATCTCTGCTTCAGGTTCATGACCTCCAATGATCAGCGGCTGCCTCGTCCAGGCATCAATCTGTCCTCCAGCAAACAAACCCAGCCCTGCCCCCCCGCCCCCGGCTCAGCATCTGCCCTGCTTCACCTTCGACCCTGGACCAGCTCTCCAAATCCTCCTCTTATCAGCTCTAAAAACACAGAACTACTGAAAGAAATCTGTCAGAGTAAAAACTTGAAGCCACAAAACAGAAACCAAGAGTCAAAATTTGCTGCAAAGACTCAAAATCTTAACAAACATGTTGAACTCTGAGCGACGCTTCAGTGAGCATGAATAAAGAGCTCTGGACCTCCGTGTTCTTCATGAGATCTTTGGTCCTGCTGGACATCAGGAGGATTCTTCCATCCGAAGCACAAAGTGTTTAAAGTTTGATGGTAAACAGGTTTTTGTTTGTTTGTTTGTTTGTTTTTTAGGGTTTTTTGCTGTCGAGCCAAGTTTTTTCTGAAGCACATTTCACAGACATCATCACACAGAGCCGTTCAATCCTGAACATGAGTCAAAGAAACAAAGTAGAGAATGAACCAAATGAATAATCAGCTGTGATACACAAAGATAATAAAGCTCAAGCTGAAAGAAAAATACCAGATATTCTTACAGCTTCTGTCTGTACGAGTGGACTTTGGAAAGTTTAACCTCCTCGAGTCCTGAAAGTCTGAGGAACGTTTAGAAGATGATGAGGAGCTGAACGCTCAGCTCACGAGGTACAAATGTCCAAACTGGACTTTCAGGATGTTCAGTGGACACCAAGATACCAGAAAACAAGAGGTAAAGTTCACAGGAAGCCGGAGCAGATCGTGACATTTGAACATTTTGTAAACAGTTTGAGGTTTAAAATGAACCTGAACTGTATTTGTTACACTCAAGTGTGTTTTCTTGCCAATAAGCACAGCGAGCAAGAAATGAACCCAAACTGAAGGAAAATCATTTAGTCTGTGAGAGTTTTTCTGTCTCTTTTTTATCCTCCTTGCCTTTTTTAATTGCATTCAGAAGTAACTGTGACTGTCCTCCATGTCCTCTACTAAAACACTTCAGTGGACGTCTTTCACAAAAAGGCTGTTTCTTTTAGAAAATACACCACAAGTGGACTCGAGTCTGACAGAGAAGCTGCTGAAGGAAGTTGATTTTAGACAGAAAACTGAGTTTCTGCAAATAAACCAGCTGCAGCAGTTTGGAGCTTCATGTGTTGATGTTTCTGCACAGGACCGAACCTGCTGGACGGACTGAAACCGGCGCTTCAGAGCCTCTCGTGAGCACTGAGGGAACCCACACGGCGCCGGCGACACACAGGCGGCTTTAACAGGTTGTTTTTCACCCGTTTTACTACTTTTTATTCCCGTAATTAACCGCCGAGCTCACATTACACTTGACAGGTGCGATATATGTGACAGTAAAAGTGACATTTTTTAACTTTCTCAAGGGTCGAGACAGACAAACAAGCTGTAAATATCGTCTGAGGGGGCCGCAGTAAAAGGCGTCGTGGAGGGAAAACATGGCCGCTCTGCTCAGCGGACCGTTTCTGCCGTGAAGTTAAAAGACTCTCCAGCGGGAAAGTCCCTATTCTCCATCGTGTCACTGCACGACCGCCTCTCCCTCCCTCCCCTGTCGCCCCCCCCCCCCCGTCTCTCTTTAGTGGGCCCACTTATGCTTCATGATGGCCTCTCCTGGGTGCTCTTGCCTGAACCTCCTGCTCCCTCACGCTGCCTCTCTCCTTCTCTTCTCTTTCATAGTCTGTATCTCTTCGTCTCCTTGGAGGACCCATTTCACCCCACTTACTTTTTAGTGCAGTCTCTCAAACCTCCACCCCCCCCCCCACCAACCTTTCAATTGTTCTCTTTATCCTCTCCTCTTTTTTCTTCCTTTCTCTCCCTCCGTCTGCCCTCTCCGTGTCCTTTGCTTGCATGTGTTTGTCCTGCGACACGAACGTCCTTCGAAAGAGAAGAGAGCAGAAATATCACACAGTTCTCCTTAATAATCATAATAATGATGAGCTGCACCTGTTCTGGAGTTTCCAGCATAAAGTCACTGTTATTTTATTTCTATAGAGGAGGGGGGGGGCGTGAACCTAACACACCCTAATACACAGCCTGTTTGTCTACAGATGTGAAACAACATCTGCAGTAATGTGTTAAAGTAATGAGTTACAGTCTGAGGTCTGTTCGTTCAGCAGCACAGAGGTAATATTACTGTAGTTACAATATTATTAGGAATATTACAGAAAATCTCCAGGCTGCAGTGTATTTTTATGCTTCATGTGCAGTTAAATACGCATAAATTTACCCAAGAAATAATCCTGCATTTTTTGTGATGATAGTTTGGTAGGATTGGAAAAAAATAAGTTCAGCCTTTTTGAGAAACGCCATTTATCAACTTCAGCTCATTGTGAGCATCACTGACATAAACGATGCATAATTTAAACCCACCTTCATTCGCTGTAGCAGCTCGATCTATTGATCGGTGATGTCGTGGTGAAGACGTCGGCACAAAACTCTCTGTTTTTACAATTTGGCCATCAGGCATCTCATGTTGTCACTCTTATAATCCTGCAGCCAGACGTCAGTCAGGAGTCCTGAGTCCAAGCTGCTCTAATGGCTCTCACGCTGGCTGCTCTCCTGTCTGTCTGTCTGCCTGTCTGCCTGTCTGTCTGTCTGCCTGTCTGTCTGTCGGGCTCTGTGGTCTGAAGGTGCCGTGGGCAGCGATCGATCCAAAAATGTGCCGTGTGGTTTGGAGACTACAGCACTTCCAAGACAAAGAAGGGCAGGACGTTCTCAGTCCGTCTGCAGAATAAAAAGGTGAGAAGGGAAGTGAAGTGAGATTTCTGGCGGTTAATGAAATAAAATCACAGATGAAGTGTTCAGACACGAAGCTGACGGCTGCACCCCCGCCGCCACGCGTGGTTTTTTAAAACGGCTCACCGGCGCTCACAGGGTTAAACACCACTTAACCCCGCTGCCGTGTTAGCATGTTAGCATAGTTATTGAGTTATTGAACCTTTGTGAAAACTGCACGAGCTCATTTGTTAAAGTCCAAACGAGCAGTTTGAGGCTGGAAACAGCTGACTGCATGCGACATGAACGCTGCATGCAGAGCAACGAACATGCAGGAACGTCTGTGTGTCGCTGCAGTTTGGATTTTATGTTTTTATTTTATTTTTCATTTAGCTTTTCCCCGTTAAAACCACCTATGTTTGTATCTTTGGATGTAAACTGATCCATTAATGACAGATCAGCAACCTGATCATCAAAAAAACCTCCGGCCATGTTGCATATGAGTGTGTGTGTGTGTGTGTGTGTGTGTCTTCTGCAGTACAAAAGCTGTGAGGAAACTGAGGTCAATGCAGGTGACAGGATGAGAGGATCCCCCCCCCCCCATTCAGAGCTGAATCTGCCTCTTAAGACAATCCCGCAAAGAAACAAAAGGGGGGGGGGGTCCAATCGATGCAACACAGAGGGAAAATATTCAATGGACCTCACAGCAACTTTGATCAGAAATAATTGATTGCTGTGGGATTGCGTGATGTGGTGCTCGGCACCGGTGAAGCAGCCGAGACAAGACTCTTAATTTGGAAAAACAAAGAAAACATGGAGCTGCTTTATGTTTGATCAGGTCACTGCGGATAATAAGAAGAGAATAAAATATTCACTGCGAAACAGAAACAAACATACACAGATTTGTATATATGTGATTTAAATAAACATTAAATGTCTCCTGAGGATTAATTCTAATAACGAGTAAATCCATAAATTCATCTGCTGATTTAATAAAACATCTCAGCTCACATAGATTTGCTCCAGCATCATTACAGACATCGATGTTCCCAACAGGAAGAGCTACAGAAAACTTATTGATCCCTCATGTTTCCTTTACTGTCAATGTTATTTTATTAAACGTTTAAATTATGTTTGGTAACATTTTATTAACTGGAAGAAAAGAAACATGTTTTCGGTGAAGAGGATCTTTACCTTTCTGCCTCCTGGGCCAGTTTCTGGTTGAAAATTTTAAAAAAGTAACTAAATAAATTGAAAAAGTCGTGTGCTGCTCAAAGAAACAGTCACGTAAACTCTGGATTTTAAAAACAGGAAGTCGAAACTCAAAGACAATCTGAACTACGCAGACAGAAACTGGCTGTTTGAGTGCAGATAAAAGAACCTGGAAGAAAATATTAATACTGCAGATTTCCTCGACTTCACACACCCTGGAAATGCTGTGTGAAAATTCCAGTGTCAGAAATGTGTGTGTGTGTGTGTGTGTGTGTGTGTGTGTAGCACTCAGCATACACACATCCGTACAACTGTGGGACAGAGATGATCGACCCTGTTTGCTGTTTGAAGGATCCTGTCAACTTCAGCTCAGGAATCTGTTTTATAACTGTGATCTTCCAGAAGAAAAGGAGCTTCTGAGGGTCACAGGAAGTGGAAGGTCAGCAGGACGGCGACACTCAGAGACGCATCGAGCTTTCTGATTACAGCCGTGCCGTCGTCAGTGTGTGTGCAGACACGACGGCCTCTGCTAAGCTTCATCACGTCTCACTCTTATTAATCCTTTAAAGGCCCTTTTTCTTGATGCACTCAAAGCTTCTGTCTGTTTCCGTCTGTTTGTCAAACCTCCGCCTGATACGTGACTCGACCCTCACATGCCGACGAACAAAGTGAGGAAGGATGAGCCAAAAAGAGGAGAGAGGAAAAAGAGGAGGAGGAGGAGAGATGTGAAGGAGAGGCTCGGGGTTTTTCTGACAGTTTGAACAATGGCCTGGAGGGCTCGCTGGAAAAACGCCATGCGCTAAAAACACCCGATTAGCTTTTATTTCAACGCCGTGTGTCTGCTACTCTGACCTCTCAGCAACCAGAAGTGAAGACCTGTGGTTTCCTTCCAAGACCAAAAGCTGTCAGAGCTCGTCTCAGGATTGGACGGCAGGCCGCGGCGTCCTCGCAGGGAAGGACAGGAATCCAACACGCCGGCTTCTTCTGCGTCTGCGTGACCACTCGGCTCCGCTCACACGGATACATTTCTGTTCTTTGGCCTCGATCTCAGAAACTTAAATGCAGCCTGTTACAAAGGAAGCAGCTGCTGACAAAAACACACGCCAGTCTGATGCGTAGATGCATGTGTTTTCCTCTGCATTCACACCTGCAGCTCCCCACCTCCCCCCCCCCCGTTAACGTTTAGCTCTGTGCACTCTGCGTTTCAGGGCTGACAGAGTGATCACAGCTGTATGAACCTGGAGGGGAAGCAAACTTTGAGAAAAAGGGGTTTATTTTACGGGAGGGAGAGCGGACGGACGGACGGACGGACGGACAGACGGACAGACGGCGGCAGGAAAGGTCATAACTCATTGGTTGGTTCCTCGGAGGAGCCAGCGGCGAACATCGCAACAATGGACGCATTTCCGTGGCGATTTGGATTCGACCACTGCACCGTTCCCACGGGACAAAGGACCAATCAAAGAAAAAAAAATGCAATCTCTTTGTCTGTGAGCCTGTTTTAATGTGCATGTGTGTGTGTGTGTGTGTGTGTGTTCTTATGGTTCACAGTCAAAGCAAAAAAAAAAACCACAATCACATTTCTATCAAGTTACCGGAGTCAGAGGGGACCTGCCGGGGTTCACTCCTCTGCCCCGAGAGTGACTGGAAGTGAGGATGATTGAATTATGTGCAGGCAGAGGAGAACACACGGGAACACACAGCAACACACACAGCAACACACAGGAACACACAGGAACACACACAGGAACACACACAGAAACACACAGGAACACACACAGCAACACACAGCAACACACAGGAACACACACAGGAACACACGGGAACGTGTCTGTGCAGATAGTGAGACGCCCGAGACCCCGGAAACATAAACTCCATCCTCCAGCTGAATTGATCTCATGTTGCTCTGTAATTGCATTGGGAAAGCTGGAAGAGGAAGGAAGCGAGGGATTTCTACAGGTCACATCAGGAAGTGAGGCAGGTTCTGTTCGGTGCTCACCGTCGGTCGATAATCTGACAAAACACACACTGACTGTAATGCAGGTCGTCCAGCATTGATCTCCGGTCAAATACAGTTTTATTCTCTCGCTCTGTAACAGCGACTTCGGTGTTAAACGATATGCATCCGAGCTCAGTTTGAAAGAGCTGCGGCGCTTTTCTTCTCTCGGCGTTCGAGCTCAGAGCGTCTGAACGGGTCGCGTCGGTCGGGTGGCACATTTGAATGAGGTCACTCCTCCGTCTAAGTGGGCAGTAAAACAATTCTGCGAAAACTAAACACATTCACACACAATTCAGTGGGAGGAAAGTGAGCGTTTGGAGGAAAGGTAACATCTGTTAGACGGGTTCGGCAGAAACGGCTGTGGCCTTTCAGAAGAACTCACAGCGTTTCAGCAGTGAAGAGGAAGCTGGTCAGAAAAGCTGCATGAAGATGAATCTTATGTTGGTTAAATAAACAACATGAGGAGGGTGGAGGTGGTCGGGGTGGGAGGAGCTGCAGCTTTTTTTAAATGAGATCAGCAGCTGATAAAGAAAAGCTTTGTTTTACTAATTCAGCACATCTCCGTCTCCCTCTGAAGGCCCGTCTGTGTTTCCATGGCGTCTCCATCAAATTAGCACCATCAGATCTGTTTCCCTCCCTCCTTACTGCGCCTGCACCACCTGCACCGCCGCCGGAGCGAGCTGCTGGTTGTCATCTACGTTTGCTTACAGGAGAAGGTTAAAGCTACGTTGACTCGGTCTGAAGGTTCATACTGAATCAAACTCTTCATGTGACGTTTGTTCAGCTTTTCGGTTTGTTGCTTGTTGCTGTGATTCATCCATCGCTTTATAATTATTTAAGACTGAAATGAGAAGTAACATTAGACATAATATTATGCACTTAATTGGCTTTGTTTTTGATTACACAAGGCAGATGAGAATTTTAATGGAAAGCCGGACTCATTTACTACAACTCCAGTTTTGTCCATTTAAACTAACTGTATTGGATCAGTGGTGGCAGTTGTTATGTGTGTTAATTAAAGCTGAAGATGTCAGATATGATCCCATCGATCCTGCTGGCGGCTCGAAGCCTCTCGCCTGTTTGTCTGCTCGGCTCTTAACGTCCAGCTCCATTATGATCGAGATTCAACATCACTGACACAGATTATAACATCGAAAACCTTTTCACAGCTTCGATACTCTGAGCTTTGTGTCCATCTTTCATAAAGCTGCACTCAGGCTCCAACTGGTTTCGGCAGCTCTTAGTGGCTTTAACATGTTCAGACTGTTGTTGTTTCCATAATTTATGAGAATTAAAGAAAGCATGTCATGAGGTTCAATAACTATGTGTCTGATTAAAGTTAAAAATGTCTGAGAGTTCATCTCCTGAGGATCTTTCACTTAAACATCTGCTTTGTTTTCACTCAGACTTCACTCAAACTCTTCAGTTTGTGTTTCAGAGTTCACAGTAATGAAACACATCCAGGTGTAATCACATGATGATGTGTTGACACTGTGGTTGTGACCTTTGTGAGCTGCATAATCTGCAAGTGTTTGCTCAAAGTTTATTTGAATTTGCATCAAATTAAATCAAAAGTGAGAATCATCACTGCATTCCTTCAAATCTGTCGGTTTAATACTTTATATTTCAATGAGCTGGTTTGATTTTTATGAGATTTGCTTACTTACAACTGTGCAATAGTAATTCAAAGCCCTGCAAATACAAATATATTTATGTTTTTCTCAGTCAGAATCTGTTTGTTCTGGTTAAACTTTGCTGCTCTTGCTAGTTGAAGTAGGTGGGATCCAGAAGATCCAGAAGATCCAGAAGATCCAGAAGATGCAGAAGGTGCAGAAGGTGCAAAAGGTGCAGAAGGTGCTGTAACATCCTCTCTCACTCCTGTTTGGTGTCTGTAGGCTTAAAAACAAGAGTATCAACATTTTAATGACCTGATCTGCTCATTTGGACCGTCAGAGAGATTGTTGTAAGAAAATCAACCAGAGAGAATAAAACGAGTGAAGCAAAGATCAGATGTTGGTATTGAAGGCAACGCGTCGTCCCTGATGGGAACTTAAGGAATTAAAGGCTTTATTAAATTAGGCTTTGAATGATTTTTGAATAAAACCTTTTACAAAGACTTTCGCACAATAAAGATAGAAATAATAATGATTAAATAATAAGAAGTAATAATAAAACTGGAGAGTTTGTAAGTGCAGATTCAGAGTAAAATAAAAATATCCAGAAAACATTTTATTCACTAAAGTGGTGAATGAGGAAAAACCAAACAAACAAAACTTACAGAAGTGATCATGAAACTTCTCCAAATATTAACCTGTTTTTCATCCAGAGCAGAAGTCTGAACTTAAACAAACCTTTAAAAATCTTTTCATGTTTATCTTAAATATGTGAGCGATTTCTCCAAACAGACTGAAAGAAGCAAAAACCCCAAAATCTCAAACTGCTCAGGCAGGAAAAAAACAACGTCTTCACCTGCAGGTTCTCCCTCAGCTTCAGGTCCAAACAACAGCAAGAGTGCCAGCTGTGTGTGTGTGTGTGTGTAGGTGTGTGTGTGTGTGTGTGTGCGTGTGTGTGTGTGTGTGTGTGTATGTGTGTGTTCATGCATAGGTCATTCAGCCAGCAGCAGTCGGGCTCCCTGTATGTCTGACCTTTCCTCAGGCACATGACACCGCGATGACACCGACCCCGTACAGGCCAGATGCTGCTCACCGCACACACACACACACACACACACACACACACACACACACACACACACACACACACACACACACACACACACAC
>JAQMCX010000011.1:21976497-21991491 GCA_029814765.1 Acanthurus leucopareius | reverse complement strand
ACACACACACACACACACACACACACACACACACACACACACACACACACACACACACACACACACACACACACCAAGACAGGGAATTCTTACCTGGCCTTCTTAGCCCTACATGCTCTTCTTACATTTTATCTAAAACAAACACAGAAAAAGTCTTTAAATGAAGAAAAAACTTGGCAAAAAGTTTCTGTTAAAGAAAATTTTAAAAATCTGACCTTCAAATAAAAATCACTTTTGATGAGTGTGTTCCTCACCAGCTGACAATAAAACACATAAAACACATAAAACACACCGGATCATGTGACCTTTGACACACACATCCAGATGTTGGAGCAGGTTCCTTCATCTTATCACCAAAAACAACACAGACAGGAAGTCGTTCAAGAGCTGAGAGACAAGAAAATGTGACGTCTGTAGTTTTTTGATTCGTTGACTCCATCTACTGATGAAGATCATGTGATCATGTGATGAGGTCAAAGGTCATGAACTGATTATGTGGATCTGCTTCCTCAACAACTGTGATTCTCAATCATCAACCACAAGAAGAAGCTCATGTTATTATGTTATGACCTCATACAGATGTTTTGCTCGTGCGTCAGCAGATTAAAGCAGCATAGCTCTCATTGTGTGTGTGTGTGTGTGTGTCTGTCTGTGTGTGTGTGTGGGGGGGGGTAATAATCTAATAATCTTAATAGTTAATAATCTCACTCATTTTAAGTGTGTTTCTGTCTGAAGTTTCTCCTGTGAGGAACATCTTCTAGCAGAGACAGACGGTCTGCAGTGGATCTTTCACAGTTTTTTCACTGGAAGCTGCTTCAGCTGGATGACAGAACTCAAGAGAAACTGAAGCTGCAGGTTCAAAAACTACATCAGTGAGCAAACGTTCAATCTTAATTAAAAGACTGGATTAAATGTATCAGTGAGGCTGAAGGGAAACTATAATTATCTGAACTCAGGTTTTATTTCAGTGCATCGGACATCAGCTCTATTAATCAGGAGGACATGGGACCTCACTGAAGACCTGGAAGCTAAAAACAGGAGAAACACGAGCTGAAAGATAAATGGAAAGGTTGTAAACAAGCCTAGAAAATTTACCCAGATTAATAAAACACACACAAAAAAGAAAAAGTGGTTGTGTGTGAGATAAAAAGCTGGTGTGGAGCTCAAGGTTACAGGAGTCGAACTCAGAGGCCAGAAATATTTGATTCCTTTATTAGCAACTGCGAGCAGTAACTGCCAAGATCCATTTAAAATAAACTTTTCAGCGTCAGAGACGTGGTGGTGTTTTCCATGCGAGTGCAGCGTTCGGGGTCCGGAGAGCAGAGCGGAGCGGGGGGGGGGAATGAGTAATGTCTGCCGTACTGTAAACCCCGCACCATAACTTCCCAGCCACCGTTTTACTGCCCCTCAAGCTGCCCCGTAAGAGCTTGGCTCCGTCACATGGCATCAGCAGCTCACGCCATAACTCCGCATGCTGTACTTATTATCACTGCGGTGAACACACACACACACACATGCACGCTGACACACACACACACACACACACATACACAGCAGCGTTTACAAGGAGAAGCAAATACTTTTTAGCCATTTAGGTGTTTTTTTTGGTTGGGCGGGCACAGCCGAGCTGCCGGTGCAGGATTGTGAGGGATGAGTGTGTTAGGAAACATGCCGGTGATGGGTGACGGCGCTTTAATGTTGATCATATTAAATCTGATCTGCAGACTCACTCCCAATAACCCTCACAGTCCTAATGGATTAAAATGATAGCTCACTATTAACTCCAGCTCAGGTTTTCTTTACTGCGTCCCTTAAACGCATCACCTTTTCTCCCAGAACCAGAACGGCCAAGGTCATCCAGCAACCGGCCGGCGAGGAGCTGCAGCTAAGCCCCATGTTGGATTGTGGGAGGAAAAAAAACTTCAATTTGTTTTGAGACTTGGGGAGGAAGCTGAATCCTCGCTGAGCTGTCACAGCACTTTTTCTACAGACTGACATCCTCCTTCTTTCTTCTTTTTTTTCTTACTTTCATGTAGATTTCACCTGGATGAGGATCAGACCAAAGGAAAAGCAGCTTTTCCCCCCAAAGAAAAAAAAAAAAAAAGGTACAAAAAATCCCTGCTTTGGCCAATGGAGATGTTGAGGAGTACAAGACTGGAGGCGGGGATAACTCTGCTGCTCAGATAAGCTGAGAGGGGCTCTGTTTGCCTTCAGGGATATCTACAACTTTAGTGTACCTGCCTCAGCCTGTGTTCACACAGCCGCCACGACTCAATGATATTTCGCCCGCGGCCCGGCTGCATGTCGCCGTGCTATCTCTGCCGCACAGGCTCTTTGGGAGTTTCAATCTTGTAGCTCATGCAGCTTTTAACTGGACGCTGTCGTCCTGAGCTGTCATTATACGATCACCTGGTGTAAGCTTCAGCGCCCGTGTTTCCGACGCGTCCTTTATCTGTTGTCTGCGCCGTAATTACACCGTTTGATAAAGCAGCTTAGGAAAATAATAATTGGCTTGAAAGGATATTAAAAATCCAGTTGTGTTCATGTTTTCATGTGGGCAACATGCACTGAAAGCTGCAGGCTGCAAGGAAAGCTGTGTGCTACAAAACACATGTTCTGCAGACGCATCCAGCAGAGGCTGTTTGGATCCAGCAGGTGGAATAATGGACGCTGAGCAGTGAAACCACTAATGTGTTCCCGAGCTTTTTCTTTTCTTTTTTTTAAATATAAAAGCAATGGATGGATGGATGGATGGATGAACAGATGGATGGGTGAATAGATAAATAGGTGCACAGTGTATTTTCCGACGCTCGAGCACTCTTCATGGTATTATTTCCCCCAGAATCCACCATCCTTATAACCCCGAAACTGCACCTGAACCGGTGCTGCTGCTCTGCTTCTGATCCTTTTAGTGCTGTAATCCGCTGCAGCAAACAGCCTCACTGTTCCCCCCGTAAGCTGTTTTCCTCTGATGGCTTGATAACTGCTGTAAATTGGAAACTAATCCTAAAAGGTTTTTATTTTTCCGCTTGCGTTCTCTTTGCTCTGGCCGTCTTTCACCCTCTCCTCTGAGTTTCCCCCCACGGACCCTCTCCACAGGGCGGGGGGGCTCTCCTTCACTCTCCACTTAAGATAAAAACACACTTCTGTGTTTCCTCCATGTTACAAAGTCACATTTGATGGTTTCTCGTGCCTTTGCTCACATTTCTTCCCTGTGTTGTTTCCCTTTGTTTCTCACATCGTCACTGAATCAAAGAGGTTTGGTTTTTTTCCTCGTGAAGACTTTGAGCCGAACTGTTAACAAACCGCTGAAACCGTCGCTGTGAACATGAAACACATCACTTCCTGTCTTTTATTCTTTAAAATTGTTTTTTTTTGCAATTAATCTGCAGGACAACAAACATGAGAAATGTGGTTCACGAGCAGAGAAGATGTGACAAACTCTCTGCAGATCAAACACTGAGTCTGCTTTCACTTCGCAGCCCTGCAGCCTGTGAAGATGTGATGTTTCATGTGAGAATCCACTTAAATTACAAATGTAAACGTGTGTCTGTGTGCACAAACCTGGAAACAAGGAGTCAGTAAGTCAAAGTGATCGACAGATGAAGTCAACTCTTTCTGTTTTGTTAATTTTTCTAACAACATTTATCCAAAAATCACATCTTTCTCTCAGTTCAGCTCAAACTTCCCTTCATCGCTCAGTGGCAGGTGAGTCGTCAGTCTGAGGCTCCTCCTGCACCTGCAGGACGTGAACCTGCACCCACAGGTCGGACGGGTGATGCGACAGGACGGGTGACGGCCTGTGCTTTGTGCTCTTATGGACTGTAGGTGTGCAGACACCTGTTCCTCTGGCAGGAGTGTTGGTTACGAGTGTGTGTGTGACCCAGTTTGTGACAGCGAACAGGATGAAGAAGCAGGTGGAGCAGCAGAGCAGGATGGACTGACTTTGGAGCAACAGCAGGAGGAGAGAGAGAAAACGACTTTACTGTCGACCGTTTTGGAGTTTCCTCACCACAAAACCAGATCAGCCATGTTCAGTCAGATCCTTGAAGGCAGTTTTTGTTTCAACCACACCTTTCTTAGAAGAAGTTTAACTCGCCTTAACGTTCCCGTGCAGGCGCCTGATCACAGCGTGCAGCCTGTCGTAGCCTCGTACAGAAGAATCTGAGGTGGACTGAACTCTGTGATCAGTGTCACATTTCATCTCAGGAGACTTCGGTTCGAATCATTTGAATGTTTAGTTATGAAGACTTGGAGACACTGAAGGTCAGAGGTCACTGAGCTTCAGACTCCTCCTGCTGTAAATGCTGAGGGCTCCGTTTCTCTCAATGAGCAGCTTTCATGACGAATCTGCGGGGACACGGAGGTGGAAACCGTCTCCGTCTGAATCCTCTCTGACCAGTTTCTCCCCTCACTCCCTTTTTCATTCCTCCTCCTTTTCTTTCTGCTTGCAAAGACGTTTGTGTGCTCTTCACTCTCACACCGACAGATGCACAAAGGGAACTACACAGTCGCACTCATTGGTTCTGTCTCAGCTCATGAGGCGGGTAGTGAGGTGTCCCATGTGTCGGACATATGGGTCATTACCTGTCCGCTGGATCGCCCCAAATCGCCGGGCACATTCTTCTGCCGACATGATTGTTTTAATGGACGGCAATAATATACAGACTGCGGCTCAGGCCTGCCAGTTGCCGGTGGAATCATGTATTTTTCTTTCAGGAGGAGGCGAAGTCTGCTTGTTTCTGTCTCCGTGTGTGTGTTTGTGTTCGGGCTCGTCTCTCCGGAGTCGCCCAGACTGCGTCTCCTGCTCGCCGGCATCACGGCGGCTGTTTATGCTGATTAATCTACAGTGCAGCAGCACACTGAAGCATGTGAACTGCATGTTTTCAATCATGTTTTCTGTCTAAACACATATTTCTGTATACTTTGTGTGTGTGTGTGTGTGTGTGTGTGTGTGGTGATGTATGCACTACACTGTCTGTCACAGATTGAGAAGGACTTGTTTTTGCAGAAGTTTGCTCCAAATCTCATGAACTTCATTAGAAAAAAAGTTAAAAATACTCCATAAAACAGCATTGCAAACCCAGAAAACACCAGATGAAGGTCGAAACAAAGAAGAAAGCTGCATTTCTGAGCTCTGCAGACCATTTTTAACTCTTATCACACAGATATTTGGCTTTTCTCCAAAAAACTGAGCAGGGTGGTCGCTCAAAAACCTGCAGACGATGTCTCTGTATCTCTTTATTTAGGTTTGATGGGTACGATAACATCACTGAGTCTTCACCTTCCAAAGGTTAACTGATCCTTTTACCACATCGAGTGTCTTTAAAGGAGTCTGTCAGTCTGCCAGTTTTACTAAACCGAAGTCAAAACAAAGTTTAATTAGTGATAAAACAAGTACAATTATTTTAACCCGGCGACTAAACTTTAATTCTTGTATCAACTGTTGTGTTTCCAGAGTTTAATGTGTTTTCTTATCTGTGCTGCAGCGACGAAGCTAAAGACTCACAGTCAGTGGAAATCAGGTCTTTGGTTTAAGCTTAACACATTTCATTTTTGTCCTTCTACATGAAATCTTACAGTAAACACCTGATTGTGACATTCAGTTGATAACAAATAGCTCCATTCGACCTTTGCAGTAGTTGTGGATGTCGAACTCTTCTACCAGCCAGTTAAACGTCACGGCCTCGTTGTGTTTGTACTCTCACAAACTGATGTAACTCAGACTTTCTACCTTATGGACTTATCAATGAGCAACACTATTACACTTGTGTAACAATGAAAACACAAATATAGTTTATTTTGATATAAACCCAAAAGTTAGTAGAGCACCAAATACATATTTATTGGCTAAAAATGCTCCAACAGATTCATTTTCTCTCCATTTTAAGTAAAAACTGTTTCACAAAGTTACTGAACCTTTTTAAAAAAAGGAACTTGTGACCTGTTTTGATGATTTATTGACGATCACATTTTGTTTCTGGTCTTTCAGTGGAATTTATGGGCTGTAGAGAAAACATGGACGCTGACTGTTAGCGAACGTCCCTCAGCTCAGCGGCGTCGACATCAGACTGAGGCCTTGAACTGATTTGTTCATGTGCTTATTTTTTACAGCGTGTTTGCAGATCACGCTCAACAGATGTATCACACACTCGGTCTCACAGTCACGGTCAAAGCACTGCACACGGCCACATGGACACACACCCACACACACGCTCACACACACGCACACACACACACACACACACACACACACACACACACACATAGGTGCAAGCAGAGCCGAGGCTGTGACTTTAATTATCACCTTGTCGCAGCCTAAACGAGGGTGCAAAGCCTGTGTGAGCGAGCGTGAAACAGACAGACAGAAGAAAAATCCTCATTAAATCATTTCTGCGTTCTGATTGTCTCACTTCTGCTCAGTTTTTTTCGGTCAGCTGACTCCTCCGTCATTCAGCCCCTGAAACAAAACCTGCGACACACACATCCATCCTGCTCAGATGTTTTTATCTTCAGACCAGCAGTCACATCCGTCAACACTTCCTTCACACACACACACACAGTCAAACCTGGGCCTTCACACACTCTGTGTATGTAAAAACATTCATGTGTCAGAGGAGGAATGAAAAGAGGTTACAGCTCAAATTTATTACATTTCCCAATTGTGGGAATGAAAAGGGAAGAGAAGCATCAGTGTGGACGCAGTAGATCCGTCACATCCCCTAAAGTGACATTTCAGCACCCTGTGATGTATGATTTGATTACTATCACACATCTATGACATTTCACTAAGCTGAAAATCAATGGGGCTCAATGGAGAGGTTGTATCAAGACATAAATCATCCCAGCCTCCCTTATCTCTCCCTCTCTGTGACAATGGATACAAAGAGAAGGAAAGATAGAAGTGATACCGCAAATAAAAGAGAGAGAAATAAAAAGGAGGACATGAGTGGATGGTGATAAGGATAACATATGCAGAGAGCAAAGCTATAAAACTGAGGAGAGAGAGGAAAGATGAGAGAAGATAAGCAAGAACAAAGATTAGCAATACAGAGAGGAGGAGAGGAAGAGATGGAGAAATTATAAAAGGGTAAAAAAAATATAAGATTAAGTTACTGGGACGAGAGGATGAGATTAGAATGAATTGATGAAATGGAGAGGAGGATGAGGAGGATGGAGAGAGATGTAACTGCACTGAAAAGACGGATCAGTCACAGATGCGATGGGGCTCTGAGCCTTCTGCCTCCTCTGAGGGTGAAAGGGCATCTTTAATCCCTTCGTCGGTGTCTGGATCCGGCGTACGTGCATGCTCACATGTATGCACACAAACCAACGTACAGAGAAACACGCTGCAGGAGCGAGCAGCAGCGCAGCACCGCGGCATCGCCGGGGACTCCACGGCGACGCCAGCCATGCACTCACCCAGCTGCTGCAGCAACTGGGACAGGACGGCTGCGTCGGATGGAGGGCGGCGTGACAGGCGCGGAGCTCATTGTAGCCGCGGCAGCTGGCTAAGTTGCTCTGATGGGAAGGTGCATGGCGACGGCTTCGGCTCCCGCAGCTCGTGAAGTAGAACCAGGCTCAGCCAACGTGCAAGCCGAGGAGAGCCGGGTGGAGAGACGGGAGACAGAGGAAACATCTGTGATGATGGGGCCACGGTCCTGCATTTAAAGTGATACTCCACCCATATTTGAATTTGACATATTACAGATCCTCCGGATGAGAGGATACGGCTGCGTTGAGTTAACCAGATGAAACTTGCATATGAAACTTTAGCAAAAGGATGTTAGCTTATTAGAGGATCTGCTGAAGAAGGTTACATTAGTGAATGAAAAGACTTTTTAGTTGACAAAGAAAACGATTGTACTTCAGTTACATCTCATGTTCGTGGATGAAGAACATATCGTGTTGTTAAGGAGTCAAGTGAAGATGCTCTGATGAAAAATTTACAGTCAACTGAAACAACAATGAAGCTTTTGGGTCAAAACCTCCAAATCAAGTCTCTTTGTCCTGAGAAGTTTGAGGGATTCATTAACGAACGTGGACATGATTTCACTTGTCTCGAGGATTTCAGGCACTGACCTCACTTCACACACACATACACATACATGCTAACACACACACTAACACACGCACACACACAGTGAAGGACAGAAGAGGAGGTCTGCTCTGAGGCTCATCGTGCCTGCGAGTGAACACAAAGGTCAGATGTAATTTGCACAGCTGTGATATCTCCTCAATTAACCGCTGATGATGATAATGAGTCTCCCACCCGCAACCGCCGCCGCCGCCGCCGCCATCACCAGTCACCACAACTCACTCACACACACACACACACAGAGCAGAGCAGAGTCAACAACAGCACTGACAGTGAACACACACACTTAATCACACATTAACTAAGCAAAGTGTATCTTTGCCTGTTTCTCACACACATAAACACTCTGTGGTTAGTTTGAATATGGAGATCGTTGTGGATTTAAGAGCATCAACAGAGTTTATGATGAATTTTAAACACAAAGTCAGAAGAGAAACATCAGTCTGATTGTTGAGGATGTGTGAGGTGAATGTCTCCATCTAACACACTCTGTGAGACTGAGCGCATGTCTGAGTAATGTTTCTCTTAACACTCTGCAATGTTTTATGTTCTGTGAAACATTGAGTCGCTGGCAATAAATAACTCGTGTGATGAGTAAGATGAAGGAGAAGTCCATGACTTGGCGAGCTTCATCTCTGCTGAACAGAATAAGAAACTCCCTCTCTGTCGTTGGCTTCAGCCTCCCATCAATTTGTGCACGGGTCAAGCCAAAAGCACATTTTCCTGTATGAATCAATATAATACAGTGCATTATGGAAAAAAATTTATTGCATAAGAGCGAGAGTGAAATATGAAGGAGGAGGTTTTGGAGCTGTGACAGCTGAAGTTAAGAAAAAGATCCAGTCTGAAATCCTGAGAAGGAGCTCAGTCAATAAAGAGCTATGGAGGCAGACGGGAGGAGATCGATGCTGAGAGGTCTGCCTGAAACACATCAGGAAGCTGCAGCTCAGTACATTAACCCAGACAACATGTAAGCCCTTTCAAATGGATTCTGATTACCAAGAGAGTCCCAAAACACAGAGCCGAGCCATCAAAGAGACTGCAGACCGAGAACATGTGACTCACGTTCATATGGTGAATGAATATTACTGATATGATGATTGATGCTGCAGCAAAAGATACAATCTTCAATTATGAAGTTGTTTTTTTTGGTTATTTGAATCTACCTGCTTTTAATCTGCAACATTTCTGCTGCTGCATGTAACAAACATGTGTCTCCATTGTAATCTTGTCACATGTATTCGATTACTTCCTGTTTCTAATCAGATGAGATGATGGTAATAAGAGCATGATGATCAGATGAGTCTGTAACACATCTGACAAACTGCACAGACGCTCTGGAAACAGCAGCAGGTTTATTTACGTATGGATTTGTTAATGTGATCCTTCATTTATTTTTTACATCAGTAAGAGTTTGGGAAAGAGACTTGACCTTTATGTAACTTAAAAATAAAATAAAATGGGTACAAGCCATTACTGGATGCCGTATCAGATGCAGGATTATGTTCACTCACTGCAGAGAGATGGTATCAGAAACCTGAGAGCCGGCAGGACCCCCGGTACCAGTCTGGTCTGCATTTACTGACGCACACATGCACACAGACACACAGACACAGAGACACACAGACACACAGACACACAGACACAGAGACACACAGACACAGAGACACACAGACACACAGACACACAGATACAGACACACAGACCAGCACACAGCACATCATGTGACGTCATCAAATTTCAAAACCTTTCAGGGTTCGATTGGAAGCTGCAGCCAAAGTTCTCCACCTTCACCTTTTTAACCGGACAACGATCCTGGTGAAGAGACAGTTTGAGTTCATTAAACATAAAAACAGCATCGTCCGTCTCTCTAACAACAGACTCTGTCACTCTGAATAAAATGGCAAAGATGCAAGTTTCTGTGCTGTTTTATTCAAACACTGAGTGAAGTTTCCTTCAGGTTTCCAGAGTCGTTACATGTCAGTTTCAGTAACTTTGTGCTGCAGGTCAGAACAGTGAAGCAGAACGACGACAGCGACACAGATTCATTCAAAACGACTAAACATTTCAGATTTGTTTGATTAATAAATAATTACTTCATTAATGTTTTTATTTGTTTGTATTTGGTCAGAAAAAATGTGCTTTTGGGTGAAACATGATCCGGCACTGAGAGACGGGACACTTAAGAACTATAAAGAAAAAAGAGGAGCGCCGGTGTTCTCCTCCTTTTAAAGCACGGTGACCTTCCCACAGCAAAAATATCATTTTATAAAAAGCAGAATTGAGCAATTAAATTAAGAAAAAAAAACTTGGCAGTTAAGAAGGAGAGCAGCGTAATGTATTGTTGCGCCGTCCATTTGCATTATTGATATTATTCGACTCAACCGGCCGTGTTTAATGCTGCTCCCACTCAGCCGGACTCGGTGGTTAATTATCGGAGCTGTACGGCTGCATGTTTGAAACGAGTTTTTGGCCTTAGCTCTTTATGCCCCAGACACAGTATTATTATAGAAAACACACTCAAGGTTGTTGGCATGGTTACTGCTGAGTATACTCTTATCATAGATATTATGATTAGTCACGTCTTCCATTAGCTTTCTGCACCGACGTCTCCCTCCGGAGCTTCTCTCCCTCCGGACAGGATGTTATGGGCAAGGCTGACGTGATAAGGGCAACGTGTCCCCAAGCCTGGAAAAAGAAAGAAAAAAAAAAAGTCCTGTCATGTTATTTACCATCTGTCCCTCCCTGAGCCACAACCAGCCACCCCCTCCACATCCATCCATCCCAGGGTTCAGGCCTCTCGCTGGGCCTGATGAATCACACGACTCCCCTTCCAACCTTCTGGTCCCTGGAGGTCCTCGACACCCCTGTTCCCTCATCCCCAGCCCTCCCTCCCTCACTCCTCCCGTCTCTCCTCTCCCTCTCATCCACCCCTTTTCCCCCTTTGCTCTGCCCCTCCTGCCCACCTCCTCCTCCTCCTCGTCTCCCCGGGGCTCAGCGGGGCTGGCATCCACCCAGAGTCCCTCCATTTCCTCCACATCTGATATAATCAGGACAGAAAAGAGCTGAGAACATTCTTTTCCCATGATTCTTAAGTGGCACCAGGGGCACTCCGGGCCGACTGGCTGGCTGGCTGTTTGGCCAACTGGCTGGTTGAATGACTGGGTGACTGGCTGGCCCAGAAAACAGAGACCCGAAGCGCATAACTTAGCCGGATTAGCGGGTGGCTTCCCCACTATGTTTGCACTAAAACACTTATGTGAGATTACAGAACTTGGATACATTTCAAAACGTCCTCTTTATGAAATAATAACAGAAACATCACGTCTTTATTCTGCGGCTGTGACTCCGCCCTCCAGTCAGACAAACTTCACTTCAAACGTCGTCCTTTCATTTTCTTTAAATACCATGAGGCTTCTCTGTAGGTGGCGCTCCTGCTTGTTGTTTAGTCTGATGTCTGTTGTGTCATAGAAACCAGACTGTTAATTTAATCTCAAGTGTCTTCAGCCTTGTTTTAAGGGACAAGATGCCAAAAATCACCGTAATGCTGCACAAATTCAACATGGCTAAAAAAAGAAAAGATCTCCTGATTCAAACAGAAACTAGAAGAGCAGAAGTGACAACATGAGCTCATGTGTCCATCAGGAGTCATGTTAAACTTGTCCTCTCTGAATCATGGGTTCATGTGTAACAGCCGCCTGCTCACTCTTCTGCTTTTAGGCTTTCGACCAGATTTCTGAGCTTGTTCTCACAGATTTGCTTCTTAAAAGCCACCAGAACATTAGTGATGATGAGAAAAGCAATAAGCTGGAAGCAGAAACCTCAGTTCATCCCACAGATGCTGGATGAGGTTGGAGTCAGGGCAGGTCAGTGAGGTCCAACCAAACCAAACCAGGAAATATTTGAACCTGACCTTATGCACGGAGAAGAAGTCAGCAGAACTTTTGCTTCACTGCGTTAAAAACCACTGAAGATATTTGACACTGTTGTGCATGTCATTATGCTGCATTTCTATTGATTATAAATATATTTTTGTGATTCATTAATAACCTCTCTGTTAATATCTTGAGTATCTCCGTGTATCTTTGCTGTGCGGTGCAGTTCCCTGTCGTTGGCTGTGCTGTCTGCTTGGCTCTGCTGTGTTCTCCTGAGCAGCTCTGTGCAGTGAAGTGTGTGTCGGCCTGCTGAGCCGAGCTGAGCCGAGCAGCTCCGACGCTCAACTTCTGCCTCCCTTTTCTCTCGTTCACTCGTCTGTCTGTCTGACAGTTTTGTTCCACTCGCAGAGATCGGAGCATTAGGAGGAATTACCGGCTAGCTGTGTTCCCATAACAACAAGATGCTGTTAGCGTCGGGCGGCATCAGACTCAGGCCTCAGGTTGGGATCTGAAAAGGACCTCCTCCTCTACCCCCTCTGTCCCCTTTCTTTCGTTTCCAGCCCGTCTCATCTCTCTGCTGCTGACAGAACCTGTTCAAAGACAGTAGAAAATTAGAATTTCTCCTTTATTTTGCATTCACACACAGAAATAAACAAACCTTTCACCTCATACAACATTCTGTCATAGAGGAAACAATTTACAGCAAAAATGTTGCAGGAAAACATCTTTAAAACCTCTTAAAGGACAGACAAGGAGTTAGTGAGAGAGGAGAGACACGGGGATGGAAGAGAGGAGGAAGGAAAGAAAAACTGGTGGAGGAGGAATAAGGAGGAGGAGGGAGGTGAGGCGAGGGCTGGGTTTAAGGTGGCACTGACCCAGGACATCAGCCACAGTGACAGCAGGGACAGAAGAGGTGCCAGGCTCTGCACGCCGCGGCGACTGACAATAACCCAGGTCCTATTCAGAGCCGCACTGCATGGGGTGCAGCAGGGGTGTGTGTGAGTGTGTGTGTGAGTGTGTGTGTGTGTGTGCTCACACTGAAGTGGTTCAAGTGCTGGATTTTGTGTGGATTCATGCATGTATGCATGTCTGTATGTATGTTAGCATGTGGGGGGGTGAATGCATCAGACTGCACACAGTCAGTCAGAGAAAGAGGACGAAAGAGGGTGTGGATGGAGCACAAGTGCATGAATGTGTGTGTGTATGTGTGTGTGTGTGTGTGTGTGTGTGTGTTGGGGGTGTCTCTAAGGAGGATGGAGATGAGCCACTGACTTCCTGGGCTCCAGGCCAGGACGAAACCATTCAGCTATGATGTACACAGACTGTACAACAGAGGGGATTAGCACACCCAGCGCCTGCGATAGAAATTTAATGGATAATATTTCCGCTTTATTATTTTTTTTTCTTTTGCAAAGGTATGAAGAGGATTATACCATTGTCTGAAATAATTTTGGCAGGAAACAATATTTGTGGAATATAACTTTCCATTGTCTTGGAAACAAAAGTACCGAGAAAGGAAGAAAAATAAATTTACAATAATTCCCTTTATCAAAAAATTGGCAAATTTATGCTTTCACAAAGCCTGGATGCAACTTTCTAATCCCTGTTCTTCCAACAATCAGCGGAGAACTGAAAGAGAGTTTGATTAAGTGAATTAAAGCTAACCCGGCTCTGGCAGGCGGCACAGACATTTTGTTAGTGGGGGAAAAAAGGAGTTTCTGGCAAGATCTGGAAGAACAACAACAACAAGGAGGACGGCTCTTCCTGCTTCTCTCTGCTCGAGTCGCTCGCTTCCAGATCGAGTGCAGGTTGGTGGTCTGGATCATTTACATATCTCCTGCTAATTATATCCGTCACATGATGGAAGTGACGATGTGTTCACTGACTTAGCAGACGCAGAGCGTGCTGTGAAGACATGTATGAGCCTGTCTGACACGTCTGATATCAGCCCTTCAACATGCTTCCTTATCAACACATCACACCATGCAAACAGAAAACACTGACGTGATGAAGCTCCACTGCAGCCTCAAAGTTCATTTTCCTTCTCTTTTCCTACCAATTAACAGTTTTTATCTCTCGAGGAATGATAATGTCACGTTTTAAGCCCTTTGAGACGAATCCAAGTCAATCAACAAGCCGTTCAATACGAGTTTAAATAAAGTTTAAACTCTCAGGACGTAAAAATTAAATGAAAGTCATTCAGACAAGACAAAGCAAGTTTCAAGTTTGAAAGTTATAAAGCTGAGTTCAGTCTCTTCCCTCCTGACACGTTCTAACTTCAGGCCATTTGAAACAAGAACAAGTCTGAGAGACTGAGATTTACCTTGAATGTCTTCAGGTTTGACTCTGATCGCAGACTTGGCTCGGACCCAGACGTGTTGAGAGGGAGGAGGACTGTGAGTCAGCTGAAATGCACAGAGTCTAAAAGCCTTTTGAGACGAGTGTTGATTAACTGGGAATAACTTAATGTCAAGCATCAAATACTCTGAGAGGAGCTGATGTCAAATCTCAAATCAATCCCAACAAATAAAAGTTAAATCTTAATTAAGTCAAGATAAACAAAGCTGATCGTTAGGTTTTTCTTGACTGTTGGTCTGAGTGGCATTTGCACATAAACACACGTCAAAATGTCATTTTCTGAGTATTTAAAGGCTGATTATTTGGTAGAAATGTCATGTTGAGCTTTTCCTGTACAGCTTTGTTAATATATTCCTCTTCAAGTTATAGATCTATAAATGAGGTGCTCATATTCATGAGGTTTGACTGTATAATTGCAGGTCTTTAAGCAAAGTGTTTAACAATTTAAAACCAGCAAACTGTTTTCTACCTCATACTTCCAATGTATGTATCCAAGAAAATACAAAAACTACTACAATTTAAAAAATTACCCATGAGTCATCATGTTTATTGCCAAATTCAGAATATACCGTAATTTTCGGACTACTGAGCGCACCTGAATATAAGCCGCACCCACTAAATTTAAAAAGAAAACAGATTTTGTACATATATAGGCCGCACTTG